>OW052220.1:220367707-220919938 GCA_932526605.1 Nephrotoma flavescens
AACAGCGTTAATCCCGGGATCCCGAGATCCCGGGATTTAAAATAGCTCAATCCCGTAATCCATGGATTGGTAAAATGGTCCGAGATTGCAATCACTAGTTGGGGTGGTTGCAATCATTCAACTTTAAAAATTCTCGTTATTGTTCAGAAATTTGCTATCCGTATCATGTGTTTTAAATCATCGCAGGTTTCTGCATCGCCATTATTTTTTAGTTTTAAAGTTTTGCCGTTACAACAGCTATATGTAAGGTTTTACTTTTATTGTATTTGCGAAGTGGGCACCGATTATTGAGATCAAATGTGCGATACAACATTAGGAACAATGACCAGTTCCTATTTGTTGTTCCAAATTTTTTTAGTGATCATTTTAGAAAATATTTCCTGCTAACTGCCCCTTCCTTATTTAACCAACTTTCACTTAGTATTCGATAACAAATAAATTCAAAATCATTTCTCCAGTTACCTAAATTTTGGCTTTTTCGGCACCCTAATATCGATTTCCTATATATAATAAAAGTGGATATAATAAAAGTGGAAATAAATAAATGAACAGAGTTCATAATCTCTATTCAAAAATACTAAAATTGTTTTGAAGAAAATTGAATTGTAGTGGTGGTGTTTATAATACAAAGTGTATTGCACTGTGCTTAGAAAGCGAGAGGATACAATAAAAATTGTATTGAAAAATTTATCCGGGCGGGGTGACGCCTAATTATTCACGGTAACGGGTAGCCAACCAGCTAGTCATCATATTTTTTTTGGTATCGGGGAGAGGCCCCGCAACTTTATACGGGTGGCTAACCACGTGGCCTTTTCATTGTTCTTCAGTGAAAGACACAGCATCGTACTTTTGGGCCAACCGGCCATTTGTGACTGTTATCTAACAAATACCGCAACCTTTACAGGTGGCCAGGTGAGGCCATCAACCTTTCTTTAACGGTAAGGCGAACCAACGCCCAACAAAGGCGAATAGACGCCCAACGGTCCGGAGCGGCGACCCTGTGGCATGACGGTCAATTCATAAGACCGCAGCCTAAAGGTCGACATCAAGGCGGTCCCAAAGGTACCATTTGTATTATTTTTTTCTATTTCATTTTATTTTTACTTTGATTTTTCTAAATTTCATTACTTTTATTATTTCAACTTTTGTTATTTCATTTTTTATTTTTATTAAATAGGTATAATATATCCTGTTTTGATCGAGTACCGATTACGGTGGTTGTACACACGATCGGGGTGGACGTTGGTCTCTCGCTTTTCCCGTTATTCACGTGGTTATATTTGTTGGTTTATTTCTTGCTGATTTACGCCTCTAGTTTTATTTTTCCACTAGGCGGCCATTTAGTTTTCGTCTTTCGATGTTTCCTTTGTATTCGGCCGCATCTCTTTAATTGTTTTTTTTGACACCTATCAGGTTCCCTTGGTGCCCGCATCTGATTTCGGAACCAGCGCTTGCGCTGTTTGAGTTCGAGCGTATGCGCGCACCAAAGCACTCGGTTACAATTGTGTTGTTCGCTCCTCAAGTTTCGGCCGATGAATTTCGGCAAAACATCCGGTTTATTATTATTCAAGTTTATGTAATCACGGTGTAGGCCAGGATACCCGCGCCTCTAACCCCACGACCCATCGCATTTCTCCGTGAGATTTAGCCGGCAAAGTCACCGTATGAGGCCTCTGTGGGGTATCAGATGAAATCTGCGGGTCGGCTGCTGAGCCGTCCGTAACAAGATGCGTCGGATTCTTGAAAGCTAGATTTAGAGTCCTAATCTTTTGCATAATATATGCATACACTATGGTGTTGTGTTCATTGGAACGATGATCTACCACTGGATAATGACGCAGCTAGTCTTATACGAAAGAACATAATAGCACAGCAGCAAATGCAGCTAAAAAAGTTTGTGAACGAATTAAATATGTCATTTTATAATAATATTTGAAATATTTATTATGTCAAATAAAAACCAATTCCTTTTATAAAAATTCTTTATAAAAATTACATAATTCATTAGGTTAATTCATCACAGTTGAAAAGGAATAAAAAAAATCTAAAATCAATATATACATCTTTTAAACACTAAAATTTTAATTTTCCGAATCTGAATCATATCAAGACTTCCCCAGCTGCAAATTAATTTTATTTTTTTTAAGTTCTAATTGGGCTTTTCTCAACTTAAATTTCTCTAGTCGAAACGCCTTTTTATTTTGTAAGGCTTTGTTTTTCTATTTTAGCTTTTCCTCACCCTGTTAAAACCGTTTTCTTTGAAACCTTGAATTTTTTTTAACTCCGTGATTAGAATTTTAAAATGTGAAGACAAATCTTCATAAAAACTTTGTTATGTGGCCACTTGATTTTCTAGAAGACTTTTTGTATTAACAGTTTTTGCTCGTGTCAAAGACATATCAACATCGATGCATGTCGCTTCGGCTAGTTCATACTCTTCAATTTGCATGTCACGTGTCTCTGTTTGCATTAAATTCAGAGTTTTTGGTGTTCCATACTCTTGGTCCGACCTCTACTCTTGGCCCCTTCAACCAAACTGTATTTTGAAGTCAAGTAGCCAAATCTTTATTTTCTTCTAGAAACTCAACAAGTTCCCAATATTGCGCCTGGTTTGTGTTTGAGTGTTTTTCTTGATGACCTAAAACATTAAAAAATAGTGACATTTTTAAGAATTGTTTTCAATAATTTAGTATTGAACCGCAAATTTCATTAACAAATTAATAACATAACCTATAAATGTTAGTTTTACTCTTTTAAAATGGTGTTTGGTATATTATAAATAAAAATACACGTTATTTCATAGCAAAAATTATCTATATTCTTTCTTAAATAACTAAACAAATTAATTAATGTATATTAAAATTATGTACTTACATTTCAAGACCACAAATTAAGGTGTTTGTTTTTTATAGTACCAAATTATTTTACATTTACGCCTAACAGCGTTCTTTTTTACGATTACCACATTTTATAGTAGGAAAATCGTAAAAGCGAATCAGCAACGAACGCCGAGGGAGTCGAACTCTGTTTTCGGTATCCACATGCACAGTATGTTGGCTTGTTTCAAGACGAGGAGGATTAAACACCACATGCTGTTTTAAATTCTTTAAATAATAATGACCCAGAAGCAAGTGCTTGAAATGATCCTGGTATAGTGAGAATAGATAATTGTCGTAAGCAAAGAATGGTGGCTTGTCAAGTCATTTTATGGCATCTTTGCTTTCCGATTATGAAAAGTTCACAACGGAGCTGAAAGACCTTAGAAATGGTGTCTACTATTATTTTAGATCACAGCTAAGTTTCGTTACTGAAGCGTGGGGTATCGTATGCAAATGGTATTGTTTTACTGAGTATTAAAGCTGGAAAATCAGAATTACTTGTAAAAGCTCACGTCACAGATTTGGTTATGCGGCCACTAGAAAACAAACTCGAGCGATTATTTTACAAATACGCTTCCAGCCAAAGTTTTGAAGATGAAGAAGAAGAGAAATGCTACAACATAAAGAAATTTTCCAGAAGAAGACTCCTGCATAAACCAACTGAAACAAAATAAGAAAATTATTACAGATGAAAGATTCAGACTTAATGGTATAACATGCTAAGTTGGTGTCTCACCCAAATCCGTTTGTATCGGATGTCCAGAAATGTCTTAGACTAATTACTGATAACCGAAATGAAAAACGTATTTAAAGAACGAAAAAAAAAATTGATTCCGAAACTCTGCAATTACTGGCGTCAGAAGAGAATACTAAGTCCTTGCCTGTTTGGATTGTTCTTGGCGTGACTGAACTGCATCAAACCAGACTTTTCAAAAGTCATCAGTAATCAAAGTTTCTATCGCTGATCATGCATTCGCAGTAACATAATTGGTGTTATTGTCAGATTGTGTCCATAAAAGATTCGGGGGGTTAAAACCGCCAACGAGTTTCTGCAATATGGCCACTACTAACTTCAAATAGTAGACACTCGAGTCTCTTTAAATTAGTATAGCCCGTACATATAAAAAAGCTTGGGCTACGCTGTCAAAATTCGAAATCTTGACAAAAATATTACATGAGAGCCGATCATACATAAAAAATTGACAGTCCGTCTTAGAGTTTCCTCAATATGGCCACTGCTATCGTCGAATATTAGACACTCGAGGGTACAGGGGAATTGATGACATGAATGTTCGTGAATGCAACTACATGCAAGTGATTTACAATTGCAAAACCCATACACTGTCAGATGAAATAAAAAAATAATCTTGATCAGCGATAGACAAGTATATAAGCGCGAGCCATTTGGGGAACAGCGCGAAAAGTGCGTGTTGGGAAATAAAATTTGTATCTTAAATCGCTGAGTGTTTAACTTGCAAAATCGAGTAAGATTCCGTATCGAACGTCCGAAATTCGTAACATTTGGTGTAGAAGTGTGATTTTTCAAATTCCAGTAAAACGGTCTTAGTAAAGATCAAATTCTACAAGTCACAGAAATTTAGGGAAATGCTGTTAAGTCTAAATCGTGGTCAGCGTTCGCGGTGCCGAAGGAAATAGGAAAGAGTTGTTGTCGACGTTACAAAACGTTAGATCGGAAGAGAAAGCACGAGCAGAAATGACGCAATCTTCAAAAGATCAAAATTTTCAATCTACCGAAAATCAGTTGAAAGGTGAGGAAATTGGATCGGCGCGTGAAACAAAAGGAATAATTTTTGGTCAATCGCTGACTGCAGAGCAACAAAAACTTGATTTAAAAAACTGCAACAGAATGTGAATATAACTTCAGCTTCAGCTGGAGGCAATAAACGATAAACTAAACAAACTAGATTGCAAGTTTGAGCAGCAAGATGATCAGTTTGTCGGCTGTATAAACAACATGGCGCGCAGATTGAGAAACTGGATTAGCTTATTTGGGTCCAAGAGCAAAAAGTTGTCTAATGTGACGAAAGCACAGGAAGTTGAAAACCGGTTGGACGACCGAGTTGATGAAGTTGAAAAAAAATTAAGCAAAGTCGATTCCATCTGCCAGCAGACATTCTGGAACAAATCCAATTCCACGGTTTAAGCCAGGAGCACGCAAGCCTCAAATTCACCACGACCTCAAACCCTGAGACTTCGTGCCACCGGTAACTAGATGGTGGTACGCCACATTTAAAAAAGACTCACACTGAAAAAAAATATTTTGAACTTAAGCTACGGGCAACGTTCCCTCTAATTATTCAAAATCATGCGCGGCATAACTGCATTGTGGGCAAGTATTTTAAATTTAGCAAATTTCGAGCAAAACTTAACAAAATTACAATACAATAATTTTTACATAAAATTTTATTTCAAAATAAATTAAAAAAAACTTTAATGCGTGAATTTCACAGTGAAACAATTTTTTTCAGTAAAATTAACACGAGATAAAAATATAAATCCTTTACTCGTTAGAGAGAAACAAAAAAATTGTTCAGTAAAATTTACTGGCAAATAATAGAATAATGTCCGGTTTACATGTACAAAATTGTTTTCTTCTACAAAATTTTGCAGGTAAATAAGAAAGAATTCGCTATATAAAAATATTCAATATGCCAGAAAGAAATAAACATATATATAGTAATGGCGTAATTTTTTTTATAGGATCATTATTAATTTATTATTAATGAATTAAAATGCGAAATGTACATTTTTATCTATGGCGTCTGTTTTTATTGTGAATCCTCAACATTTATAAATACGAAATAAGTTTTTTTCTTCTTAATTTTATAAATGTTGCCATAAAAATATTTGAATCGAATATATTTTATGGCAACATTTTATTTTTATGGCAACATTTTGCTGTGTATTGACTAAAAAATCTCCTGCAGAATTTTGTTGGGATATATTTCTTTTCTTGTCTCTTATGTGCAAAAAGTCAATGTTATATCTTTCTTATTTTGCAGGAGAAAAATGTTGGTCGCATGTAAACCGGGCATAAGTGGGGAAAATGTTGCCATAAAAAGTATGAAACTCAATACTTTTTATGGCAACATTTTCGATACGCCTTCAAAAAATAGTATGCGATGAGGAATATTTTTCGCACACTACGACAATTTTGTGGTAGGAAAAGTATTATAGTGAAATGTCGAGTAAAAAAATGGAACTCGCTATTAGTTTTTGTGCCGCTAGATACAACACGTTCAGAAAGGAGTAACATAACTTTTGAAAATTTTATGTTTCGTTAAAATGGTTTATTTTCAATTTTGTTAGTTATGTTGCCGCTAATCTGTCACTATTTTGACTATAAATTTTGCTATAAAAACAAACAAAAGTTGCTGTCTTTATCGCTCTAACGTAATTTAAATATACTATTCTCTTTCGATTTCCCAGTATATTTTACTGAAAAAAATTTATTTCACTGTGGAATCCACGTATAAATCAGGATAAAGTTGCCATAAAAAGTATTAAACTCAATACTTTTTATGGCAACATTTTTAACACACCTTCAAAAATAGTATGCGATGAGAAATATTTTTCGCACACTACGCCAATTTTATGGTTGAAAAAATAAGTCAAGAGAAAAATAAAAATGGTATTATTTTTTTGTGCCAATACGTTCGAAAATTTTTTGAAAATTTTCTATTTTGTTAAACTCGCTTATTTTCAAATTTTTTAGTTATGTTACCCCCAATCTGTCACTATTTTAACTATAAATTATGCTATAAAAAATAAACAAAAGTTGCTGTCTTTGTCGCTCTAACGTAATTTAAATATACTCTTTTCTTTCCGGTTTCCCAGTATTTTTTACTGGAAAAATATGTTTCACTGTGGAATCCACGCATTGTAATATAATTTCCGATTTTTTCCCTTTTATAAAAATCACTGTCAGCTTTTGCTTCAATACATATTTTGCAAAGTAGTTACATCACTTGTTTCAATTTAATAACTAGAAATTTCATATAAAATAACTTTTTGTTTATTTGATAACGACAGGACTTCTGTTTTAACGAATTCATTTAACCATTCTACTCTAAATTTTGAAGCCGTCTTGTTTGTTCGGAGGTCTGTTATTCGGGGGTCCCGGGTTTGATTCGTGGTGGTGAGAAGTAAAGAACTTGCGACTGGGTGTTTTTTAAAGGGTCATATGTTATTTATATGCTTGTCCATTTTTAGTTTTTCAAACCATAGTAGTTACAGCTTCGACCTTAATAACATTTTTGTAGAGTTTGAGCTTACATCTAATTTTTTGAGCTTACATCTAAATTGTTTAAAATAAATCACGTCATACATGTAAAAAAAAATTAAACTGCGTGGATTTACAAATTTTTAAATTTTGTAACTGACACGAAAAAAATGTTAGCAATATTGCAAATGGGCGGCTAAAAATTATGATGGGCAAAATACAATTTAAATCTGGGCGGCCGCCCGTGTGCCCAGCTTAGCGGGAACGTTGGCTACCAACGTTGGTTATCCAATTCGAGGTTGATAAAGTAGAAATCTGTATACCGACATCTGTCAAACAATAAACGTCAAGTACGCTGTCATTTATTTAGTTGACATTCTGCCATTTAAGAATATGGAGCATTTAACAATCGACCAACGCGTTATAATTATTAACAGAAAAACAGGCCGTCGATGCTGATTTTTCGAACAAAATTTTCTTCAGTGATGAAGCTCATTTTTCGCTTGGTGGATACGTTAATAAGCAAAACTGTAGAATTTGGGGCTCAGAAAATCCACAATTGATTGTAGAGAAGCCATTACACCCGGAAAAAGTCACTGTTTGGTGCGCATTGTGGTCTGGTGGTGTGATTGGGCCGTATTTTTTTGAGAACAACCATGGACGAACCGTTACCGTCAATTCTGAGCGCTATGGCCGCATGTTAACCGATTATTTTTTTACGAAAATCGAAGATTATGATCTTGACGATATGTGGTTCCAGCAGGATGAAGCAACCAGTCACGTAACACGAGCAAATCGAGATCTTTTGCAAGAGAAATTTCCTGGACGTTTGATTTCGCGATTGGCTGATGTCAATTGGCCTCCAAGATCCTGTGATTTAACGCCTTTGGATTTCTTTTTGTGGGGCTACGCGAAAGATCGTGTTTACGCAAACAATCCTCAAACTCTTGACGAATTGAAAACTAATATTCGTAAGGTAATGGCCGAGATACCGCCCGAAATGTGCCGAAAAGTCATTGAAAATTACCTCAAAAGAATCAAGGCCTGTAAGAAGTCCCGTGGAAGACATTTGAATGATATCTTGTTTAACTAAAAATGGCAAGGATCAATCTGTAAAATGAAATAAAAATTACAATACATTCCGAATATTTTGTGTGTTTTTTTTAAGTTTACTTTATCAACCTCGAATTGGATAACCCCCTTAGTTCAACTTGTTTTAGTTATTATAACCCAGACTTTGCTTAATTTAGGTAAAATTGACCATGGTTTATTTTACTTCTGCATGTTTCATAATACAAAAATGGCTAAGTTAATTTCAATTTATATCAATAATGCTTTATTTTCTTTCACAATGAATTGACATACAATTCAAACTAAGCATTTATTTGATAACTTCGGAATAGTTAAACTAAACCATGTTAAAGTAAAATCAACTGAGCTTGGTAGTCAATTCAATTTATTTGGTTGGTTTAATCTGAACATAAGCAAATTCATCTCATAACAGTTTGATCTTACAAATATGTCATCTAACCTAAGCATTTGTTTAAAAACTAATAATTTAACAATGTAGTAGTTAAATTAAACCATATTTGTTTCATATGAAATAACATAGTAATAGTTTAAACTATGGACATTTAAACGGTGATAATGGATAAAATTCGCTAAATCGATATGTTCTTGTGTTATACTATAGGTATGAAGCAGATTTGAATTTTTGCAGTTTGGTCGTTGTAACCTGACAACTGATGAGTACACCAACTTTTAGACGCAACCAAACTGCCAAGAAAGAACTTGAAGAGGTACTCATTATTTTTGAAGGGTTCGAAATACCTGAAGATTAATTTGACTAAGTAACTAAAGTAAAATAATTAACCTGTTCAAAATATGTTGATATACGCTGAAAGTTAATATAACCTAGTGAAAATTTAAAGGTTCGGTTTAAATTAACCTACGTGCTTAGTTATATTAATTGTATTTTTGTTGTTTAAACTAAACTGTGTGTTGGCTCAAATTTTTGTTAAAATTAACCTACATGGTTGGTTATACGTAAAGTTGTAATTATTGGTCAAAATAAACTTTAATAATAGTTGTGTCAACATATGCTGTAGGTCAACATACCCTAGCGGATGGTTTAAATTGTTGTTTAAATTAACCGACGTGCTAAGATGTATTAACGTTTTGCTTAGTTATTTTGACTAAAGCAAAAAGGTATAATTGGCATTGGTTATTATTTGAAAATGAACTATTCATTTTAGTATTATGAAACAAGCGCTTAGTTGGCTGAAAAACAATCTACATGTTCGTTTAAAATAACCAGTGTTTTTGTTTATATTTACCTAGAATTTTTTTTCAGTGCACCCGAACATTTTATTTTTTGGGCTGTAGCTTAAGTATCCTGTAACTATCAATCAAGTATCGATAGTTTAAAACATTTATTGATTTTTTGAGTGTTTAATAACCTTTTTATAAAACATTTCTGGGATATTTCACATTCTGCATTTACAGTGAAATGTCGATTTAGTTTATCTGGCTATTAGTCCAGGGAAGTTAGGAAAATAGCGGAAATTTTTAGGGACAGCAGGTATCGAGATGCCGTTTTCTGCATTGTGTTCAGGAAGGTTCCAGGAAAAAATATTATATCGTCTGGCTTAGCCAATTTTTTTAAAAATGCCTTCTGGGCCGGATTTTTTTTTTAATTTATTTATTTATTACAATTGCCTAAATAGTCTAATAGGCTGTGGCAGGCAATCCATAGCATTACTTAAAAACATACACACAATGCACAATTTCATATTTAAAGAAAATAAAAAAAAAACTAAACTTTATCATAATTAGGATTAAGTAGAATTTAACATTAACATTCACTGAAAACTTATTATAAGATCTTGTCACTTCAAATCTGATCCTTTGATTAATCCGGTATTTTTGTAGTAGTTCATGTAGCCAAGTCAGTGGTTGCTGCTAATTGGATATTAAATTTGAGCCTACTAGATCTCTCTATAATACATTCAACCATTTTCTCATTAAGTGCTCCTGCAAGAGCCGTTTATATTTTATAATATTAGACTCTGTTATAATAGCCTGGGGAAGCTCATTAAATAGAGCAGGGCCCATATAAAATGGATTACTTCGGGAGCGGCTTGTACTTACGGTATTTAAATAATATGTATTTAAATGAACTTGTATTGTTTCTTGTATAATGTGAGTGTACTTCAGATACGGTTATAGGCGTCAGATTACATTTCATCAGAGAGTACAGAATATAGTCGACGTCAGTACTGGCAGGCATTTGATAGTTTTTATGATCCTGTTTTGCAGAACTCAGAGACTTTTGATGGAATTTTTTGGTGCAGTAATCCACAGCGAGCTCATATAACTCAATCTAGAGTTGATATAAGCGTCATAGAATAACCAAGCTGTTCTTTCATTAATAAGACTTCTTATTCTCTTCAACGCAAATGCGTAAGGCCAGATTGATTTTTTAAGTTTCAGTACCTGTTCCTTCTATTCCAGGTTTTGGTCAATGATAAGCCCCAAGTAATTGGTAGCTGCAACTTGCAGTATTCTATTATTATTTACTTTCAAGTAACGGGGAAAATGCGCAGGAAATTTTTTGTTTTGGATCAAAGAAGAATAGAACCCTGCGGCACCCCAGATACCAGAGCCAGCGGCTCGCTCTTTATGCCATTCACAACCGTGTATTGGATACGGCTAGTGAAATATGATGTTAAAATAGAGAACGTGGCTAAGGAGGGATTTAACTTTGCAATTTTTGCAAATAGAATATTATGTGGCACAGTGTCGAATGCTTTTTTAAGGTCTATAGGGAGCATCGATACATATTCCTTGCGCTCTAGTCCCAAATAAATTTCATTGAGAACAGACACTGCTGCAGACTGTGTGCTAGATGCTTCGACAAATCCAAGTTGGTTAGCATGTATAATTTTATTGCACTTAAAATATTCATTTAATCTTGCTACAATTATTTTCTCAAATATTTTTGAGAAAACATTCTGGATTGAGATTGGACGATAGTTAGATGGAAGCATTTTATTTCCCGCTTTAAATACAGGGTGAACTATTGAAGTCTTGAGACAATCCGAAAAGTCGCCAATAAGTATGGATTCATTGATTAATTTAACGGTTAAGGGGATGAGAAAAGTTTTACATTTTCCTAAAAATTTCGCAGAAATTGAATCATATCCTGATGCAGCAGTTCGATTAAGATTATTTATTATCGTAGTAACTTCCAAATAATCAGTGACTGAGAAATTAAGTTCCGGGAGCACTTCATATTTTAAGTAACTGGAAAAACGGGGTATTGTAGTGTGGTTGGTTTTTCCGTTAGTTACGTTTCCAATGTTTATAAAGTATTCTTTAAAAATATTAGCAATGTCGTATGAGTCATGTTTAATTTCAGACAAATCGTTAGTCAGTGCAATAATTGGATTCCCAGAGTACTTATCATCTTTGTTAAATATCAGTTTTTTTAGAACCGTCCAAGTTGCTTTGGAATTGCCTATAGACTGTTGGAGCACACGATTGTTGAACGCTGATTTGAGCCCTCTTTTAGTATAAACTAGCTGAGTTACCCAGCGTTGCACGGGAGGTATTTAATTCAAATACCTTCACTGTTATGCAAGAATTCTCTCTTTACATCGCTGTAGTTGCAATCAGATATGCAACGAAAAACATAAGTAGCTATATTCAGTAACGGGTGCCTCCGTCAATGCATCCAGGCGAACTTTTGTAATGATATTATTGGACATCCTGTTTGTGAGGATAATTAATTAATTTTGGTTTCGTATTTGTTACCAATTGCCAAATAATTATACTCCATTTTTACAAACCTTCAGCCAGATCAAAGTGAATAGAGATATAAAGATATTTTAGTTAATAATTTTTATTATAAAGCCTTTTGATAAACAATATTTTTGGTTTTTCCATTTAGTGTGTAAATAAATAATTTTTTTGCCGTTCCCACTCTGGAGCAAGCAACATACAGTTGGCCATGTGAAAAGCATGAATTTTCCAAAATAACACCAGCTATTTTCAATGATTGCCCCTGGGCTTTGTTGATTGTCATTGCAAAAGCAAGGCGTAATGGGAATTGTATTCGCTTGAATTCAAACGGCAAATCGGTGGGAATCATAGGAATGCGCGGAATTAGCACATCTTCTCCTTTACTTTTACCGGTAATAATCGTTGCTTCAATCACATTCGGCATCAACCATAGGTGGCTCCAAAGAATTAAGAAACTCTATTGGATAATTGACGGATTGATCCAGATCAGTAACCGTGTCGATAGATTTGTATTTCATTAGTGGCCCGGGTAGTTGCGATTGAATTTCATTATATAATTTATTAACGCCGTCATTTTTGGGAAGTAGGAGTTCACGTTTGCACAGCCAATCATGATTTTTGAAGTTATTTGGCAGATTTGAGAATACTTTCATTACCACGTTCTGTATTGAAGGCAGCATTTGACAAAAATTAGGCGTTTCATTAGCTCTAAAAAAAAACCTACTGCTTCGATCATTTTCAAGTCGTTTTTCACGCTATTCGCTTGATTCAGCCACCATAGCGGCTCTAATCTTCTTCGACTTTGCAGTTACCTGCCCAATTGATCTTTTTTCCGGTGGGATTTTTAAGCAAAAATGAAACGTGTAACTAATTAATCAGGAATGACGGGCATTCAAAACAGAAATTAGTATTAATTTATAAAAACGATTTTAATGTTCCCTTCGATACGTTTCACCGCGAACTGTGTTTGAAAATGTCTTTACGGATTTTTTTAAGCAAACTCAAATGTTATCTACAATCAAAAAGTAATCATAGATTAACAAGTTTATAAACTGAAAACTTAAATCTAATAAGAATGGTATATTCACTTGAAATAATATTTAACACCTGGAAAATAATCACCAACAATTATTTTATTGCAATATAGCTAACTAATCGAGAACAACGGCATCCGAAACTCAAATTAATATTAATTTATTCAAAACGATTAAAACTACGTCCACTTCGATACGTTTGACCGCGAACTGTGGTTGAAAATGACATTTCGAAAAACAAAAGAAGTTTTTTTCAAACTAAGGCAATTTTACACGTACAATAATTTGAATCCAAGGATGTTTCTTGTAGAAGATGCTATTTTCAAATATAAAACGCTAGTACTTTTCTAAGTAAATCAGTTTATTTGTACAATATTTTTTAGTACCTTTCCTAGAATTGATTTTATGAAACAATCATTGATTATTTAAGTATAATAAACTAAATAAAGTAATAAACTATTGGCGTTTAGTATGAAACTACTATTTTCATTAAAAGCCGTCGGTTGCAATAGTGGATTAAAATAGAATGTTAATTATTTCTGAAGTTATGTGGAAATTAGAACTCGCTGACTATGGTACATTTCAAAACAGGATATGATAAATAGGATATCACTAAACAGTACATGTCAAACCAGTAAAAATGGTAATTAGTATGGATAACATAAGTGTTCAGAGATTTGTCTTAAGTTAGTCTTAAATTTAAATCAATAAAATTAATTTGAATAATTAAATCAGATTATAGTAGAGGTATGATTTGTGTAAAACAATCGCACGCTAGATATCCTTTTTGGTGTCTAAATTTGCGGCTAAGGCGCTATTTCGGAACATTTAAATAATTGTATCAATACATGTAAAAATGAATTCTTGATCCAGGGTAGACTTCCGGTTTGGAGCATTTCACTCATTTCATATAATCCTTTTCCTAAAGTCATTCCCGTCAAAAAATCTTAAAAAAATTGAAATTTGATAAAAAATTTGTACCACAGCCCCTAGACCACGGGGTCCAGCCCCTTCAAAATTATCGTGGGCTTAGTCCTGAACATGCAACATATACATGGTAAAAATTTCATGGCGATCGGTAAAGCCGCTAAGGCGTTATTTCAGAACAATCAAATAATTGTACCTTTACATGTAAAAATGAATTTTTGTACCTGGGGCGGACCCCCCGAATTCGAACATGTCCCTTATTTCATATAATCCCTTTCCAAAACTCATTCTCGTAAAAAAATTTAAATTTTTGAAAAAATTGGTACAATGGCCCCTTGACCCCTGGGGTCCAGCCCCTTTCACAATATCGTAAGATTGGTCCTGAACATGCAACATTTACATGGTAAACATTTCATGGCGATCGGTTGAGCGACTGAGAAGTCATTTTGGAATAATCAAATATTTGTATCTATATACATGTAAAAATTAATTTTTGATCCGGGCTGGGCCCCTCGGATTCGAACATGTCAGTAATTTCATATAACCAGCCCCATAAACTAATTATCGTGGAAAAATTTAAAGAAAATTAAAATTTTCGAAAAAATTTGTACCGCAGCCCCTAGACACCAGGGTCCAGCCCCTTCCAATATATCATAAGGTTTGTTCTGGATATGCAACTTGTACATAGTAAAAAGTTCATGGCGATCGGTTGAGCGGTTGAGACGCCCATTCGGAACAAACAAACAAACAAACAAACAGGAATTCATTTTTATATAATATAGATCACTTGGTTCCGAAAATACTTAAATCTTTCTTTATAGTAACAGTTACTAGGGTATTTGTTTTTCAGACGATAAAAGACAATTCTTATTTTTAAAAATGCATTTCCGAGGAAATTCGGAAAAATCGTTTGGAAATCGTTACTCGGGAATTTTCGGGGCTGTCGAACTCGATTCTGGCATTAGAATTACACGGGGGTGGCTCTGTGGGGGTGCGCGAAGGGTGAATTGGGGGAGAAATGGCATCGTGTATGAAAATCGCTAGAAACTTGTTACTCGGGGGTTTTCGGGGATGCCGAGTACAATTCTGGCATTAGAGCGGCTCTGCGGCGGTATCCGGTGGGTCATTTGGGGGGCGGGGGTTAATTGCATAGTGCATGGGAAGTGCTCCAAACTCGTTACTCGGGAGTTTTCGGGGTTGCCGAATTCAATTTAAGCATTATATTTCCCCGGGGGCGCTCGGGGTTGCCCTGTGAGGTTGTGTGGGGGTGATTGGGTTGGGAAATGGCAGCGTCCATGAAAATCACTCCAAAATCGTTACCGAGGGCTTTCAGGGATGCCGAATTCAATTCTGGCATTAGACTTCCCCGGGAGCGCTTCGGGGTGGCTCTGTGGGAAATGGTAAAGGAGAAAGTGAAAAATCACAAATTATGAAAATAATACTTTATTCAAATAACAAATAGGAGTTTTATTAATTATAAACGTAAATTTTTAACTTCAATAATGAACATCTTGTTCAAACTCTTCTTCTTCTTCCTCTTCTTAATCTTCTTCCTCGTCACTATTCTCGACACCGTTAGAAGTGCCTTTTTGGTTTGAGCAATTGCCATCGCAATGCTTGCATGCAAGTGAGCACTCCAACCCACTTCGGCGGCACCTGCACCACAGTCGGTTTCACAAGAACACGAAGTTTTGGTTGAAATCCACTCGGGACTGGCTTCCTGGGTCATTTTAACAATACTTAGCTCTCCATCTACCAATTCCCACCCCCATTCCAACGGATTTTAGGTCTCGTCTTGACCTTGTGAACCATACCAAGCCTGAACTTGGAAATAGACACGCTTGATATGCTCGGTTAACGCATTGGCAGTCGGGATTATGCGTGCAAGATCGACTTTTTTAGAATTGGTGGCTTCAGCATACATTTTTGCTCGATAGCTTTGGACGAGCACAATCGCAGGCTTATCGCTCGTGCGCACATCTTTGGGTACCCCCTAAAGAGCCAAAGCTAGACGAAGCCCATGATCTATTAAATTATACATGGATACATGTGTTTGCTTAAATATTTCTGCAAACCCATGTAAATCATTGGATTTCTCAAACAAATAGCAGAATTTTACTTTCCCTCTATAGAAAAATTCTGAGGTTGTGTCGCATCCAGTGAAAGCATGTAGAAATAATATATGAAACTTGATGCACCCGCTTCTGGATGCTTAGCTCTCGGAAGAATACACAACATCAGGTACTCTAGCATTGTTAAGACGTCAGTGTCTTCCGAAACAATAACCACTTTATTGTTGCGGCTTCCAGAAGCAGTCTCAATGGTCTTGAGCACAATATCAATATCCGGATCAGCTACACTCTGCTGAGACATTATATTAGTCCGTTTCAATTCCTCCTGAAGAAATTTAATGAGCTGGGACTTTTTTTTGCTATTTCTAGAAACTTGTCCTTAGTTACACTTGCGGGCAACGTCATGACCGTCCAGGAATCTGGTGTCATGCGTACGATAGCGGAATTTTTATGCATACATCGCCGGTTTCTTTCCGTCGATTTAGTGGTAATTTCCATATCGAAAACAACAAAAACTCTGTTCCCAAATGTTCTCTTTATGTACCTAACATACCCGTTGCATATCTCTAACATGTTCTGGCTCTTTTTTCATCTAACTTTATGTAGAAGCATGCCTCCATCAATAACATATTGTGTGTCTTCACTTCTTACACTTACAGGTCTTTCTTTAAAAAGTTGATACAATTTTGATTTTTCATTTTTCCTGCGAAATTGTGCGAAATAATATGAGAGGATCTACGTTAGAAAGCTTGTATTGTTAAAAATAAAAAACCAAATTAACAGTACACTTCTCAGATCCGATACAAGTATTTTTTTGGACAAAGTGAGTTTTAGTTCTTTGAAGTTGCTCCCGACAATTTCCCGCATAGTTTCAAGTCCTTTTTGAAAAGGAGCAGCTTTTGATGCACTTCCCATGGACTATACAATTTCCCCCCAGAATGATCTCTCGGATACCCCCGCAGAGCTGCCCCCGGGTAATTCCAATGCCAGAATTGAATTCCTCCGAGTAACGAGTTTGGAGCGATTTTTATGCACGCTGTCATTTCTCCCCCCAATTCATCCCCCCGCGCACCCCACAGAGCCACGTTGTGCACCGCCGGGTAATTCTAATGCCAGAATCGAGTTCTACATCCCTGAAAACCCCCGAGTAACGATTTCCGAGCGATTTTTCCGAGTTTCCAGTCGTTCCTATAATGGTACAAGGCATGCATTTGGAAAATGGATTTTCCGGCCCAGAATGAAACTATTCTGGTTGGAATGAAATGTATGGCATTGTTGTTGTAAAATTCCCAAAGTAAGACGCTATATTGTCATTAAAAATTCCGGACTGATTGCTTTCAGATAGTGCACTGTCGCTATATGGACACCTGGGTTGAAAAGTTGGTCGTGGGTTGATTAAGTTGATTCTGTAGTTTTTTCTGGGTTGGTAAATCCTGGGATGGGAGAAATTATGAGTTGACAGTTATTGTTTGGGATGACAAATATGGCCACTCCGTTTTTTTTTGGGTGAATTTTATATTTATTGATTTATGGTAAAATCCAAGATCACACAATTCTATGCAGCTGATTAAGATAAATTGAAGATTAAAACCATTGGTATATCGGAAGGATAAATTGCATCACGTTTTATATCTTAAAATATTTGTTGTTGATGACCTATTTGACTTTAATTTATCAACGGATAATTTCAAAAAAATCCTTAAGAATTATTTTTAAAATTTTTAATTAAATTAAAATTTGATTTCTATTTTTTTTGTTTATTTTGTTTTGGTTTAGATTTTTATAAATTTTTGATTTAAACTGACTGTTCGGTTTTAAGCTGAAATCATACATGCACTCACAAAATAGATTTCTTGATAGAAATAAATAAATAAATTAAAGCGACCAACTACGTTTTTTACGGAGAAAGTGTTGTCCGCGGCGTTGAATAGGCCTAAATTTTTTCAAACAATATATATGTTGAAATATTATTTTGCTGATAAATACAAACGAGCGCAAATAAATAGTCAACAACCATTGAATTTAAGCTTATTATATGCTAGATATTTCTAAAAACTGCTTTTAAATTCGAATTGGCCGTTTTTATCACACACAGTTGAAAAGGGGTTCACATTGAAATTAAAAACAAATAATTTGTATTATATGGGCGTACAGCAATCTTCAAAACTATTTATTTATTTAATTCCAACGATTTTATTTTTCACCATATAATAAACCTTAGTAACGCCATGGTGGACTCTAAATGAAAAGAGCTTTCTACCATATATCATTCATTATAAACATTTCGTTGTAAGTTAATCCGCATTTTTGTTGGTTTGGTATAAAAGCAAACGTAAAAAGAGCTCACAAAAAATATTTTCGAAACCAACTAATAATTTTTATTTGTGTTGTGAGTTTAGTAAAGCGAGCTCGTTCAATAGATGTGGGGTGCATTCGTATACAGTAACTGAATACTGTATTTTTTGATTTATGGGCGGTGAAAGCGTTTGGCCTCCCATTCTACCCGTAAAAAAATTTGTATATACGTATTTAAAACTTAGCTGACGCGGCTTTGCAATTTAGGAAAATTTATGTTGTTTTATATTTGAATATATATCTGACTATGGATTATTTACATAAATAGTAGTGTATCTGTGTATAGGTGTAGTTATGAAAACAAATTGAATGTTTTATATAAATTTGAAACTTACCCGCTAGTACAATTTGATAAAGACATGGTGTTTGTTGTTCACCGATTTCGTTGGTCCCCCAACACGATATCATACCAAAATCTTGATCGTTCACTGGTTTATATTTAAGTACGCTGGATGACCCATTATGATAAAAATTCTCCTTTCCAATTTCGGAACTTTCACCAGAACTATTAAATTTCCACCGGAATGATCTCGGCGGTGGATCAGCCGTCACCGAGCACACAATATTTAACTCCTCGTTACGAAATGCACCAACAATGATTATTTTATCGGTTGTACAGTATGGAACGTCTATAAATAAATATAAAAATATTTCGGTAATAAATGAAAATGGGTCGCGTATTTAATTTTGTGGTTATGTTATATATTTATGACCATACATTTTACACGTAACAGTATCTGATTACTAACAGTTTCGCCTTCACTATTAATTGCACTACATGAATAATTTCCACTCGAGGTTTTTGTAATTTTTTGTAGTACCAGGCTCTGATTCGAGCGTACAATGCGAGCGGTTGTATTGTGCCGGAGCATCGTACCATCATGTAACCAGTATAATTTTCGCCACTGTGGATTCGCTTGGACGCGGCATTCAAAATAAACGTCATCACCTTCTTTAATTTCGTCGGCTGATAGCGTTGATCCTAATCCTAATGTAACAATTGGTGGATCTAAATAAATTACACAAAAAGAAAAAAAAAACGTTAAATAGATTTGGTAAAATATGTACAACAGCAGTGTGTACAGTACAATGTAATTTACATATTTAAATTGTGTGATGCTTATCACTGAAGAAAACGAAAAACCACTCCTATTTTCAATTCCATGTATAATCCTATTTCCGCGCTACATTATACTCGCGTATGGAATTTTCCAATTATATTATTTCTTCAAGAAAATTAATTGTTTTATTTTATAAATTAGAAAAGCTTTTCGATAATTTTTATTTTATTTTATATTTTCATCATGTAATTAGAATTTGTTAGTGTTTGATTTTAAACAACACGAGAATTAAAATTCGACGATATTTGGGGGGTGTGTGGGTGAACTAATTTTATACATTTTTTCCATTATATAAACTTTTCAAATTAAAATGGATGGTTCGATGTTCGTTCCTTGTAAATGCATCATTAATTTGTAAGTACATGGATGTTTGTACATTAAGATGTATGTGCATTATTAATAAACTTCTTCAATTTTAATTTTTAAATGGGTCAAGTCAGATAAAATAAAAAATTTAAGAATTGAAATATTTTAAACTGTAAAGTTGTGTAATTTTTAGATGTGCGGTAGGTAGAAAATATTTTTTACTTGAATTACGTTCGAATAATGTAAATAATTTAATGAAACCCACTTGTTCTCATGTTGACAAATTCAAGTCATTATTATATTTTTTTCTCTCAAATTTTGTTCTCTTAATTTTGTTGTTAAATTTCTGCAGTTTATTGAAGCGTGGTTTCGTGCGTACAAACCCTACGCCTACCTCACTGAGCTTTAGCCGTAGCTTAATATAACCTCGTAGATCTCTAATAACGTGTCTGTTACCGAAGAATTCTTCGTGTTCCGTGTAATTAACACAAAACACTGGATGCAACGCCAGGTAATATAACGCAACATGGTGCAACATCACAAAATACAACATCATTCTACATGGTACAATATCTAGGAACAACTCACGCCATAATGCAACACTCTGTAAGATTGTGCAGCATTGCGGACCATAGCAGATCGTCACATAACAACCGTAAACAAGCTCCAACATCAAGCACTATGGTGCAACATCTCGCAACATAGTGCAATATGACGCAACATGATACAATATCCCACAGCATTAAGGCGGCCTTGTTCGGAGAACCCGTAAATGAATTTTCTGGAAATCAAAACTCCTTCTAATCGTTTCCTTGCAAATCGTTGAAACCAAATAAAATACTAAAACAAGGCTCCAAGACCAATCAAAAATCCCTAAGAATAATGGTCCATCGCGGAATCAATTTCTGGTACTCAGGACCCCTGTCAACAATTTTAATTTAAAACTACTTTTTTAAAACTATTTTTTTTTTTCAAAAAATATGACCTGGGCTCCAACGGAGGATCTCCTGGAATCAAAATGGCCAGCTTAAGGGATTTTTTTTTAAATTACCACGATACTCGAAAAACTCGCCTCAATAATAGTAAGCATAGTCGTTTGAGCTCAGAAAAGATAGTAATTTTTTCTGAAACCATTACTCATTTCAAATTATTGCTGGTACTCGAAAACCCATCTTTAAATTTGTTACACTTTTACTGTCTGTAAGCGATGCTTCCATCTCTTCAACCCGTCCAAATAGTACTCGGCTTCTTTCTCTGCAAAGTAGTTATTTATGAAAGTAATGGCCTCCTCATTCAACAAAAATCTCGGTCCGCCGAGCGCAACTTTGAAGTGTTTGAAGATAACTCCATGATTGTTCCAGAAAACAGTCGCAATTGCGGTTTTGGTCTGATTTTCGATTTGGGTTCTTGCTTGCTTTAGATTAAATAACCTGAAGTTTGGTCTAGAGCTAACGGGGACCAAATTTTTTATATCAATTAAGTGTTTATTGTGTTGATTCTAATTGCGATTTTGGTAGATTTTCGATTTGAGAAGCCCGAAAGCTGGATAAAGAACGAGTGGAACCTAAAATTGTTTGATGTGGAAGCGCCATAACCAACGAATAAAAAATTTTAATGAGGCATTTAAATAGCTTTTAATTTTCCAATTACTTTTGAAAAATTTTCTAATATGGGTTCTGCTAACTTTTTGTAAAGCTATCAGAACCCATCGTTTTAGCTGGAAGGGATGGAGCCCAACATATTTTAAAAGAGGGTGTCAGAATAAGAAGTTCTGATTTAAAAATTTAACAAAACAAAAACCGCTTAATATCATTCCAAATTTTTTTTTATTTGAAAGTACAATCGTCCTAGTTATTTATGGAAAATGATTTCATTCAAATGGGAGCCGAAGCTGGCCTCGGCGTATTCCATTGGGCCGGTCCAATTTCTGAGCATATTTTGGATTGTGTGCGGATCGATTTCGGCAATGGTTGCTTCAATATTGGCTTTCAAATGCTTAATTGTTTGTGAATTGTCCGTATAACACTTGTCCTTCACGGCACTCCACAAATAAAAATCCGAAGACATCACATCACAGCTCCTTGCAAGCCAATTCACGTCACCAGATGTGTGAGATGGCGCACCATCTTGCTGGAAATAAAAGGTCGTCCAAACCAATATCTTCAAGATATGGTAACAAAAAAGATATTAACATGTCGGTGGTAGTTGATTCCGTTGACCGTAACGGTCGAGCCGGCCTCATCTTCAAAGAAATACGGCTCAATAATGTCGCCACGCCACAAGCTGCACGAAACAGCAACAGGCAAAGGATGCATAGGCTTCTCCACATATCCTTGTGGATTTTCCGATCACCAAATGCGACAATAGCTGGGTTTTTTTGAAAACAATCGAGTAGAGTTCGCGATAGCTATTTTCAAATTTTTTCCAATTTAA
Source organism: Nephrotoma flavescens (assembly GCA_932526605.1). Lineage (NCBI taxonomy): Eukaryota > Metazoa > Arthropoda > Insecta > Diptera > Tipulidae > Nephrotoma > Nephrotoma flavescens. The sequence continues at coordinate 220,389,881 of OW052220.1, forward strand.
AATTGAAAATTAAATTTTTTTTAATTAAATAATTTAGATTTAATAGAAAATACAGAACTATACAGAACAACGATATTACAAGAAAATCATACAACTTTTATGATGGATTTTATTTGATTATACATAGATTTCTATAAAACCTGAATTGTTTAATTAAAAAAAATTTAATTTTCAATTTTAAATTGGAAAAAATTTGAAAATAGCTATCGCGAACTCTACTCGATTGTTTTAAAAAAAATCGCAGCTAATTTTGTTTGTTTACCAACCCACCGAGATGGAAATACGCCTCGTCCGAAAAGATGATTTTTTGAGAAACATCCTCATCAATTTCGAGTTTCTCGCAGGCCCACACAACGAATCAAAATCAAAGCGGGTGGTCATGGGGCTACAATTGCTGGACCAATTGAGCTTTATAGGGCCGATGCCTAACGACGAATTGATGTTGTCAGCCGTTGGCGCACATTTTCGGCCTCCGTGGCGATATTTTCAGTTGAACGAATACGACGAGCATGGGTACGCGTTGAATTGTCGACTAGGTAGCCCGTCACGCACTCTATGCACAAACTTCTTGATACCGTTGGGTGTGAGTCCCGTGTTTAGACCAAATTTTGTACGACATTTTCTTACGATTTCGAACCAGTTGTCTTTGTTGTGGAAATAAATTTCCAATATTTACCATTTTTAGAAAGAAATAATATACTGCGTTTCTGTCAACGAAAGAATGACATTAGTGTTGCCAGAGCTAAAATAACCGATATGTCAAATCTGAACCGGTTATTGTGACACCCTATACTACCTAAGTAAAAACATACCTTTTTAACAATGTCTAAAAATTCTTTAGTTTATGGGTTTGTTAGTGAATCGTGACTCCAACACATTTGTTTATTACGGTTTTGTCTACTAGTTGTATTATTGTTGTGTTGCAAAATACGAACCAGCTCCTATATGGTAGCTGTCACTTTGGGGATGATTTCAGCCATAGAGTACTGTCACTTCAAAATTTATGGTAAGAGCTGTACTGTTCTGAATTTTTATTAAAAACAGTTTGGAAAAATTATCTGGACCAGTATTGTTGTAAATTTAATTTAGAATGCATATTTTAGTTCAAAACGTCTCTTCGTAAATGCTCCGATTGAAGTTGGCACTTCTGGTGAACCGATTTTAGCCAAAGATCATTGTGATCTTCTAATTTATGAGAAAAGCTTAAGTAGGAAGTTATATCCTGATCAATCAATTCATCTGGGCTGTGGAAACGCTACAGATATTTAGTCGACACGACATCGCACATACACAGATATTCTTTAAAATCTACTTCTTTTCGCTTCGGCGAAATAGCGAATGGTAAATCTGCAAAAAATCTCGAGGTCAAAATATACTTAACTACTATAAACTGCGTGAAATCCAGAATCAAATTTTTCTACAATTCTAGAAACAAGCATTGTGTAATTCACGTCGACAATGTTGGCATTGTGTAGTGTCTACAAATATAGTCTACAATAGTGTCTACAATATTTATTATTCACTCTTCGATCTCTCAGTTTAATACAAAAATTTTAAACTGATTTTTCATCATCCGATTACCATCGGTGATGTAAATGATCACAAATTTGACCTCCTGTTGGAGTGCAGAAGTTATGGGCCGACCCATCTTCCATATCAGTATACAATAGGTTTGCATGCAACTATGCCATGAGCAGATTGTTCTATACGTAAATCGCACCTACAAATAGCCATACGTCCTCGATTTGGCTACTGCGTAAGGTAGGACGTAAATAGCGAAAGAATTGGGAGTGGCTCGGCTCCAGAATGGATTGCACAAATTAAAAACAAACATAAATTAAAAATAGTAGTAGCTGTCCACCCCAAGTGAGATTGAAGATGAGTCTTGATTTAATCCCAAGCACAATGTAGAATCGAACTTTTCATTATTGAATACATTTAACGTTTTCAAAAATGGTGGTATCCTAAATTTATACAAAAAAAAAATTGAAATCAATTCACCTTCTTCCCCTCAAGTATAATTTTTGAACTAGTGGAATTTCTTACGCGGATTCCGGATATTTTCGTGCATACTTCATACGTTGGATTTGTTCAAAAGAAAAGGGGAAAAATTTGAAGAAATCTGTACTCTAACTTATCCATTAAGGCTATATCCCTTTCCAAGAAGTTCAAAGTTGTCAAGATCACCAACAAGACAAACTAACTTAGTAAATCAGCAGAAAAAGGAAACCACTGAAATTAAGTGAAGTAGAAACACTTATAACCCAACTAAGATGCGAAGCTTCCAAACTTAAAAAGGAAAATGAGGAATTCAGAAGCCCAAATAAACGGAAATGGATTTTCTGGAAACCCTCTAACCAGTTATAACGAAGCAAGTACATATGTCAGTTATAACACCGAGTTCCATACTGATGAAGAGGAACTCGCGAGTGAAAGAGATTGGGTACTGAAAAGGAAAAAAAGACCTACTAAAAAAAGAAAAGCAGAATTCTCGCCTGAAGTTGAAGAACAATCGCAAGCTAATGTAACTGGTATTACTAATCCTAATACAGCACATCAGCAATAAAAGCAATAGCAAGAAAATCCAAAACAAAAGGTTGCACCAAAAGAAAATGTACAGGGCGGAAAACCTACTCGCAATTTGTATAGCAATAATCTAATGCTATTACTCATAAACTTACTGATAACCCTCTCGAAAGGATATGTAGAAGCATAGAAGCCATAAATCCTAGACTAGCAAAGCAGGAACGTGATCTAGAAGCTTTATATAAGCGTGTAGAAAGCAGAACATTAAGAATTGTCGCCTGGAACGCGAGCGGACTAGCGCAGCATATTCCAGAGTTAGAAATTTTTGTAAATTTCGGAAAAATAGATATATGCCTTATATCGGAAAGCCATTTGACCGAAACATCATTTATTAAAATACGTGGTTATGAATGTTATCATGCTGTTCACTCAGGAGAAAACGCGAGGAGAGGATCATCAGTAATAGTGAAAAAGAATATCATACACTATGAAGAACCTGGCATCGAAGAAGAAAGTATGGAAGTTAAAATCGTAAAAGTTGAAACTAATAATAATAATGAAAACAGCACTCCTCCTATCTACTGCCCTCCACGCTTTAATCAAAACAAAGAAGATTATAGCATACCACTAGGATCCAATTTTATTATTGGTGGTGATTTTAATGCAAAACACACCTATTGGTGTGCACACAAGACTTAAAACCCGCAAAAGGAAAGAGCTTTTCGAAGCAGGTCGGGTAAACAACTGCGAGTTCCATTCTGGAGGTAAACCAACACATTGGCGTGCTGATATAAATAAAGATTTACTGTCAGTTTATCGCGAACAATTTATCGTGAGCAATTTATCGTAGAACAATTTATCGTAGAACAGTTTAACATGTGGACAGTTTATTGTATATCACAATTAGTGTCTTGGATTTGACGTGAACACAAAAAAATTTCCAATATGTATTTCGTATAAGAATTCGGCTATTTCTGAACCATTGTGATGAAATATAGAATGTTGGATGGAGAGGTGATTATTAAATGATTTTTTGAAGATGTTCTGGAAAAGTTGCCACCTGATTGATTGGACGAAAAACGGTGATAAATTTCTGTACTCGCTGTTGGATGAAAAAGCCAAATTCTATTTTTTGTAATACATTTTCTAGTAAAATGTGTAACCATCGGTGGAGTAACGTATCCAACTCGCAGACCATCTAAGCTCTTGAAGTATAACTACGTCCAGAGTGCAAATTACCGCTTGATTTAAAAGGTTCTGAAGATCTCAGGTCTTAAAAGGCTTAGTATGTTCAATATTTCCGGGTTCACTATGAAATCTAAGTTTTCGAAATCCCGGTTTTCTTTTTTTCTAGTTCTAATTGCACAAAATAATTAATAAAGTTTTTTAATTGCAAGATTTAGTGCCAAATTGTAATTACAACGTTTTGTACTTGCAAGATTAATAAAAGAAACAATATTTTGTTAATGCAACGATTTGAAATGCAAAAATTGTAGAGGCAAACGGCTTCGATAACTCTCACGGGCATGCAGGAGGTCGCTGCACTCCCCCCGCCTTGTCTTCCGAGAGGCTTTAGATTTGAACTCTGGGGGACGTAAGAGACGGGATCAGCAAACATGTCACACTGTGTGCAGCACGTAGGAGCGGATTATATAGAATCTATTAATGACACCTACTAAACAGAAAAATAATTGCACCATTTTGTTATGCGAGATTTTGTTATTGAAACATTTTGTAGTGGCAAGATTAATAAAAAAAGCAACACTTTGTTAATGCAGTAATTGTATCGAAGCCTCGATAACTCTCGCGGGTACTTAGCCCTTCATCCAAAATCGATCTCTACACTAGCCATTTTCTCGAACTTTATCGAAAACTTACTTTTGAATTTTGTCAAAACATCGAAAGTCCCATTTTCCCCCATGTTAAATTTTAAAAATTCAAACCGGGATTTCCTAAAAATCGGGGTGTTTTTTATACAAAACCGGGATTTTGGAAACCGGGTTTTTGAAAACCGGGATTTTGAAAATTGGGATTTTGAAAACCAGGATTTTGAAAACCGAGATCTTGAATACCGAGATTTCGTTACACACCCCATATTCCCGTATACCTGTTCGAAGGTTGTTCTTATTATCAAAACGTTTAATTTATCCGAGGCCTTTAGGTAGGTTTTATAACCAGATTTTTCTCAGAGCAGGTAGTTGCCTTGCCGCTCAACCCACTTATTGGGTGGGTGGGTTACGGGGACACGTGTGTGGGTTACGGACTTATCAAACTGCGGGTACAGCTATTTATCATCGACTCATCGACTTTCGTCCAATCAAGATGCTGATAAGCAATGGTCGAGATCCGTTCCAGAAGGCAACTTTTCCAGAACTTCTTCCAAAAATCATTAAAGAATCTTATTTCCATCCTATATATCCGACCATAATCAGGTTAAGAAATTGCCGAGTTCCGTTCCAAGTGTCCATATTCCAGAACTACTTCCAAAAATAATTTAAGAATTTCCATCCAACACGCCAAATCCCATCATAACCAGTTTAGAAAGCATCAAGTTCTGTCCCAGGTGGCCATATTCAAGAACTTCTTCCAAAAATCATTTAAGAATCCTATTTCCATCCAACATACCCAATCTCATCATAATCAGTTAAGAAACAACCGAGTCCCGTCCCAGGTGGCCGTAATCCAGAACTTCTTCCAAAAATTATTTTAGAATCCCATTTCCATCTAACGTACCCAATCCCATCATAATCGGTTACGAAACTTCCGAGTTCCGTCCCAGGTGACCATATTCCAGAACTTCTTCCAAAAATCATTTAAGAATCCTATTTCCATCCAACATACCCAATCTCATCATAATTAGTTAAGAAACAACCGAGTTCCGTCCCAGTTGGCCATAACCCAGAACTTCTTCCAAACAATTTTTTGAATCCCATTTCCATCTAACGTACCCAACCCCATCATAAACGGTTGCGAAACTTCCGAGTTCCGTGCAAGGTGGCCATTTTCCAGAACTTCTTTCTAAAATCATTTAACATTTGTGTCAACACGAGCAATGAACAACCTCTCCTCAACACGATATACCCGGGTATGTCGTTAATTTTTCTGAACATTTAGTATGGAAAGTATCAGTAATGGAAATTTTGAGCTAAACATACATGCTAAATGATAAATGGCGAAATAAAATTCAGGTTAGCACATGTTATATTATTGTTTACAGTTAAATTCAGTTTATTTTATTTAAATCCGAAACAAGCAATTCAACAAAAAATTCAATTAATTAATATTTAAATTTATGAAACTTATTAATATTATAATACATACATATATGCTTACTCCATATTATTTAACAAAGAAACAGGGTATTAAGTAATTTATGGGCAATTCCAGCATTTAATAAACTCTTGACAATTTTCCGCACATACTGATTTAAGACAATAGTGACATGCCTTTCTGGCGGGTCATCGTTTCGAGTCTTTCCGACATATAAAGCAATTAAACCTTTATGTTTCAAACCACCTGTTTTGTTTTTATCTTCTAGAACCAGAACTAGAACTAGAGACGGACTAGAACCAGAAGATGGGGATAGAAATGATTCAGATACATCTCGTATTTTCCGCGTTTCGTGTGTTAAAGGTTCGATATATAAATGGCGTTGCTGCTCGTTTTTCAATTGATGTCATTGCAAGTGATTTCCCTAACTCCTGCAAATGTTTTCTCCTTGGCAACTCAAGGTTGTCAGTCGAATAAATTATATGCATCCATCATGTTGTAAAAAAACGCAACTGGCCATCTCTTAGTACTGTTGGTGGTATATTCGCCCAGCATTTTATCCATCCTATCCACAGCTTTTTTCGTTGCATTATAATAATTTATAATATCAGGCTTATTTTTTAGACCACTTATATTTTTGTCATAATGAAGCGTGGATAAGAAGACCACAGCTATGTTATTTTAGGTATGTAAGAGCACATTGTCACGTTTTCGTGGAAGCCAAATTCTGTAGTTAGTTCATCACGTTGTCTGGAGGCCTGGAATTCGGTTGGAATATATGGTTTTGACGAGTCAGATGTTCTACGTGTCTGGGCTGTGTTATTGGTTTTCCCACATCTTTTACGTGTTCTTTAAATCTTTATAATTGCACAAAAATAAATCTCATACAAAGTATATTCGCGACTATTTATTTCAAATGTCGATCGTATTCGTACAAAATATAAAAGAAATTACCGTTACTTTTCCCGCGAAAAAAAAGATAAACTTTTAGATTACTCTCTCTAACCATAAAGAGTAAAAATGTCAAAATTTCACAATTATAGCCGTTCAGTAATATTATATTTTTATATACGAACTAATTTATAAACATGAACATACCCGGGTATGTTCGTGTTGAGTAAAAGATGTTTTTTTTGGAAAGTGCATATATCTATCTATCTAATCTATATTTAGACAGCTACTGAAAAGTTCAGTCTGCAAGGTACTCTCTGTTAGATCGATTTTACCGTTTAAAAAACTAAATACATACCCGGGTATGTCATGTTGAGACATGGGTTAAGAATTCCATCTCCATTCAACATACCCAGTACGGGAAGGAATCTCAGGTGGCCATATTCTAGAACTTCTTCCTTAAAACATTTAAGAATCCCATTTCCATCCAACATACCTAATCCCATCATAATCGGTTAAAAACTACCGAGTTCCGTCCCAGGTCCAGAACTTATTTCTAAAATCGTTTAAGAATCCCATCTCTATCAACCATACCCAATATACCATCATAATCGGTTAAGAAACTACCGAGTTCCATCCTAGGTGGCCATATTCCAAGACTTCTTCCAAAAATCATTTAAGAACCCCATTTCCATCGAACATACCCAATACCATCATCATCGGTTAATAAATTACCGAGTTCTGTCCCAGCTGGCCATATTCCAGAACTTCTTCCAAAATAAATTTTAGGAATCCCATTTCCATCCAACATACCAAATGCCATTCCCATCATCATTGGTTAGTAAATTACCGGGTTCCGTCCCAGGTGGCTATATTCCAGAACTTCTTCCAAAAATCATTAAGAATCCCATTTCCATCCAACATACCCAATCCCATTATAATCGGTTAAGAATTGATCGACAATACAGCCAAATATTTCGGTATGTCTCTCGATTGCATGATGAAAAAAAAAAAAATAAAACGAAAAAAATATACTTAAACATTTTTTTTTAAAACCACGTTTATATTTAAAAGCTCTAAAAAGTAGATAATAAAAGGCTTTGAAAAGTAGAAAATAAAATTTTCGTCCTAACTCCTATCAAGGTACATTTATAACAAGTAGAAATTTAAATTTAATATGACTAAAAATATAAGCGTGGGGCGCTCCTTTACAGCATTACTAATTTAATAGCCTGTACAGACTGCGGATTAGTTAAACTGGTTTAGCAAAATTCAATCAAGATAGGATACTTGAAAAAAGTAAGTAAGAAGAAGACTCCAAAGGCAGAAACCTTTATAACTGGGCAGTTGTATTTAATTAGGATAGAGAAATATAATAAATAAGCGGACCCGACAGACCTACTCGAACGTTGGCTTGCCTGCTATAAACAGGTTCAGCAAACGTATCTTTAATATTCGAAGATATTGAGTTAGACATTCCAATCTTGTTTTTCGTCATTGTGTGATTTGCTGTTGTCCAAAGTAAAATAAAAAATGAGTGCAGTTTCTCGTCATTCTGCGCCGTTCAATTCACGGCCGGACGATATTTGATGCTTGTCATTGGCACATTTTACGAAAGAGGGGGTATTTTTCGTGAGATTGGTGGTAAGAATAATAATAATGTGATTGCAAAAAAGATTCTGCTGTTGTTGCATGTGTGTAAATATCTAACGGTTGTATTTTTCATATGTATTAGCTGTGTGGAGAACACCGTGTGGAACTCAGTTGGTCGGTGAGCTCATAATATGGATCTACAAATGACTGAAGATGTTGCGACTCATGAAAATCGACGCTTCTACGCTGTGGACCCATTGACCCATATCTACACCGAGGAATGTGACGCCTTGTCAATAACATATGATGCAAATTTGGACGAAAAAAGCTCGTTCACATAGCTCATCTGGGAATATGCTTTCAATTAATTCATCTTTCGTGGCTACCATGTTGCAAAAATTTTCTGGCAATTTGGTGCATTGTATATTTCTATGAAATCGAATTTTTCCATTGCCAATGTTGACCAATAGTTCGGAGATCGACAATGCCGATGGATCATTTTGTAGTTGGACATGCATATTTATGTAAAGGTGTAATGCATTTACATTTCATCATAGGTATGATTGTTTCAAACATGCGTTAATTTCGTCCACACATGTAACGCGCGGAATAACCGGCAATGTCTGTCTGAAATCGCCAAACGTGCTAAAGTGAATGCTTGTAAGTCATAGTGCATTCATAACAGATAATAATTGTGCATTTTGCAAAACTTTAGCCATGCCGAAATGCTTCTTTATGTTGTACATTGCGTCTGGATTTCTGTGAACAATAAATGGGAACTTGAGTGCTGAGTGTGCAGTCCTTCCACCATCAAGCAAATACCGGATGAAGCAATTGCCAACGAAATATGATTTTGTGATCGAATGCGCGCAAGTATCAGTGAGTTGAGGAATGTTTTTCCAATGTCGCCACTTAACTTTTTACTATAGGAAAATTTTAAAAGTGAAAAAAAACTTTGACTGCCCCACCGCATAAATATGTTTGCTTCTAGAAAACATTAAGAATTGTCGAATAACTATGATTTAATGAACCGTTAAGCGTAGACATCTCTACGATGACTTGCCATTGACCATGGAACCGCCACTACACTTTCTACTATAGCAAAATTTTAAAAGTAAAAAAATCTATGACTGGTCGGGCAGTCCTTCCACCATCAAGCAAATACCGAATGAAGCAATTGCCAACGAAATATGATTTTGTGATCGAATGCGCGCAAGTATCAGTGAGTTGAGGAATGTTTTGCCAATGTCGCCACTTAACTTTTTACTATAGGAAAATTTTAAAAGTGAAAAAAAACTTTGACTACCCCACCGCATAAATATGTTTGCTTCTAGAAAACATTAAGAATTGTCGAATAACTATGATTTAATGAACCGTTAAGCGTAGACATCTCTACGATGACTTGCCATTGACCATGGAACCGCCACTACACTTTCTACTATAGCAAAATTTTAAAAGTAAAAAATCTATGACTGGTCGGGCAGTCCTTCCACCATCAAGCAAATACCGAATGAAGCAATTGCCAACGAAATATGATTTTGTGATCGAATGCGCGCAAGTATCAGTGAGTTGAGGAATGTTTTGCCAATGTCGCCACTTAACTTTTTACTATAGGAAAATTTTAAAAGTGAAAAAAATCTTTGACTGCCCCACCGCATAAATATGTTTGCTTCTAGAAAACATTAAGAATTGTCGAATAACTATGATTTAATGAACCGTTAAGCGTAGACATCTCTACGATGACTTGCCATTGACCATGGAACCGCCACTACACTTTCTACTATAGCAAAATTTTAAAAGTAAAAAAATCTATGACTGGTCGGGCAGTCCTTCCACCATCAAGCAAATACCGAATGAAGCAATTGCCAACGAAATATGATTTTGTGATCGAATGCGCGCAAGTATCAGTGAGTTGAGGAATGTTTTGCCAATGTCGCCACTTAACTTTTTACTATAGGAAAATTTTAAAAGTGAAAAAAAAACTTTGACTGCCCCACCGCATAAATATGTTTGCTTCTAGAAAACACAAATATTTGTCTAATAACATAATTTTATATACCGTTAAGCGTAGACATCTCTACGATGCCTTGTCATTGACCATGGAACCGCCACTACACGTTTTACTATAGCAAAATTTAAAAATGAAAAAAAATTTATGAATACCCCACCGCATAAATATGTTGGCTTCTAGAAAACAAAAAGAATTGTCTAAATAACATGATTTCATACACTGTTAAGGTAGACATCTCTACGATGCCTTGTCATTGACCATAGAACCGCCACTACACTTTTTACTAAAGTAGAATTTTTAAAGTAAGAAAATCTTTGACTGCCCCATCGCATAAATATGTTTGCTTCTAGAAAACATTAAGAATTGTCAAATAATTATAATTTAACATACCGTTAAGCGTAGACATCTCTACGATGCCTTGTCATTGACCATGGAACCGCCAATACACTTTTTACTATAGCAAAATTTTAAAAGTAAAAAAACTCTATAACTGCTCCACCGCATAAATATGTTGGCTTCTAGAAAACATAATGATTTGTCTAATAACATGATTTCATATACCGTTAAGCGTAGACATCTCTACGATGCCTTGTCATTGACCATCAAACCGCCACTACACTTTTTACTATAGTAAAATTTTAAAAGTCAAAAAATTTATGACTGCCTCACCGCATAGATATGTTGGCTTCTAGAAAACATTAAGAATTGTCAAATAATTATAATTTAATATACCGTTAAGCGTAGATATCTCGACGATGCCTTGTCATTGACCATAGAACCGCCACTACACTTTTTACTATAGCAAAATTTTAAAAGTAAAAAATTATAACTGCCTCACCGCATAAATATGTTGGCTTCTAGAAAACATAAAAAATTGTCTAATAACCATGATTTAAAACACCGTTAGGCGTCGACATCTCTACGGTGCCTTGTCATTGACCATGGAACCGCCACTACACTTTTTAATATAAGAAAATTTTAAAAGTAAAAAAAATCTATGACTGCCCCACCGCATAAATATGTTGGCTTCTAGAAAACATAAAGAATATTCTAAATAACATGATTTCATATACGGTTAAGCGTAGACATCTCTACGATACCTTGTCATTGACAATAGAACCGCCACTACACTTTTTACTATAGGAAAATTTTAAAAGTAAAAAAATCTTTGACTGCCCCACCGCTTAAACATGTTTGCTTCTAGAAAACACTAAGAATTGTCAAATAATTATGATTTAATATACCGTTAAGCGTAGACATCCCTACGATGCCTTGTCATAGACCATCGAACCGCCACTACACTTTTCAGTATAGCAAAAATTTAAAATTAAAAAAAATTATGACTACCTCACCGCATAGATATGTTGGCTTCTAGAATACATTAAGAATTGTCTAATAACCATAATTTCAAATACCGTTAAGCATAGACATCTCTATGATGCCTTGCCATTAACTATTAATCTTCACTACACATGATTAGTGTAGGTTACATTTAATCAGGATATATATGTATATACACTTTCAAGCTTTTGTAAGGTTTTTTGTCAATTTGTCGGAAACTTCACGCTACCGAAAAATCTTAAAAATATAAAAAAAAATATTTCGTTAAAAAACAAAAAAAAAATTCCTAGAACACGATTGCAGTACCACCCCACCTACCAGGTCCAATTGTAAATCTTAATCATTCAGCGACCTACTCAAATACACAAACAAAATTTGAATAAAATTAGTGCAGCCGTTTAGGAGGAGTTCACTCACAAACCTACGTACGGAAGAATTATATATACAAAGATTCAGTAAATTCAAACAGGAGTAACCATTGCGTTGCTGCCTGTCAAATGTGAATCTTTATTTAAGAAAGATAAATTACTAAATGATTTGTAAATCAGTTGTAATGTAAAAAAAAAAATAAAAAAATAAAATGGTGACCATTTTTATTTCGTAGGTAAATTTGAATTACATATTTTGTGTGGACTAAAACGATACGCTTGAATTGAGCAGAAGGTCAGAACGTTTTCAGGACGTGTCTTTCCAAAAAAATAATTCTAAAGAAACCAATTCTTATATACCATAATCATATGTATAAATTAGAAGTATATATACACTAGTACCTACGATCTGTGCTATTCACAAATCATATAGTTACGACGTACTAAAAATTTCAGCATGTTTATTACAGATTCAGGAAATACAATAATAATTTATAATTGCCTTAAGGAACAGTTAGTTTTTGATAACAATTTATTGTTCATTTTGTCATGCAATTGTGATGGTTCCGAAAATATGTACAATAAATAATTTTATAAACCAACTACTATACCCAGATATTGTAGAACTGTGGGCGGTTTAAAATCATAATATGCATGCATGACATATTTATATACTGGACATTCAGGATGGTTGAGCTTGCACAAAATCAAACGAAAACAAACAAATCGATTATTCAACTCACTATATATGTACGAGTACACATAACGAGTATAATAAACGCCCGAAATAATAGCAATAAACTGATTTCATTTTTCTAATATACGAGTACACAGCAAGACTCTTATTTATATACGACATCATTTACACCTCCCATATTTCTGCTATATAAATTCGTACATGTACGTATGTAGCTCGTATAGGATACGTTTTTACTGAACAAATTTATTTTCGTCTCCCCAATATACGTAATATCACATGATGACTTTTTAACTTGGTTGTACGTACTCCTTAAGAAATGTAATAAACTGGAAACACCTTACGAGCATATAAAGATATTCGAGTTTATACGAGTGCGATACACGATATATCGTATTTTTCTAATGACCTAAAAACCATTTTTAAAATTTATGCATTTTATAGTTTAGCTAAAATCATCATGATACGTTATACGTTTTATTGTAATAAAATATTAAATTATCTGTCTGCCCCCTTCACAATAAAAATAGACATTTCTAGGTAGCTTATAACAACCATAAGAGTATATATATATATATTATATATCCAAACTACTTAATTATAAAATATTAATTGGTTTATTATACGGGAGAGCTTCGTAACCTACAAATATGTATATTTTACCAATAATGAGGTTGATGTTATTTATAGATTTCTAATTAACTTATCAACATTTTGTTGATGTTGTTGTCGTTCTTATTTTGTTAATCTTATACATATTTATGTCTGTATCGAATAATTATATCGACATTATTGTCGACAAGAAGGTATATACGAGTATACAGATAAGGAATGGGTGTACAAAAGATTATAAATTTATGTGCTTATACCTAGTGTAGCGTATCACAACGTGTGTACGTAAGGATGTTTATTATACAGGGGATGAAATTAAAATCAAATCAAAATATTTATGTTAATACTTACACACAACATCTAATTTCCAAATTTTTTCCAAAAATAATCCGGTAACATTAGGATTTTCTGCTCGACATGTAATCGTCTTACCATCATCCTCTGTTGTTGGCACAAAATTTAATACTGATTGTGTTGTATTGTTAATTATGTCATCCTGTAAACAAAATCAAATAATTTTTGGTGTTCTTACATTAAAATAATTAAAGCATATTATATACCTTTGTTCTCCTTAATTGACGTTTCCCTTTGTACCACGTTATTATTGCGTTTGGCCGCGACCCTTTACTCTCGCACGTTATTTCATAACGCCGGTCTGCAATTAATGGGACTTCTGGTACTATGATGTCGATTGTAAGCGGTTTTACTGAAATTTATTACGTAATGGAAATTGAAAAAGTTATGTAAAAAGTAGAACACGCGCGTAACAAAATAAAAAACGATTTCATTGAGCTTTCTGTGCTTTACGAGACTAGGTATTATGATGATAATGATTTTGACGCAAGCATTTTTAAACTTTTTTTTTTTTAATAATACTACGTACACATAATTTTTGTTCTTGTTGTAAAGCATAATTAAAATTTATGACGTGGAAAAATTTAATATGAACATTTTTTTTTTGTTTGTGCCTTTATTGTATTTTTAATGAAAAATTAAAAAGTTTCACAAAGTGTTTGTTTGTTTGGTGTTTTGTTTTGTTATTGTAGAAACACTAATCTAATTAAGAGCTTTTTTGAATACATAAAAAATAACGACGAAAATATGTATTATATATAAACGAATACATGTACATTTTTGAGAAAAGGAGAAAGTTTAACTTGCTTTTTGTTGGTTGTGCTTATACTTTGAAATGATGTACTGCTCGTTACATATCGAGGGTGTAGAAAGAGAGGGTTATTTATTTTGAGTAAATTAAATTTAATTGAGTAAAGAAATTGTTTTTTACTTTTGGGGGACGTGATACAAACGGCTTCGTTTCGTTGTTAATAATTACGATGATGAATGAAAATTATGCGTGCATGGTACGCAATTGCGGAAGGCGTTTATAAATTTCGTACTAATTGAGAAACGGAAGCCTTGATTTTATTTTTAACTGCATCGTTCGTGCGTGTAACAAAATTGTGTCGCAGAATGTTGTCGGTTTTCTGGAAAAACATTGAAGCAAAAATAATAAATAAATCATTGATCATTGAGTTATCTTTTCGATATTGCAGTATAGTAGTGTGGGTAACTTTGCATATCGATTGATGATCAAATTTGTGCTAATTAGTTCTCACGGAAAGTCCTTAGTGCTAGTCCAGGAGCCGAAAAACTAAGAACATAAAATACCAAAATTCGCCTGAAAAACGAAACAAATAACACCTGATTTGGCAAAGCTTACTAGATTGGGATGCTTATCAATAAATTTCCATTCATAAATTGAGGAAAAACCAACTAGCCCCTAAAAGATACTATATTAAACAAACAAAATACATATGTATACCGTTCAACAATATTTGTGATGATTTGATGAACAACAAATTAAAATATAGAAATAAAATGTTCTAAAATAGAAGAATAAGCAAATGCCATGTTCATTGGGATCTAGAACACAATGGAATTGGGCCAGTTCTGGATTAGCACAAAATCAGCCGCTACATTTTTCGGTTGGCAATAAACATACCTGATAGGTATATGCTATCTGAATCGCTTATTCTTGGATTTTAGAACAGTTTATTTCTATTGTTTAAATTGTTGCTCAACGCAAATATTAACGAACGGTATACCTCTGTATTTTGTTTGTTTAATATAGTATCTTTTAGGGGCTAGTTTGTTTTTCCTCAATTATTTAATGAAAATTTATGAAAATTATATTTTTATGATAAGCAAAAGTTTCGTCAGTTTGGTTACCTTTGAAAAGTTTAGAATTAGAGTTAAATTATATCTGTTTTTTTCTAGAAATCAGGTTTTATTTGTTTCGTCCTTTTGTAATAATTTGAAATTTTTTCCCCCGTTTGTTTTGTCTCCTGGGCTAGCACTAATTTTTTTCCGTGAACACAAATTAGCACAAATTGGGTTTAATCGGTGTGTTTAGTTTCATTTTGAAATTCGAAAGTTTCCCTGCTGCAGTTACCCACTACGCTATTCGAAACTACTTTTGTTTACCAAAAAAATGTCGCATCGGGCTTAATTTTTACATTTTTGCTTTTTAATCCTCATGTGAGTGATTAAAAAATATTTTAATTTGAGTGATGACCCGGATACCTACATTATCCTTTGCAGTTAAACTGTAAAAGGTCAAAAGCTAATAATCAAACCTTGACTCGGCCGATTAGGGGACATTTTAAACTAGTACAATCGTGACATAGAACCTTCGTTGGCCTAATGGGCCCTTACCCGCGCTCAAAAAATGGTAATACTTACCTTTTTCTTGTCCTTGATCAATTCACAAAATTTTTTTTGTTAGACCCTCTTTGTTCAGCAACTACCATCAAATTATTTGATTATTAAAAAAAAAAGTTCAAACCACAGCTCTGCGGAGGCCAATTGACATCTCCAAAACAGCTGATTATTCGGTTGCAGATTTGACACGCAAGAGATAGATTGTCTGTCGGGATCAATGGATTCTGGTGCTATATTCATTATACCAAAGATTGTTCGCATTCATAGCGTCGATTTGAGGCAATGAAAAGTACATAGTCCTCGAGATGGAAAAGCGCTTCGTTTGAAAATATGATTTTTCGACCAAAATCGATGTCATTATGAAGCTGGTATATGGCCCACGCAGAGAAATGATACCGAAGCGGATGGTCATTCACTTTCAACTGCTGAGTCATCTGGACATTGTAGACGAATAATCCGAGATCTTTGTGCAATTATCCTCCGGCATGTGCACTGCCTGAGCTCGGGTCCATTTTTTTCACGACTCATATTTATTTTCAAAATTCGAACTGTGAATTTTACTCAGGAGAGAAACCAACGTACTGGCCATCTGATCCTAACAAAATCCCAAACCTATAAGATTTCTACATCACTAAAGGTATATCGGAACACTACATCTTCTTAGAAAAAGATGAAAGTTTAATATCTGATCATTTCCCTGATATTGTGACGGTGAGTGAAAATGTAATAGTAAAAAAAAAAAAATTCACTACAGCTCACAAACAACAAAACAAATTGGAAATTATTTAAGCAGTAAGTAGAGGAAAAAGCAGAACTCAAGTGCCAAACAAAACTGAAAAGTAAATAAAAATGGACTAGACAGGCTCCTTGATATCATACAATGGTCGTCTTGGGAATACACCCCCCAATTATCATCCAGAAAAAAAGCTCCGTTATTTATCCAATAGAAGTAAGAGAAGAAGTGCAGGGAAAACGAAAAGCTTGAAAGAAATATCAGACTACGCGTGCGCCGCAAGATAATATCACCTTAAACAACTTGAACTTGAAACTTAAGGCACTCATAAAACCAGTGAAAAAAGAGACAATTGGATAATACCTTTGTTCTCTAGCTCCAACTAAAGATAGGATTTATTCCCTCTGGAAAGCAACAAAAGGGTTAAAACGATCAAAAGCGCAGATTCCTCCAATCAAAACAAACCATTTGAAATAGTGAAGTTCGAAAGGTAAAGCTGACCTGTTTGCTGAACATTTTGAAGATACAGCCTCTAGGTCAGCATACCAGTTACAAAAACACTTCTGATATGTCCGGAACATCAGAAAGAACTAAAAGCTAGTTACGATTTGTTAACAGGGCAAAAAATATGAGCTGCCTGAACAAGGCACCCGTAAATTATTGCATATAATCAATTCGATCCTCAGGGAAAAAAATGCGGCAATGCAGTGGAAAGTAGCAGAAGTAATAATGATTCGGAAACCGGGCCACTGAATGATAAAAAATCTTACCGACCAATTTCGATAAGGTGTGGCACAGAGGCTTACTCTCCAAACTACTATGATGTTAAAATCATACATAGAGAATCGCCGCTTTCGGATGAAATACGAAGAAGAATGTTCCGAGCTAAAAAAGATTTTATCAGAAGCCCCGCAAGGTAGTGTTTTCGGACCTAGTCTTTACTTACTCTACACCAGAGATTTACCTCAATTAAATGATATTACGGTTGCAACATTTGCTGCTGATACTGCAGTTTTCTCAGTAGGAGATACTATTGAGGAATAGACAACGAAACTTCAAGAAGCATGTGACAAAATCATAAAACGGACAGAAATGTCGCGTATCGGGCTCAATGAATCGAAATCCACGCATGTGAATTTTACTAATCTAAAAGTCAGCTACAAACCTGTTATCATTATAACAGTCAGCAGATTCCGTATGCAAACAAGGCTAAATATCTATAGAGATAACCTTAGATACCAGGCTCAGATGGAAAGAGCACGTTAAAAAGAAAAAAGATGAGCTTAATATCAAATATCAAAAAATGTATTGTCGGCTCGGGAAAAATTCGGAGTATATGGAAAAATTGATATATTCAATGTCATAATTTTATGACATTCGTTCATTGGTGTTGTTGTTATAACATTCTCCCCGGCCAAGATGTGAAGATTATCGTGCGCCTCTAGAGGAGTAACTTTGGCTAGATTATTTTTGTTTAAGACAAAAATAAATGTTGGTAATATTGAGGAGTATATTTTGTGATAGTACGATTGCTTCGCTGGTATGCTTATGGTTCTTCCCTTCAGTGTACAACCAGAGCTTAAGCTTAGTATTCCGCTTCTTGATATCTTTGTAGAAAATGGCTCTTATTGACAAACGATACTGATCGTACGTTCAGCTGGTACTGAATAAAGCCATCTGTAATCTCTTAGTTGGATCCATGTATCGGGCATGTTGTTTGTCTTCCTTTCGACCACCTCGCATTTGTTATTCATTTTTTCTTGCCATAGCAGGTGCAGTTCACTTAAAACATCATCTTCTTGATTCTCTTGCATAGCCTGATACAGTTTTGTTATTCAAAATTTGTCATTGAAGAATATGTGTGCCTATGCAAATATGTCACAAGAAGTTCCATTTGTGGCCGTATAAATATAGATGGACTGTTGAGGGTAGACAGTGGTATGGGCTTATATATATTTGGTATATTTCTTTATATACTAATGGCAGCTTCACTTTAAATATTAAATAATTTCCTTGTAGCCTTGTTTTGGCTGTCATGAGCTGGTATAGTATCAATATGTCATCAGTGTCATCGATATTGGGCAGCAAAAGTTCAGGATGTATATTTCTCGTCACGAAATCTATTTCCTTTTTTAGTTGTTGAGTAGTCAAAGGCGTATCCAATACTGGTCCTATCAGTGTACCTTGAATTTCCTCGAATGCAATCATGCGTAACATTGGATGTATTGATAGAGCTAGAAAGCTGCTTTTTCATTGTTGTTCTCCAACGCCTCCTCTAACTGATTCGTGAATACCAGCCAGATCTTCTTGGTAAGCGTGGCAACTCGAGACCTACAGGCCTTGTGTTGTGCTACCTTGTTGTCGTCTGTTGTTACATTTTCATCTGATTTCCTTGTTGGATCTTGATGATCCTCAGTTGAAAGGGGACTTATCTTTGTGATCGCTCTCTTGAAGTTGGTGGATTTTGAACCTTTTACTGATACCACTCTGGTTCTCATCTGACCCTGGATGAGTATCTGTTATCCTTCCCATTGCCCATTTTGTAGGTGGAAGTTGTTAATCCTTTATTAGAACTAGCTGACCAACCCTGTAGTTTGCTTTTGGTTCTTTCCATTTGTAACTTTCTTGTAGACTGTTTAAGTAATCCTTAGACCATATTTTCTAAATTCCTTGAGCCATCTTTGAACCCAGAGTCCACCTGTGTTTTGGACTTATGTTGATTGTGTCTGACTCAGGGGTGAAATCAGTGGCTTTCCGATTAAAAAATGTCCAGGTGTCAAAGCATTAAAACCATCTGAATCGCTTGATAGTGAACGGATCGGTCTGGAATCTAAACAGTTTTAAGTTTTTTTTAAATTACCCAAAATCTCTTTTTTAGTTAAATAGTCATAAATTTTTTGTTAGTAGTCGTAAAGGCACGAAATAACTTTTATTATGTTCTGCAATATGATTTTATTATAAATGAATCATTATTATTTCAAAATGACTTATGAGCTTCTAAATCCTAAAAAACGTGTAGATTTTTGAGAAACGCCACCATCCAAATTCATTTAAAAGAACTAATGATTATTTTGAAATTCGCTTAAAAGATTCTCTGGTTTATGCCCTTAATGGTATGCTGAAATAAATCATAGAAATCACTCATTTTGTTGTCAAAATAGGAGATACATTTAGTTTAGAGTTATTTGTGCCAGGGTTAAGAAGGGTTAAACCATTGGTGTTAATTTCCTTGTGCTGTTCAGTCAATATGTCACTATCTGCTATCGGAAGTGCCCGTGTGTTTCACTTTCTTCTTGTTAAATTGTTAATTCCATCTCTTGAAAAGGGTGATAATGCTATAGAGAGCTGGAGTCTTGTAGATGTAAACTGGATACAGATGTTGAGGGTAATAGCTTTTTGAAAAGGATTTTGTGGACAAGTGAGTCTAACTTCAACCGTGAGGGGATTGTGAATTTACACAATTTGCTTAATTGGGGCAGAAGAGACCAAAATAAATACAAGAAAAGTCAGGATTATTTCCAAAAGAAATTCAGCATTAATGTTTTGGCTGGTGTTATTGGTCGAAACCGTATCGGCCCATATTATGTGCCAGAACGCCTTTACGGAAATATTTATCTCGAATTTGTCAGAATGAGCTGCCTGAGCTGATTTTACCACTTTTATAAAATGTGCCAATTCTTTTTGAAAACGACGGCTGTCAGACACATAAACAATAAACGGTAAGAGAATACTTAGATGATTGATTCCCAAAGATTGGTAGGGGTTGCCTTATTAATTAGGTGCCCTATTAATTAGCCCATGCGGCCCGAGACTTCACACCTGCATTTCTATGTCTGGGGTACGGAATTTGTGTACGCAACAGAGGTACCCACAACAGAAATTTTAATTGAAAGAATAAGCGCCGCATTTGAAAAAATGAAAAATGAAATGCAACTTCGCACACCAACCGGTCAGATTAAAAAAAGGTGGCGTGCATGCATATAACGGAATTGCGGAGGTCGTTTTAAACAAAATCTAATAAATGAAGTTGATTACAAATTTATTAATAGCTTAATAGCTTAAGAGGTTTTTTCTTAACCCTGGCACAAATAACCTTGAATAAAATAATATCTTGTATTTTGACAACGAAATGCGTCATTTCTATAACATGTCAGTATACCATTGGAAAGGGTACATGCTAGAAGGTTTTTTAAAACAAAGCGAATTTCAAAGTAATCATTAGTTTTTTTAAATGAATTTAGATTGTGACATTTTCCGTACTTCTACACATTTTTTAGGATTTGGAAGCCCATAAGTCATTTTTCATTGTATAAAATAAAAATTTGTTTAGAAAAAAATCACATTGCAGAATACAATAAAAGTTATTTCGTGTCTTTACGACCACAAACAAAAAAGTTATGACCATTCGAATGCGAGATTTTGGGTAATTTAAAAAAAATATAAAATTATTATATCTCAGTTATCGTGCTACTTAGAAATCCATTCCATGGGATGAAACCTCCAAATAAACCTCCCCTCAATCTGCCAAAAAAATTTGTTGGTCGCGCCAAACACCCTGTATACAAACAAATATTTTATGATATGAATTTCAATTTACGTAAAGAATTTATTTATTATTCTATTTAATTTATATATACAGGGTGTTTTGCAGGTGGACTGACAACGTTTTATGGCAGATTGAGGGGGTCATTTGGAAGCTTTCATCCCATGGAACCGATTTACTGTCTCACGGTAACTGAGATATGATATTTTAAAGTTTTTTTTAATTACCCAAAATCGCCACCTTTAAATGGTCATAACTTTTTTGTTTGTAGACGTAAAGACACGAAATAACTTTTATTGCATTCTGCAATGTAATTTTATTCTAAATAAATCATATTTTAATACAATCGGTTTAAGAAAAATGAGTTATGGGCCTCCAAATCGTAAAAAATGTATAAAAGTATAAAAATGTCAACCTTCTATATGCATTTAAAAAAAAACTATTGTTTTCAAATAACTTTTGTTTTAAAAAATTTTCTAGCTTAGACTCTTTCCAACGGTATGCTACATGTCATAGAAATCATTCACTTTGTGGGCAAAATAAGAGATACTATTTCGCCGGGGCCAGGTTTAAGAATATACCTTTTAATTTATTGATAAATTTATAATCAACTTCATTTATTAGTTTTTTTAAATGACCTCCTCCACTCCGAATGCATGCAAGGTACATTTTTGTTATCTCCAAGGTTGTTGTGCGAAGTTGAATTTAATTTTTCATTTTTTTAAATGCGTTGTTGCGTACAGTAATTGCTTAGCAGGTCCCCAGATGTAGAAAGCCAAGGGTGTGAGATACGGGGACCGTGCGGGCCGTCTCGCACAACAACCTTGGAGATAAAAAAATGTACCTTGCATGTTCTCGGAGTAGAGGAGGTAATTTTAAACAAAATCTAATAAATGAAGTTGATTAAAAATTTATCAATAAATATAAATAAATAAATTTTGATATTATTTTTCTTAAACCGATTGTATTAAGAAATGATTTATTTAGAATAAAATCAAATTGCAGAATGCAATAAAAGTTATTTCGTGTCTTTACGTTTACAAACAAAAAAGTTATGACCATTTAAAGGTGAGATTTTGCGTAATTTAAAAAAAACTTTAAAATATCATATCTCAGTTACCGTGAGACTTAGGACCTCGGTTCCATGGGATGAAAGCTTCCAAATGACGTCCTCTATCTGCCATAATACGTTGTCGGTCTACCTGCAAAACACCCTGTATATTATAAACGTCTATGTCACTGCGACTCACTCGAGAACGCACAGGGTGACCAAAATATTTTTTTTTTCAAATTATAACGTCTATATCACTCACAAAATTGAAAAATAGAAAAATAAGAAAATAGGAAAAAAGAAAATATGCAAATAGGAAATTTGGAAAATTGGAAAGTTGGTAAATTGGAAAATAGGAAAATTGGAAAATAGGAGAATAAGAAAATAAAAAAATAGGAAATTTGGAAAATTGGAAATTTTGAAAATTGAAAAAATTTAAAATTGGTAAATTGGAAAATAATAAAATAAGAAAATTGGTAAATGGAAAATTGGGAAATTTAATAATTGGAAAATTCCAAAATTGGAAAATAGGAAAATAAGAAACTATGAAACTTGGAAAAAAGGAAATTTAGAAAATTGGTAAATTGGTAAATTGAAAAATTGGTAAATGGTAAATTCAAAAATTGGAAAATAGGAAAATAAGAAAAATATGAAAATAGGAAATTTGAAAAATTGGAAAATAAGAAAATGGGTAAGTTGGAAAATTAGAAAATTGGAAAATTAATATATTATAAACGTCTATGTCACGGACTTACTCGAGAAAGAACAGGGTGACCAAACATTTTTTTTTCTATATTATAGCATCATGTCACTCACAAAATTGGAAAATTGCAAAATTGGAAAATAAGAAAATTGGGAAATTGGAAAGAAGGAAAATAGGAAAATAAGAAAATATGAAATTTGGAAAATTGAAAAAATTGGGAAATTGGAAATTTGGTAAATTGGTAATTGGAAAATTGAAACATTGGTAAAAATAAGAAAATAGAAAAATTGGGAAATTGGAAAATTAAGAAATTTGGAAAATATGTTAATTGGAAAATGAGAAAATAGGGAATTTGGCAAATTGGAAATTTGGAAAATTGGAAATTAAGAAAATAAGAAAATAGGAAAATTGCAAAATTGGAAAATTGTAAAATTGGTAATTGGAAAATTGGGGAATAGGAAAATAAAAAATATCAGAATAGGAAATATGGAAAATTGGTAAATTGGAAAATTAGAATATTGGTAAATTGGAACATTGGTAAATGGAAAATTGGAAAATAAGAAAATAAAAAATAAGAAAATATGAAAATATGAAAATAGGAATTTTGGAAAATTTGAAATTAGAAAATTGGTAAATTAGAAAATTGGTAAATTGGAAAATTAGAAAATTGGAAAATTTGTAAATTAGAAAGTAGAAAAATAAGAAAATTAGAAATTTGGAAATTTGAAAAATTTGAAAACTAAAAAATTGAAAAACTGGAAAATTAGGAAATCTATATTATAAACGTCTATTCTATATTCTATACTATAACGTCTATGTCACTCACTCATTGACTGACACACTGGCTCACTCACTGACTCACTCGACAACGCACAGGCTGAACAAAAAAAAATCTTTTTTGTGATTTTTTTACTATATTATAAACGTCGTAATGCCACTGACTGACTCATTCGAGAACGCACAGGGTGACCAAATTTTTTTTCTATATTATAACGTCTATGTCACTCACTCACTGACTTACTCGAGAACGCAGTGTGTCCAAAAAAAATTCGTGTTATTTTTTTTTCTAAATTTCGTCAACGAAATACACAAAATACAACAGCAATGCAATCGTAAAAACGAATGAGTGCACACACACACATAAAATTATTATTCTTGCTGGGGATAAACGGGCGCGAAGCGCCTCGGAAGAACCTAGTTACATATAATACACATTAATTTGCTTCAAGTATTGGTTTATTTTTCACTGGTATCAAACCTAAGGCATAGTACTGTTTCAAATTATTATTTAAATTCAATTAACCGGTAAATTTTTGATAAATTACCGACCGTATACCAAATTTACCGTTTACCGGTAAATTGAAAAATCGGTAAATTTGCACTCCCTATATTTGTGAGAATGCGTGGGGATGCATTTCTTCTAATCCCCATAATTTTTTAGTTATTCATCTATCTCAGTCGACGAGACGTTTGAGTGCCTTGTTGGGTGTAGATATTTCTCTTAAAATTGCCTATCCGAATTCCGTGAGCTGTGCTGCTGGTTCGTTTTTATTAGCTTTGATGCACTGTGTCTTCATGATCTGTGAGTAATAATCTCAATAGTATATCAATCGCCGCAGGAATGTTGTAGTTCGTATCGGCCAATAGTAGCTCGTTCACATATATCCATTTTTCGAATATAAACGATGTTTCGAGCAGATTTTTTTTTTTGGCTGGTACTAAAGCTTCAATTTCTATTGAAAATGTTGACGGATATCTTGGTTGTATTTCGATATTTACAATACTATTGACTTTGTCAGCAACTTGTCTAGATCATGAACTTGACTAGACCATGAACCTCTGCACTGATTTTACGACCTGCTATAGATTTAAACGTTATTTGGCTTCTGTTATGAAAGTTGTTTGTGAGCCGGTGTTTTTTAATGACATCTCGCAATGCCAACTCCCAAATTCTTTATTGTATGTAGGTTTTCCCTGACCTTTATAATTGTCTCCTATTGGCTGCAAATGTTGGATAACGTAAAAAAATTATGACATGAAATACATCGATATCTTTCATGTCATCAGTATTTAACGGATGTATAGGGTGTCCCAACAAGAGCACCGGATTTAATTTTAAAGAAAAACACATTTATTTGTGAATTTAGCAAATATTTTTATTTCAACATAAAGAAAAATAGTTCCGATTAAACGTGAAATACAACATCAGGCAAACGGCCACCACGAAACCTTTAGCACATGGTTATTCTTTTGTTGAAATTTTCAATAACTTTTTCGCATAAATGTGGCTGTATTTCACCAATAACGCGCCGTATTCTTTAAGATGTTCAACTGTTTCAGGCTTATTCGCATACACCTTTTAATTCACATAGCCCCAAAGAAAAAAGTCCATCGGTGTTAGATCGCACTATCTTGGTGGCCACTGTTGATGGCCAAACCGAGAAATGACACGGCCTGGAAACTTAGTCTGCAGTAGCACCATTGTTTCACGTGCTGTGTGGCAGGTCGCACCGTCTTGTTGGAAAAACATGTGCATCAATTACATCCAACTCGGGCTACAAGAACTCCGTTAACATTTCGCGATGTCGCACTTCATTAACAGTTAGCGCATTTCCAGCCGCATTTTCAAAGAAATACGGCCCTATTACTCCGCCAGTCCAAAATACACACCAACCAGTTACTCGTGGTGGATGTGTTGGTTGTTTGAATATCTCACGAGGATTTTCAGCCCCCCAAATCCGACAGTTTTGCTTATGTACGTATCCGTCGAGTTGAAAATGTGCTGCATCTGAAAAACTGATTTTCTTCGAAAAACCTGCATTAATTTGATGATGTTTTTTCACCATTTTTGTACTGTGTTTTTAAAATAATTAAACGTTATTTGAATACTTCTCCATATCCTTAAATCGCGTGGTCTGTACGTGACAAATTGTCAAAAAAAATCATAGTACAGCTCGTATTAACAAAATGGCGGAAAAATTAAATCCGGTGCTCTTGTTGGGACACCCTTTACATGAGTATGAAAAAATTTATATATGTATATATTCCATGTCATATTTTTATAGCATTGGTGCTGTTGCTATAACACTCAACAAGCATCATTAGACTAACGAGCTCTCAATTTTTTAAGCAAATCATTCAAAAAAGTGTTGCCATAGAATATAATTTAAAAACGAACCAATAAATGGCCCACCCTGTACTAATTTCGGCGTGAATTAAATTTGTTAAAATGTTAAATTAAATTTTTTCTTATATTGATGTGATTAAAGAAGAGTGGTCGGCGATTAAACGTCGTAGAGGAAAGACGTGTTTTTTTAGCTCTCCTCTAAATAAATAAAAATAAATGATTTAAATGTGTTTTAATTAACTAATTAATTACATAAATAATATGTGAAAAGATAAATAAATAATAATATTAATAAAATTTTGTGTAATTGAATAAGTAAAGTGTAAAGTTGTACGTATTGTACAATTCAATTGATTTGTGTATGGTGCGCTTGCAATGGTGTAGGATATGTACATAATAATTTTCGTTTATATGTATGTATTTTGATACCGTTGCTTGAATGCATCTTATACATTTTGTATGTACAATATGTAGGACTTTTTTTATTCAAAGGATGCATAAGATGAGTGTTTTTTTAATTTTTTTGTTTTTTATTGTTCACATATTTTAAAACATTAATGCATATTTTTACTAATAAATTTTAAGTACATATGTATATAGCTAACCATAATGGAGTTTGGTTGTGGCCGTCGACTAGAACAGTCGCATAAATAATTTAATCAATTTTTGTTTCTTTAATTAATTAAATTAAATTTATCTGATTTCATGGTTTCACTAAATACTAATAATTTTAACAGTGTTAAAAAGTAATTGAATTTGTGCATAAGTAACTTTATTAATTTTCAGTGTACTAAATAGTGTTAAAATAGTTCAGAATTGTGTTTTTAAATGCTATTGAAGGAAATAACGGTGTTATCCGACCCGTTAACAGGTATTCTCATCTCGTGTAATTCTTTACATGCGATGGGATTTGTGGCCAAATTTTTTCATTAGACATAATAGACATAATACTAATTAGAAAATAAAATTAACAAAATTTTTGTGCAATGAACATTTACTGTTTTGCGTCATTTTGTTTGATCAAGCAAAATGTGTGCATTTTTCACGATCTCGTGTTCTTTTGATGTACGCAAGTAATTAGGGTTGAGGTTAAATTTGGAATGCATTAACATGTTCGTATTGAAATAATTTGTATTTCTTGTTCTCTTTGCGTTTTTCTTTAAAAACGTAACGGGAAAATATAAACAATGTTTTTATATCTAAAAAGGTTTTCAATGTGTGTGTGACGCATTGCTTTCGCAATGAATGTTTTTTTGTGTAGGAATACGAATTGTCGAATTTCAGGCACGGACGTACACGAAGCGTGCCAACTGTGACGAAGTGGATTGTCGTCAAGGATGGAGTTGAGATACAGTCGATCTTTTTGCGTTACTCGATCTAAACTACAGAGACTACAATTCTGTTTGGGACGAACAGGCTTAGATGGGGGATAATGGAACGATCTCGCCTATTGGTTTGATGGGTAATCTCGATTTTTTTTTTTTAAGGGAGGAACCACTGTTTTTGAAAGAGTTTCTGTATTTTGCTTTTTATCAGAATTAACTCATTTTCGTCAGCTTACTTTCGTGAATGTTGGTTAGAAGGTAGCAATGGGATGATTTGGACATATTTATTTGTGACATATTTTTAGCGATTTGGAGAGGAACAAATGGATACACAAATTTTCTATGGTGCAGAGAACTGAAATGAATTTTCACGATATATAAAATCATTTAAAAATACAGTGGCGGCGAGGATATCATGAAACTGAATTGCGGTGTCTGCGGTTGTCTTGGGATATTACCAGGGGTTTTGTTATCATTTTGGTATGATATGTAGACACTTTGGGGGAAGCCAATTATTTTTGAATTTTTAGGACGATTGCTGGAATTTTTGAGCGCGGTAGATCTGTCGGTAAATCTGTCATGGAGTTATCATGGCTTTGTTAAACGTAAATTTTTTGATTTGTGATATAAGAGGGGGAACACTTAGTAAATAGTAGCGGTTTCATAGAAAGAGGATTGACTCGTTTATTTGGAGTTTTCGCGCAGTTTCCATTTGATTAGGAATTTAGGGCCTTCAAAATGAACCAGTTGTTTCATTAATTTCTATTGAGGATTATTGATCTTTGAAGCTGTGCTTCGTCTAACTAAAATAAAATTTTAATTTAAAAGTCAATCAAAACTGTAGTCAGTTATAATTAGTAACAATAACTTATTTGCAGATGCCTGTGTTGCTTAATATTCAAATTATTGATTTAATTTATTTAGATTCTAGAAAAATTTAGGATTCTAGAACCGTGCGAGCTATTCAATACTAAACTGTTATCTGTTTAGTTTCCTTGCGTATGACCAAAACACGCTTTAATTTTAGGCATTTTCTTTAGAATGCTGATATTACGCTACAAGTAGCAGCACATTTATGTTGTTATTTTATTACCAGTGGAATAAAATATTAAAAGTGTTCCTTAAAATGACAAATTGGTTAATCTCCAAAGTTCTAAAGATTCTAAAACAAACATAATTCTTGCTCAGTGGTATTACCTCATCGATTCTAGATTAGCTGCTTTTGAAACCGGATGTTGTTTCACAATATTTTTATTTAAAAAATATGCATAATTATGGCAGGAGTGGCAGACTGTTTGTCTTTTACATTATTTTAATTAAAACCATTATTATTCAAATTATTTTATTAGAAATAAATACATTCAGCAGATTTCAAAGCCTGTGGAAGACTGAAAGATAATTTGCTCTTTTATTTTTTAATAATATTAGGGGATTTCTGGATTGGATTAAGTTTACATGATTTAATATGTTTTTGGAGAACCAGTTTAATTTAGTTTATTGAAAATTCAACTCATAATAATAAAGTTTGATTGCAGGAAATGTATGGGTACTACTATATATGATGGGTACTTAATTAATTATTAAATTATTTTCAAGATGCTGATTGCCGAACTTTTATACCATAAAACCAAAAATAATTGTGCTGTCTTGTGCTAATCAATTTACTAACTATTGACTACTTAGGTGTCTGTAACCGGGTCGAGTCTATCATATCTAACAACCTTTTCTATTCCTCCATCTTGTTATATGTAGAAGGGGTGTACGGTAGGCCCGGCGTATCCGGGATCCCTGCTTAGTCTTGGCCGTACATTCTAATCAATCAATCAATCAATATGTATATAGCTAACCATAATATATTTTAGCTGTACATATTTTATAACTCAAAGGCCGTAGAGTATTAGTATTCTCATCTAGTAGGTTATTCGAGTATTTGTTTTATTTTATCACACTCGCTAACCATTTTTTTTGTTGCTTTTGCTCGACAATTATTTTTCGTTTTCTCTGCTTTTGGCAATTTTGAATCCTATCTTTTGTTTTGAAAACTTCATTTTGTATTACATAATTATGATAGTATTTATTATATATTTGATTTTGTGCCTGTATGTGCAGAATTGCGGATGTTTTGCTGTATGAAGAGACACAAAAAAACCACGATCGAGTTATAGGTTTTTGTTGTTGTTTTCTTTCCAAATTCGCTATTCATATCCATTGAGAACTATAAATGTCCGGGTAGTGACATCTAGCGCATTAAAAATAAGCTGATTGGGTCTTTTTTTATATGAAATTTTAGCACGGCATACTTTATAAAAATAATAATTAACATACAAAAATAGTCCCAATCAGGTTAATTTTTTTGCCGTCAGTGGCACTATTCTGGTAATTCCCTGGGAATAGGGGATTGGGGAAAGATTTTATATGTAATTTCTATTTTAAAATTTTTTTCTGGCATACTGAGGTAAAAATCTAGTGGTAATTTTTTTGAAAACAAAATAAAATTGGGAATAATTTTCCCTGCCAATTTAGATATGGAAAAATTATTCCCAATTTATAAATATTTACATCAAACTTTTCTCCTTAGTAGGCCGGAAAAAAAATATTTGAACTGAAATTACATATAAAATCTTTCCCCAATTCCCTATTCCCAGGGAATAACCAGAATAGTGCCACTCAGTTCTCTATAGCTATTTGTTTTGATTTGTTCAATTATTTCAATATTTTTTTGTGTTTTCGCCTATTTTGTGAGTGAGTGCAAAAATATGTGTAGGGGCGGTACGTTGTACCATCACTTCGAATCGAAAAAGTCAAATTCGAAAAAAGTCGAATTCGAAAAAGTGAAAGTTGTATCATTTTTGCTTTTCGAAAATGATACAACATACCGCCATTTTACTTTTTTCGAATTTCGATTCGAAGTGATGGTACAACATACCGCCCCAGATTTAATTTAAAAGTAGATTTTGCATTGGGTTTTTGTGTGATCAATATACACAGTGGCGGCGAGGATATGGTGGAACTATATTGCAATAAATTTTCTTTGATATTATAGTACTTTGAATGAGCTTCGAGCATTATGAGTAGTAGGTCGGTGTCTACGGTTTGTGTTGGTTGTTCAATGAACATTATGTTTCTCAACTTACAGGAGGTTGTATTCATATAATATGCTCTATTGTTTTCTATAGCTGTTTTGCTTTGGCAAATCCGATTAGATTTAATATTAGAGGCCAATTTTGGTTTCAGCAATATTTGTTTGTGAATTTCCAGAAACAGAAAATAATTATCATCATAGTTGGCTTTTATGTCAATAGTAATTGTAATCTGAATCGGTTTTATGAAAATATATTTTTTTATTTTTATTTAAAGCCAACTCTGCT
Source organism: Nephrotoma flavescens (assembly GCA_932526605.1). Taxonomy (NCBI): domain Eukaryota; kingdom Metazoa; phylum Arthropoda; class Insecta; order Diptera; family Tipulidae; genus Nephrotoma; species Nephrotoma flavescens. Next base: position 220,420,761 of record OW052220.1, read on the forward strand.
TTTATTACTACTGATAAATACGCCAACTACGATAAACATTTATTTTCCGTTACTGGAAATTCACAAATAAATATTGCTGAAATCAAAATTGGCCTCTAATATTAAATCTAATCGGATTTGCCAAAGCAAAACAGCTTATAATTTCAAGGTATTTTTGGCTATTTTAAATTCTTTTGTCTAGGATTTGATATAGTTATCAATTGTTAATAATGTATGCGAATTTGCAGATTTACATAGCACCCTTGTCTGTATTTTTGATTTGTATGTCCAAATTAATCTCTTTGCTGAATGTCATAGATGTTTTATTGAAGATTGTCGTTAATTTCCCGAGAGCGGAATCATTTTTGAAATTTTAGGGTGATCGGTCGTACGCTAAAATTTTTGAGTTATAGGATTACATGGTACGTGTGTGATTTGTGATAGATTAATCACGGCTTTGTAAAGCATGGATTTTTTTGATTGGTGATATTGGTAAGGGATTACTCGGGGGATATAGTAGAGGTTTCACAGAGAGAGGATTCGAACAGTATATTGGGATCGTTTCGGAAATAACTCTTGTGTTGCAGTTGGTTACTGGTTCTTTATTCTAAAAGAACGAGTATCGAGTACTCCTGGATAAACATAACACATTATTCTTGGTACATTTTATTATGATTATTCATAAAAATGTTACCTTCCACAGTTTAATTCGGAGATTGGCTAATTTTAAGTAATATTCCATCATCCATGTATTCACCGTTTGAGCAATAAATTAATATATGTATTTAGAGTTATCTACGAGGTTTATCAGGTATATATTATTAATTAAGCTAATTTAATAAGTTATAATGAAGATTTTTGATTACAGAAGATCTTTGAAGTAGTATAGTACTTTCTAATTAAAATTAAAATTTTAATTCAAAAATCAGAATAGCAGAGAAGATTAGAATAATAATGACTATTTGGATTTACTAATGAATTTTATTTTTTAGCGGATATATGATTTTTTGAAATTACAGATAGACAGCTTGGAAGCTACAGAGTAAATTTGCAATGCAGTTAAATATTTCTCTACTTAGATAGTTTTTTGAGGATATGGCATTAATTTAATTAAATTATTTTGTAGGTTGTTCGGGAGGGAGACTGTGAATTGGTGAAGGTTTTGGTTAGCTTGTTGTAGGTTATAGCTTTCATGATTTATAATTTATTTAATACCTTTGTAAATTTATTGATATATACAATAGTTGACGACCATAGCGTGTTTCGAATGCCTTATTTTAATATTTACTAACTCATTTATTTTATAAACCAAGCGTTGAAATATCGACTGGGTTATTTGGTTATCAAGGATCCTACAGTTTGTGCTAGCTACTTATTATTAATTTCGTCATTTTACAGATTCCTAAATACTTTAATAGTTTTATTTAATTCGGGTTTAATTTGTTTAGGTAATGGGGATTCTAAAATTGAGCCGAACATCCATTATTGATATATGTCCTTACAGATTCCGGATTTGCTGTTTTTGGAGCTAGATTTGGGTTGGTTATTGTTTTTTATTATTTTGATAAATAAAAATATTTGTACTAACTTAGCTTAGCTTTGGCAAGGACAAGTGTCAAATCAACAGATTCACAAAGATTCTATCCGTTGAGGATAGAAAAGTTGTGCGTTCCTTTCCTGCTTTGATATTACAATACTTGGTGATTTCTGGATGCGATTTATTTTATTTTGATTTAATTTATTGTAAGAGAACCAAATTAATTTAGTTAATACTAATCATTACATTACATAAATTTTATTTAATTATATCGTGCAGTTCTAAATAATTAATCTTTAAGTCATAATAATGACGTTTTATTTCAGGAAGTTTACCATTAAGAGAGCAACTCAATTAATTATAAATCTCTTTTAGGATGCTGATTGCTGAATATTTATTGCCAAAAAAAAATCAAAAATAATTGTGCTGTCTTGTGCTAACCACCTTACATTATATTTTTAACTAACAATTTACTAACTATTAACTACTTAGGTGTCTGTAACTGGGTTGATTCCGTCATATTTAACATACCTATCCTATCCTTCCATCTTGTTAAATGTAAAAAGGTGTATTCCGGACCCGGCGTCAACCGGGAGTCTCGGTAAATTGCCTGGTCATACATTGCAATCAATCAATCAATATTGATCAATCAAGATTGTCAAACGAGACACGATACGATTTTTTTGTTTTAATGAGTTCAATGAGGTTTTAGGAAGAGCCACCATCGACTTAAAATTCCGGTTCAAGCTACTCGCGTGTTTTTTAAGCTCCACCTTTAACGGATTAGGGTTACAAGTTACAGCAATTATTGACTTCAGTTTGCCGATGTCGCTTATCAAGAAAATCCAAAACTATTTCCAATTTTATAACGTGATACAAATATTTGTCGATAACATTAACTTTTTATTAACTTGGGCGTAACACTCGTTCATTTCCATATTTACTTCATTTGTTTAAGATAATCTCATAAAATGTCTCGTGTATACCAAACCGCCCAATTTTCACGTAAAATAAGTATTATTAATTTCTGTTACTTAATAAAAGTAGACAAGTCCTAACTTTAAGCTGACGGACATTTCCGATGCTAACAACTGTCTCTCTATGTATATTACTATACATAAAATAAATAAACCACGAAAATTCATTTTCCCTGTTTATATACGCTTTACACGAGTACAATGTGAGTTCCGAAAATAACACATCTAATCCATAAATCACTGCCACTTCACAAAATTCGTCCAATTACGCTTATTTATTATTCACACATTACACAGTATATCTACGAATATATTGTATATGAGACAGACGTACGAGTATATACTATATATATATTGTCTCATACCGAAAAAGCACAACTGGTTACGAAAGTGCAATACAAAATATTAATACATGAGAATTACACTCATCTCGTAATGTCATGTCACAACTATTATTTCTACGTTTCTCTATATATAATAATGTTGTTAGCCGAAAAATCTCTGTATACGAGTATATAGCAAAATTTATATATTATAAAAATATATATATATATATATATATATATATATATATATGTACGAGTATATAATACCAAAAGCTTTTATGTTATATATTAATTTAAATTATGACACTTTTGTTTATATTTCTATAAAACTATAAACTAGATAAAAAAGCTCAAGAATGAAATATATAGTCAATTGCAGTAAAAACCTCAGACTTTTCCTATTTTTCTTCGAATTTTTTTTTTGTTTATTTTTTATCTTTTGTATCCTGCTGTGCTTTTGTTTTCTACGAACATGTATACGAGTGTACCGAGAAAGAGGAAGCATTTTTATATTCTGTGAAAAGAATCATTCAAAAATATACAAACAACACGTAAAGCTCATATGTGTACATATTCAAATGTATATGTTGCTAATACTTTATTATTTTGTTGTGTGTTGTGTATAGTCTCTATATATAAATAAATACAAAAGCTAGTGTCAAGAATTTAGCAAAATAAAAAATAACACAACACTGGAAAAGGGGACCAAGGTGGGAGGAGGGAATAAAAGCAGTGAAAATGAAAATTATGTATGATATTGAAGATGAACAAAATTGATAAAATATGACAGACGAGTGCTTTTATATATATGTGAAAATATTTATTTATATTTATCCTTTATGTATGTGTGCTTATGTGAGTATATGGTTATGTTTCAGATGACTTTATTATTGTGGAAGATGTACGAGTAATAGCTGGATGTGGTGTATGTTCTTGTTTGTCGGTAGGATTTTTTCGTATTATTTTTATATTTTGAATGAAAATTAAAATTATTTGTATTTTTCATAATTTGCATTTCTCAGTTTGTCTATATATGCGATATCTCCATATACATATATATATATATATATACCACACATATTCATAATAATGACAGTGATGTGTTTAGTGTTGGTGTCGGGTTATGTTCTTTCAATCTGTGTGGTTTTAGGCTTTGTTCTATTGTACATACCATACATAATTTTACTACAGAGAAATGTAATGATAGTGATAAGGTTATTTATAATTATTTCCCATCGTGTTTGTATGTAATCAGTGTATTATATCTGATTTGTCTATTATTTAAAGAATTAATTTTGTTTGTAGATGAAGTTTAGAGATTCTGATGTATTGTTCGGAGTATCAGAAATTGCTTATGATTTATTATGTTGAATTGGCCTTTTATGCAAAATCTAGACATTGTATTGCGTGTTGTTTCGATTACGACCAGAAACACTGCACAATTATTTCTTAACGAACAATCCTCCGTACACGTAATTCTCCATATAAAAAATTATTCTAAATAATATACAACACTCCTGTATATGCAAATATTTACCGTGTATCATGACACCCATTTCGGATCAGTTCAAATTTTATTTGGTGAACCTCATCCAAATTTTAAGATCACAAATTTTGATATGAAATTTTATGAAATCATAAACTGAACCAAGCAAAATACTAGGTTGCTCAGTAAGTTTTGTCGTTCGATAAAAGATAGCGCTATTTGGTTATTAGAATCGGTTCAAAATCCCGAATTACAAAAAACCGAATTATCAAAACCCCGACAAAAAAATCCCTACTTTCAAAATCCTGAATTTTAAAATCCCAACTTTCAAAATCTGCACTTTTAAAATCCAAATTCCAATTTTCAAAATCCTGATTTTCGAAATCCCGATTTTGCTGAAACCTACAAATTCTCGACAAAAGTCAGGATTTTTTTAAAAATATTAAGTTATCGGATATAATTTGCATTTTAATATGAATTATTCTAGAATTTTTGGAGTTGGGTCTGCTAAATTGAACTTGACCATTCCTCAATCCATTGGATGAGGAATAAAATTGGATTTGTATAAATATGTTCTTTTAATAAAATATATTTTTGGTCGTCTTGCAAAGAACATAAATATTGCATTTCAAAATGTTGCATTAACAAAGTATTGCTTTTTTATTAATCTTGCAAAACCAAGAGTGGGTGTCAATATTTGAGTTGTTATTGTTTGACAAAAAAATGGGAGTACAGGTTTTTCCGACTCCGACTCCGATAAAATAACACCGACTCCACGAAACCGACTCACGCATCTGAATTCGCAGCCTTGGTTTTTCCTAGTGAATTTTTGGGCAAGATATCTTATTTTTATGTTAAAATATTATTAGTCCGGCCGGCCCGAATTATTAAAAAATGTTTTTTTCAAAATCAAGACTTTAAAACTAGAAGAAAAGGAAACTAGTTTTCAACGGGATTTCGAAAACCGAGATTTTGAAGCCGAAATTTTGAAAACCGGGATTTCGAAGTACACCCTAAAATTTCCAAAAAGTACCAATTCATACCAATTTAATTTTTTGGAATTTTTTTTATTGGAATTTTAAAATTTGGCATTTTGTATAGGAATTTCATTTTTTTGGAATTTTATTTTTTGGAAATGTTTTGATGGGAATTGTGGTTTCTGGAATTTTGTTTTTTGGAATTTTGGTTTTGAAATTTCGTTTTAGGAATTTTGAATTTGATGAATCGTACCCAACCCCGTTACTACATTGCACTCATTACAAAAAGATTTTTAAAAGCCCGATTTAGAAAAAAATATGAATTCTGATTCATAATTTTTTTTTTTAAATCGGGTTTTTGAAAATCGGGATTTTGAAAATCGAAATTTTCAAAATCAGGATATTGTCGCGATTTTGAATATCGGGATTTTGAAAATCGGGATTATGATAGTCGGGTTTTTAAAAATCGGGCCTTTGAAAGTCGGGATTGTGTAAATCGGGATGTTGAAAGTCGAATAAACGATCCCAACCCAGATCTGTACACGTAGAACAGTAGAAAGATGGGTTGCTGAATTTAAACTTGGTTGTACAAGTCTTGAAGATTATTCACGTGAAAGTCGCCCAAAAAGTGCATCAACACCAGAAATCGTATCAAAAATACAGCATATGGTTTTTGAAGATCGTCGATTAACCGAGCGAGATTTAGTAGAAAACCTAGAGATCTCTTTAAGCAGTGTGAGTAATATTTTGACTGAGGATTCGGGTTTCAGAAAGCTGTGTGCACTGGATGCTGACTTCGCTAACAATGGAATATAAACGCATTCGAACACTTACGACTTTCTTAGCAACATTTGGGGCGTTTTAAAAAGGATATAAAGGACTTTGTGCATCATCTCATCACTATAGATGAGACTTGGGTGTGATCCTGAAGAGAATCGGACAAGAAGGTGTAAAAATCGGACAAGAAGGTGTTGGCATCAGTTTTTTGTGATGCAAAAAGAATTATCTCCAAACTGGTAAAACAATAAACCCAGATTATTGCCTTTTAGACCAGCTGGATGTTTACAAATGCTCAGTGAATTATAGTACGACTTGTTGCAACATCGACCCTATTCACCAGATTTAGCTCCCTCTGACTTGCGGCTGTTATCACATCTAAAAAATTGTTGTTTGTGAAATGTATTTCAAACCATAAAATCGTGTTTTTCTTATCGAACGACAAAACTTACTGAGCAACCTAGTAGGATTGAAAAATTATATTTTGGTTACACAACATATTTCTTATAATACCTTTACAACCAAATAATTTAGAGATGCATAGAAATCGAATCGATTTTCTAAAGTCATGTAAAACGAACTCACACACCACCATGCCATTGCACAACCCTATCGAAAAATGGTTGGGTACGATTAAAAAAATTCAAAATTCCAAAAATGAAATTCCAAAATCAAAATTCCAAAAAACAAAATTCCAGAAACCAAAATTCCAATAAAAACAATTCCTAAAAATAATTTTCAAAAAAAACAAAATTGTATAGGAATGCCAATTTTCAAAGTTCTAATATACAAAATTCCAAAAAATTCCATTTTATGCAAAGGAAATATGGCATAAAATGGAGTTTTTAATTAGGAATTCTATTAAGGTTTGCTCAACGGTATCTTGCAATTTGCTAGAACCGTTACAGTGCTTATTGGGATCGGTATTCCAAAAAAACGCAACCCTGTTTTCTAGAATTACAACAATAAGCGTCAATCAATCTGGTAGGCAACAGGAATCTTTTTTGAGTACAATAAATATAAATAATAATTTTTCAGAACAATAAAATTAAATTTAATCAATAGAAATAATTAAATAATAATAATTAAATTAATTGAAATAAACCAATTATATTGTTTTGCGAAATGCTGCAAATATTATTAAACTTATTAAAAAATGGAATTTTGTATTTGGAATTTTTTCTCTGAAAAAAACAAATTTTGGAATTTTCTCAATCAGAATTTTGAATTTTGATTTCTATATTATGGTAATTTGTATAATGGAATTTTATATTTTTGCTAATTGAGATTTTGGAAATTTAGGTCAATTGGAATTTTTTTTTGGATAACCGACCCGTTCCCCGAAAAACACATCAGGTTTCAGACACAGTGATCCAAAAACTCTCACAAATAGATTTTTGATTTAGGCTTAAAAAATCTTCAGATTTTATTTGATTCCATGTGCCCGAATTTTTTGTAAGCCAAGCAAATGATGCCAACATAAATGAACTTCTCGATGATATTCTTTCTTCGATGAAATTTTAGAAGTGATGAAACACAATTTTAATTTCCTTCTGGTAACTATGGTAATTCAATGGGTACACTTATAGTGCGTTCATGACATAGTGAGTTAGTTAGGAAAAAAAACTATGGTAACACACAAAATGTATTAAAACAACAACAAAGTTAAAACAATTTCAACTCGAGTTCGGAACTAGTAGGCGTGGTGTAAAGCATTTCAAATAATTTGGTTGGTTTTGAGTTCGTTAGCGAGTATGGAAATATTTATTTCCTATGCCATGTACGCGACATAAGACTAACTAAACAGCAACACAAACAACAAAAAACAATTATTTTGAATAAATAAAAATTGTATTTAATATAAAATTTAAAGTTTTTTTTATTTATTATTTTTAAATTTATAAAGGGCTCCGCTTTATTTTTTCATCAATTCGCATTGATGAAAACGAGAAGCATATAAGAAGAAATATACTTCGATGGCGCATTATTTCGCACACTCTGTGCACATTGGTCTCGCTCTCTTGTCATTTCTTCTTACCGCCGCGCCATCACAAGAAGGTGTACAAAACAAAAACCATCGCAAGTGCGTTCAGAACACCCAAACAACCAATACCGAGAGCGAGGACACAAAACATTCAATTGATTTAGCAAAGACCCAAACCGAGGGGAATATAAAATACATGAAATTGTAGTTGCGACCGCACAGTCGTAACAAAATTAAATGCCCTATTTAATTTTTTTTTTATTATGCTCGCTCTCTGAGAAAAGTTAGGCTTTATCACTTAAAAGCTAACAGAACCCAACTCTAAAATCGGAGCAAAAATCAAATTCGAACGCAAAACAAGATCAATTGACAACAACTAATTTTAGGCTCATTATAGCATAATCAAATGGTCCACTAACAAATTTTGGGCTCCACTAGTTCATTTCCACTTCAGGTCATTTAATCTAAAGCTAGCAGAACCCAAATTGAAAATTGGTCCAAAACCGAAATTAAAACGCAAAATTAGATCAATTGAGATTCAAATAATTTTAGGCTCATTATGACCTAATTAAATATCAAATTAAAAAATTTTGGGCTCCACTCGTTTTTGACCAAATTTCAGGCCATTTAATCTAAAGCTAGCATAACCTAAATCGAAAATCGGAAAAAACCGAAATTTGAACGAAAAACAAGAACAATTGACATTCAAATAACTTTAGGCTCATTATGACCTAATCAAATATCAAATTAAAATTTTTTGGGCTCAACTCGTTTTTGACCAAACTTCAAGTCATTTAACCTAAAGCTATTAGAACCCAAATCGAAAATCGGACCAAAACCGAAATTAGAACGTGTTACGTTCAACGCCCTGCTCACATTACATGACGCTTCGTTCATTTTCTAAATGCCTGGCGCCGCGTCAGTGCGTTTAACGCGACAGTTGAAATTGTTTATTTGGCAATACTTTTATGTTGTGTAACAAAAAACAAGTTCTGATTTCGTTAGATCGGGTGGGGTTTATGGCTATAAAAAAACGAGAAATTTGCAGCGGCGAGGGAGTTCGTGATGGTACATCGAGTTAGCGAGTACCAAATATTGAGTTTAGTGCGAGACCCCATAAAGTAAAGAATAAAATATAATTTTGTTGATAAATGAAAATAATGATTTAAAAATAAATATTTGAATTAGTTTAAGTGATGATCTTAATGTAAATTTTGTTTTTTCCTATAAATCTAACAATATAAAATAAAATTTATTTAATACATAAAAACAAAACATATTAAAATTTAAAATTTAGTGCATTCACAAAGACTGTTAGTGAAAAAAAAATGCAAGTGAAAAAGACTGTTATAAACTTCTAATGTGTCTTTTATGTGATAATACGTATGTGAATTCTAAAATTGTGACAAAAAATCGAATCTTGCGCTCGAAGCATGAAAACTATATGAGAATTAAATTATAAGATAAATTTAACACAAATTTGTGATTAAACATCAAAAAAAAAAATTTTCAGTGAAATTAATAAAATGGGTAATTTTGTTTGTGATATTGCAAAATTTCAAAAACAGAAATAAGCTGTAAAGAACTGTTAAGTACATAGACATTAAGGTGCGATAATTTCACGGTGTCATTAAAATAATAATTAGCTAAATAAAAAAAAAATAAAAAACAATAATCTAATAATTTATACTTCATCCCTATGAATTAATATTAAATAAATAATTTACTAATTAATATAACTATAACTAATTCTAAGTTTATATGCACCAAAACACACCCTTCACAGTGCGCGTATGATAATGACGTTGGGTGTACCGTAGTATTTTCACAATTCCGAATGAAAATAAATTCAAATGTTCAGCGTACACAGTATACCAAAAATTATGTTAGCTGTTAGTGCATGCCACGACTCGAAATACCAGCACCGATACATTAATACGGGTGCTTGATATTATGTTCGAGCGAGGGTATTCGAGAAGTATTTGGATATAAATCGTTCAACGCTTCAACATACCATCTTTAATCCACAACTCTGCAATCAACATAAGATGGCGTTTATCAAGTAAATTTTTCTTTTTTTTTGATTTATTTAATTTTATTTTAATGCACTAAATATTTCATAAGTTTTACATTTTTATTCTTGTTTCATTTTTTTTTTTTTTTATTAAATTTATCATTAGAATGATGATGATCATTCTTGGTTTACATAAATATATGCGTTCATTCTTGGTTTACATAAATATAAACCTACTACTAGTTTAGCTAGGTCGTAGTAGGTTAATTAAGTTCAACTATTCCATTTTGTAATTATTTCTCTCAATTTTTGTTTTGAAATACAAACTTTATAATGTTATTTTGTAAAATTCAAATATTTATGGGTTCTTATTTGACTTCAATTATGAGAATGATGGAGTAAATTCGTGGAGTATATCGTGGGTGGTGAGACTAGTGTGGTGGTTTTAGGTGAGTATGCTTCGTCCGTTTGAAATTTTTCTTTAGAACCTGATTATTTTTCTTCCCTCTCAATCCTGTTGAGTTTTTCTATAATCCCTCCCAATCATATGCGGTCTGTCAAGATTATATCATCCTCCAAGAAAGCCCACCCCATAGCTCCTGAGCCTTAGCCGGACTCAAATGACCGCCTTGGAGGCTCTGATGTAATATTGACTTAAATTTCGGTTACGGCAGATATTTTCGGAACGATCATTGATGATCGTCATCCTATTTCAATCTGGCAATCCGTAACAAACGCACAGAATGTACTGGCCATTGACAAATAAATAATTTTAGGCTCAAAATCGCCGAATCAAATGCCCTATTAAAACGCATGTTCTTGTTTTGCGTTCTAATTTCGGTTTTGTTCCGATTTTCGATTTGGGTTCTGCTAGCTTTTAAGTGATATAGCCTTACTTTTCTCCTAGAGCGAGCGATAATAAAACAAAATTAAATAGAACATTTAATTAGCCTAAAATTAACCTTTAATTTTTCAATTATTTTTAAATCGTTTTTTGATATAGTTCTGCAAAATTTTTCTAAAGCTAGCAGAACCTGCGTTTTAGTTGGAAGGAATGGAGCCTAAAACTTTTTAATAGAGCATTCAATTAGTCTATACTTAGCTTATAATTATCCATACTATCTTGTAATGTTCTGCCGTATGGGTTCTGCTAGCTTAAGGAAGGTTATTATTATTCCGTTTTAACCGGGTTATTTTATCTTTCTTGTGTTTAGTAGGGATAAAATGAATTACTAAATATTTTTTCGGGTCGGTATAATAAGAGGGGTTTTTCATTCTGTATCGGTTCCATATTTGTAGGCTGGGCTCCCCATGACACTTCGGCGGTCTCATGATGTCAAAGTGTGAATTGTGGGGGATTAGCCGGAGGTCTCTCCGGGTGAAGAGAGGCCTAGTTTATTGAAAAGACGTCCTCTTTTTGAGGTCGATGGGTCATTCAGAGGGTGGGAGAGACGCCGCCGGATGGTCGCACCCGGTTATGATTAATTTATTACGTTTCCTCAGGTTTCGTTCGAGGAATTCTGGTCGACTTAATTTAAATTCCGTTTTTTATGTTTGGTAAAACATTTAGGGGTCTCTTTTGGGTTCATGTTACACGCTGTGTTAAATACTGTTATGCTAAATGTTGCGTTAAATTGTTGCGTTGATTACGTGGCATTTTAACATAAAATGTTATGTGTACAGAAAAAACTTCGTTTTAACGGACTAATTGGGAAGGCCGTTAATTCCGATTGTCCGTTAAGTCCGAACGTTTTAAAATTTAATCTATTCGATCGAATTTAATCTGCCGAGAGCATCGCCGTACCCGCAACCATGTTTGATTTTCGTGTTAACCTCAACACCTCCAGCATCAGCATCAGCATTATCACTTTCATCCAGTTTATATTCATAATATTCTAGATTCGCCTAGATTTATTCTAATAAGGCTTATTTGATTTCGGGCTCATTTGATGAATCGGGGAATGAACAAGTCACGCTACACTCTTATATTCATCAAGAGTTATAAATAGCAATTTATTCAATATCGAATCTACAATAATTGAGTTCTATAGCACTTTCAATATAAACCGAAAAATGTAACTCGCTCTGAAAGTATTGTTACGATCTCGCCTATTGGGCTGATGGGCAAATAATTCGGCATTGCGAGACATTTATTCAACAACATATGCTCATTTAAGGTTTGTAAGGTTACACACATTTTTTTTGAGATTGGTGACCTCTGGGGTTGAGTAGTGGCTCTAAAGGTGATTTATAACGCAGGCTTGTTGTATAGCGGATTATAGTAGTCTAGAACAGAATCCAGAATAAATCTAGACGAATCTAGGATATTCGATCGATGTAAAAATACGAGTGCAACAAACACAATAAGTCAGCCTTGGTGTGACATTTGGGAGATTCGGTACGTGAAAGATTAAAAGTGAAAGTGTATAGTGTAAAAATAATAAGTTGAAAATAGTGGTGTAGTTAAAAATTATAAATGGTGTTTTAAGTAAATTAATAAATAATTGTAGAAATTATTTGTTGTTGTGGTTTAGTGTTGCTAAAATAAGAGTGAGACAATCATTGTAGGAATATTCCAGTAGTGGCGTAAATATTAGATAAATATTTAGAAATTGTTCTAAGATTATTTCTGATATTTTTGCAAATATTCCAGAAGAGTTTAGATTATCAGAATTGGTGTTGTAACCGTCAAATTATATAACGATATTCACAATCCAGTATGTTTTTTCATTTGTTACAGATATTCAAGAAAAAGGTATTATCGACGGCTGGCTCAATAAAAACTTGAAAGCGGACTAGTTTTAACACATATTTAGGACATCTTTTTCAAGATATTTAAACTTCCATTGGTACGACATTTAAACTTCCAGATTTTTTAAACACAATTATAGGATAATTAGATCTTTAATATTTTTAGCTAATATTAACTTTATCAGGCCGGTTAATGCAAAATAAAGAAAAATAAGGCGACAATTTATTTTAATATCATTTACTAGGTTGTCGACGTTGTCTACATTGTCCATGTCAGGAATGTAAAAAATCGCTATGTAATCTACGTAATAGATTGGTGCGGACTCAATTTGAGCATACTTTTCGTATTTCAATGTGCATTTTGCTTCGAATGCATACGTCATGGAGTTAACATCCAAGCTGATAGCTGCCCGCAACTATTATAAAAGAAACTTGCTCGTACCCTGTCACTTTTATTATTTCTGATGATCTTTTCATTTAGCTAAATTTTAAAGCGAATATATTCGTTGGTACAAATTTAAAAAATATAAGAATGATTGAAGTGTTTGCTAAAAGTTTTGTTGTGTTACAGCAAGTATCTGTAAAAAACTATTTATTTTTAGTTAAAGACAACCAGCAATATTTTTCTATTCCGCAATGCTCAGCACAATGAAATATCCATTGTATGAAGTTTAAATGTTATCAATAAGATGCCAACTTATCGTATTGCTCTCAATATTGTATTTTGTAAAGGCAGCGCATAATGTAAAAGCACATAAAGCTCGATGAAGTTTTTTATTTTCATATATAAAATTTATTTAACACTTACAGTACAAATCCAGCACAAAGCTAATCTCCTTCGCCTCCACAAGTTTAGTGTTTATTGCTTGACACGTAAATATCGAATTTAAATCACTTCGTTGTATTGTCGGCCATGTCAGCCGATTTTCAATTATATCTCCCGTATTCTTTTCATATTGATCATCTACAATGGCACCATTCACCAACCATTTTACTGTGGGTTGTGGTCGTCCTGAAAATATACAATAACACAACAATAAAAATATAATTCACAAATTGAGATACAAAAATTGAATAAATTTGATTGAATTTCAGATTTGCTTGGCAAGTAAGAAAACAAAAATTATTAACATTTTATAGATTTCCTATGAAATTTTTCCAGCATTTCACTCGCAAGAAAATGTATTTTTTATAGAAAAATCTATTTCCTGATTGAATCTTATGGATTTTTATTTCGTTTTGCACCATAATACTCTCGGTATGTATAAACATTCTGGAAAAAGATGGTCTTGTTGTTTTCTGTTCTGTGGAAAATTTCATATTTTTCCGTTATAAGTGTTTTGTGTTGTAGGTATTTTTTTTGTAAATATATGAAGTTCTGAAGAAGAATAAGTAGAATGAAAGGTTATGATTTTTATTCGTTGTTGAATTACTCGTATTATTGTTTGGGTTTTTGTTGTCGATGCTTGCGGTGTTCTAGCGGTGGAGTAATCAGGATAATGCATTGCTCTAGGTAAATTTGTTGGAGAAGTTTATTGATTTTTCTAATACACTACATGTCGTGTTATGTGAAAGCATTTATGATATTAAACTCTGAACAAAAATTTTTATTTAAAAATAAATTTTTTGGACCGTTACTGATGTGTCAATTATTTTGATTAGAAGTACAACATTGTGTAAAACAATTCGGTTTGGCTGACATACAAGCAACTGTATTTTAAAATGTTAGTTATGGAACAATGAACACAATAATGTGCCTCAAAGCACAATCTTAATAGCCGAAATGGTTTCTACATTATATACAGGCGATGTCCCAAAAGTGTGCAAAAAATTCCTAGTTTCCATCTTCAATTAAAATCAAATAAAGATGATAATTTTTTATGAATCCAGACGTCATTCTGTCAGTTAATTTTGAACAGTTTTAAGTTTTACCGGAACTTCTCAATATGACACAGGTTGAAATTTGTAAAGTGAAAAAGGTGTAACGATAGACTGTGCAGGCTTCGACATTGTACCCGTTACACCTTTGCATGGATTTATGTCTATATAAAATATGACTAACAAGTAAAAGTTATTATGAGCCTAAATTGTTGTCTACAATAATGAGGGTACGATGGATTCAATCACAATCGATTTTATTTTATTTTTTCAATTTATAAACCAAACTCCATATGAAAAATTAAGAACAGATTATAGTTTCAAATGAATGGCATCAATCTGCCACGTTAGCGTCAGCTGGAATACGAAAGCCGCACCATCCAAACCACGCTGTGGTCAATGAGTTCAGAGCCAATCCGCACTGTAAGTGAATCACACTCGATTTTACAGAAACAATTTATTTTTGTATAACAGTTCATTTTAAAGTGTTGTTCTTGGTGTAGTTAACTATTCTTATATTCAATTAGTAGTGATACCGACTACTAACATTACCTAAAGCCAAGAAATTACCGGAAGCTTGCATTTGGAAAGCGTTGCGGTTACATTTTGTAGTCGCACCTGGATTGCTCAACGACATATTGCAACAATATAAAACTAAGCTCTACCCAAAATTACATTAACAAATCATAATAACCGAAACAAACGGAATCTGTGTCACTAAATTTTATCCGCTCAAAATCAGTAAGGCTAACCGTCAGGATTTTTTGTAAAAAATTTAAAAAATTTCTTGTTGAAATTCTGGTTCAAAATGATTATACGTATTAGTAACAACTTGTTTAGCAAGAAACTACCGGTATAGGTTGCACATAGAAAGCGCGGAAAAAATATTAGAAAAATCGTATTTTGAAACCCGGTATTACGACATCATGGTCATAACATTATTTTCCAGTTTTTTTCGAATTTTAATCGTTTGATTAATATATCGTAGTGTCGGCATTGCCATCTGTGGGAAATTAGTAATAATACTGAAGTTATTTGTTCTGTCTTGACATTTAGTATTCTGTTTTCTTTTTGTCCATTCCTATTGTAAACAGCGACGATTTAGAGAAATCTTTTTATTGTGTTTTCTCGTTTTGATGTGTGCGCTTGCCGCGCGGTGCGAACGAGAGCGCGGAAAAAAACAAAACCAAAAAAATATCCATTAACCGAAATATTTTTTCTAGACTAATTTAAGGTGCGAGAAATTTTGGCTTTTTTTCCCGTTTGTTTATATAATAGGTAGTCTCGTTTATGAAGGTGAAGAAAAAGTTTTGAGTTTAGTTAGTAAGAAAAGAAAAAAAAACTCTTGAGTATTGGATATTATTTTTTAAGTGAAAATAATAAATGTTAAAGGATATTAATTGTGATTTCACAACTAATTTAAGAAATCATTTTTTTTTGTAAGAAAATAACTATATATATAAAATATTAAAGTAAAGTCGAAGATTTTTTTTTCGTTGTGATTGTGTTGCGACTTGGCGAATAAAATAACAAAACATAAAGTGTGTTTTTTTTGTTTGTAACTGGAAAAGTTCAGTTTCTGGGGCTGCGAGTCTTAGCGTACCTATAGTTGATGTGCCGCACTATAACGGGGTATCACATTATTTACGGGTGTCGCCTAATATCTACGGGCACCGAATGTGGTACCGCATTGGTAACGAGTACAGTGACAACTGTACCACACAGTTGGTACCGCCTGGTGAAAGGCATGACAGAGCGGCCATTTTTATTTTTTTCGCGGGGAATCAAGCAAACGGGCGGCCATTTGAGGCTCGCTACATTCGACGAGACAACGCCCCATATTTACGGTTAACGCGGCGGAACCAACCTTTTTGGTGGTCAAATTTACGGTTTACGGGTGGCCAGTTGAGGCCATTCGCATGGTCCTGTTCAGGCGCAAAGGCAAAAAGATCGTCCAACGAAAATTATATCCGGGTTTTGGCGAGCCCGCGCCCAACCCATTACTTACGGGCCGCCAGTTGAGGCCACTTATTATTATTGGTATCGAGGAGAGGCCTCGCATGGAACGGGTGATAAGCCGGCCCGCAACCTCAAGGTCGACCTCCATGAGGTCCTAAAGTACAATTATTTTTTTATTTTTGTTAAAATTTTTTTTTGCTTTCCATGAGTTTGCCAAAAAATAAAAAAACATGTTTGCTCTCTTTTCCGCTATTTTCCTCCGTTTTTTTTTGTTTTTTCAGGATAAATAAATTAAAATTTTGCACTGCGATTACTCCTGCATTTGGATTACTATTCCTCTATTTTGTTTTTTTATGTAACAAATGAATATGAAATTTTCTAAAATGAATCACTTTTTTTTATACGGGTCGGTATGGTGAGAGGGGAACTCTCATTCTGTGCTGGTGCCTTAAAGGCTTGCCACTCCCCATCATCCCCTTGGCAGGGCAACCACAGGGTTGGAGTGATGAATATAGCGGATGTGTCGTCCATTCGTGGGCAACCGTAAAATCCACGCAGTCTTAGTGTGTCAGCAGACTGGTTATTTGTCATGCAGGGATCTGGACGGCCCCAGATGTGCAGGCACACCCGGGTATAATTAATTATTTATATCAGTTTGTCAAGTTCCGTTCGACAAATTCTGGTCGACGTACTATAATTTCAGATTTTAATATTTGCTTTTTTTTGATTTTTCTGATTCACGGTGTAGACCAGGAGCGCGCAAGTCTCTAATTACCCTACGACCCATGTTATTACCCTGAGATCTAGCTGGAAAAACATCACCGTGAGATAAGCCTTTGCGTGCTTAGTTTAGTTGAGAACTACGACTTGGCTGAGAACCAACCGTTACAACGGTCACATTTTGTATTGCACGCGAATAAGATGACATATTGCAACAACTTAAAACTAAGCTCTACTCAAAATTGCATCAACAAATCAAAATAACCGAAACATACAGAATCTGTGACATCAGACGAAATCGGTTATGCTAAGCATGATTTTTGCATAAAATAAAACGGGACAGGGCGGTATAAAAGACAGTTCCAGGCTGTTATGTTAAACATCATTTTTATTTATTACATGATTTTTTTTCTTCAAATAAGCAACTGACAGCCATTTTGTGCTGCACATGTGTGCTTTCGTGGTGACATGGCCAGGATTTAATATAGAATGTTGTTTTTTGGTTAAAAATCTGGTGAACCCGATGGCCAGTTGGAATTGCTTCTTTTCGAAATTATTTGCTCGCGTAGTATGGAATGTAGCTCCTCCATCTTGTTGGAACCGAATCATTGGATGATTTTGCGCAACTGGCCTTCTTCTTGTTTGCATTTCTGGACTATTCTGCATAAATTGGCATCCAAATGATTCTTTGTTAATCTAAACGGTACAGAACGCACGTTAAAATACCATGGATAAGCATCCTGCGTCAAAATAAATGAAAGCTATTTTTCACAATAAAACAATAAAATTTTTATTTTATGGAACAATACATAATAAATTTCCCTAATCTTCTTTACAAAATTCTGGAAATAAAAGTAACAAAATATAATTCGACGGTTTGGTGCAACGCAGGGACACAACTCAAAATTTGTAATTTTTCAGTATAGCGATATGGAAAAATCACTCAAAATTGTTTGTGAAAAATGACGTTTCTCAAAAGTAAATAAAAATAAATTCTGATTTGTAAAATATTTTTTTTTCTGTTCCTAAATAATAAAAATTGGAATTATTGGGTATCATTTGATTCGAATATCTTAGAAATGAGTGAATTTTCAGTTGTGTCACTATTGCACCAAACCGACGAATTAAAAAAGTTATTAAGCCTTATCCACACTAGAACGGTCTTTTTGCGCCACTTTTAGCAAGGAAGTGACCGTAGGGTGCATATAGAAAGCGCTGATTTTGGAAAATTCAAATTTTGAATTACGGTTATAACTGGTAATCGAAGCAGAATTTCAGGCAAATCAGAGAACATATGACTACAACTTAAACGCAGTTTTTCTCAAAATTACACCATTAACTCAAAATCAGTGAGGCTAACTTACCATCAGGGATTTTTGCAAAAAACTGAAAATATTTTATTGTTGAAATTCGGGTTCAGACTGATTACAGGTAATTTGAATAACACTGTTAGCAATACAGTAGCGGTAAGTTGCAGACGTATTTTTGAAATGCGGTCAAATGTTGTAATCAAACCTGGATTGCAGCAGAATAGAGCAGCATATTGGAACAATTTAACCAAAATCTGTGACAATAAATTTTTTACACTTAAAATCTGTAAAGCTAACAACCATCAGAGATTTTTGCAAATGATCGGTAATACATATTTTGTTGCGGACTTCCCGGTTGAAAATTGTTTTTGGAAAAGAGAATTGCGTTGCGCAAGAAACTTTTTCTTAAATTTGATGATCACAGTGATATTTGACAAAAATCCGTCCACCAAAAGTGGCAGCTTTCATAGGAGCTTTTTACATCACTCACAGATTTTCAAATTAAACTTGCAACAATATCGATCCAGACAAAAAACTTTTTTCATGAAAATTGTATGCATCAAGTTTTTTGATTAAATGTCTGTTTCCTCTCAACAGCTCAGGCAAATTGATGATCTGGATGAAACTTAATACATAATCTTTTTCCATAAATTGGAAGATCCTTGGAAGATTAGGCCGAGCTCGGTGGACCAGTGATCTTCCGATTTATAGATCACAGAAAGAAAAGAAAGAAGAATAAGAAGTATTTGTATTATTATCATTTTTTAAATTTATAATTTTCAAATTTGAATGAAAATAAGCTGAGATCTGAGATCATATTTTGTATTTTACCGGAAATTTGGCAGCGCTACAGACCAGCTGTTGATTAATTTTTGCAATTAAGATTAAATTTTTAGTAAGTAAAATTTAGCGAGTAAAATCGCAGCTGCTATGCGGCCAGTTGATTACGCTATTTCAGATAATGCCATGTGACAGTTTCCGCAATTAGAAATCCAGCTAATGGAATACGCATGCCAACGGCAAAATTTGAAAATGCAACTGAAGTACCACAAGTTGGATACTACGAAGAGGCTGTAAACAATGGAAGGACAAAAATAACTATGAATTATTAACTAACCGAAGCTTCAAATTAAACAATTTTTGTGTAATATTTTAAATTACAGTGCAAGTACTGTAGAGGACATGATTGCCAATGATTACAACAGTGATATTGATCCTAATTTTTATGTTTTCCTCATTACACTCCGAGTAAAAGGATAATGACCCTGAAATGGTTGAAAGAAATCAACATAGAGATAACGTGAGGAAAAGAGAATACTTGCAAGAAAAATGGGTTGCCCACGAGAGAGCGACAAATTTTCAATGTTTATTGGGCTCTAGGAGAGCTGCAAAGTCTGTTAATCCTAAATACAACTACGATCGAGTTGAAAAAGATGACACAATACAGAATCGAAGGACTAAACAACCCTGCTTTATATTTCACGAAGGAACGAATTAAAATCAGAGTCTGCAAATTATTTTTGAAAAATACGCTTGATATAAACTATAGGCCAATTCGAACTGTAATTAGTAAAGTAAGTACAGTACAATTTTTAGAAGGATCAATGCGAACCTACGACCTATGACAACAGTCAAGAAATCAAAAAGCAGCATCTTTGAAGCTCCTATGAAAATCACATGCTTGAAAAGGATCTGTGCTGGTTGGAAAAGGAGCAGGATAAGAAAACGGTTAAATTTTTTCATGTTGCTGTGTACGAATTCTTAGCTCTCTGTATATAACTTTACGGTATACGATCTTAAGAAAGTTGCAGCTAAATGTTACATTTAGTTATTTGCTCAATTTGGAAGAAGAATCTGCTGAAGTTGACCAGAAACTAGATGTAATTATTCTGATAACTGTTTGAGAACAACAAAAAAATTAGCACATGCAAACCATATAGAACTATGCTATAGAAGCAATGGATCATTTAAATAGTATTACACATAAATACCTGATCAAAGGTCATACAGAAAACAAAAGGGACGTGGCACACTCCACAGTTGAAAAAAAAAATCAAACTGAAACGTTCTTCTCTATCATACGATGCATAAAAATGAAAAGCAAGCAATTCCAAATGCATCAAATGAGCTACACCGATTACATGGACATAAAACGCTTAAATAATTGCATTCCAACGGGGAATCTGAAAATAAGAGTTATTTGGTTGTTACGACTCCCCGGTTTTAACATTAATTTTTAACATCAAAGATGTTTTTGGCGTCGCATTATATAGAAAAATGCAACGAAATTTTGTCCCAAGAATATGCAACGAAATAGAAAAAAATAAAATAAAAAAATAAAGTAAATACGAGAGAACCAAAACACGCTGGTGCGCCAATTATGTTTTGTGCTCTCTCTCTATGCACCTATTTCTCATCTACGATATCAATTAGTGAGCGTAATATAACGGGTGTTTTTTTAAGCCTGATAGAACTTGAAATTGTTGAAAATAAAACAAAAAACTTAATTTTTATGAAAAATATATTCTGGCAGATATCAGTGTGAGTATACTCTGGCAAATCATCGTGAATAAACTGACACTTGAACAACGCTACGAAATTATTAAAATTTCCTTTGAAAATCAATCGTCGATACTCGCAACTTATAGAGGACGTCAATGGAGATCATTACCTCACCATGATCAATGATTTTTTGTTTGAAAATATGGACGACATTGATCCAGACGAGATGTGGTTACAACAGGATGGCGCTACGTACCATACGGCGACCGCAACCATTGACTTATTAAAATCAAAATCTGGCGATAAGTTGATTTCGGGAAATGGACCCGTCAATTGGCCTTCAAAGTCGTGCGATTTGACACCCCATGATTATTTCCTGTCGGGCTACGTGAAGTCTCTGGTTTATGCTGATAAACCAACAACAATTGAAGCGTTGGAGGCCAGCATTGTACGTGTTATTCATGACATACGGCCAGCAGTGCTCGAAAAAGTGGACCTGAATGCGCTTCGTCAAGAACAGCCGCGGTGCCCATATGCCCGAAATTATTTTCATATTAATGCCATGTATTGATCTTTCAAATAATAAAAACATTTGATTACAATTTAATTTTTTGTGCTATTTTTTACAATTTCAAGTTCTATCGGGCTTAAAAAACACCGGTTACAAATAAAAATAAAAAACCAAAAAATAAAGTAAATACGAGAGAACCAAAACATGCTGGTGCGCCGAAAATCAATTTTTGGGCTCAAACTTTTTTATTTTTACTATATAAATACAAATACTCTAGCCCAAAACAAATGAGTAGGCTTAAGCTTTTTTATTTAGGCATTAAGCAACATTTCAAGCCCCATCTTCGATGTTTAAATTTTTAGCTTAGGCTCAAACTTGGGATTTTTTACTGTTTCGTTTTCAAATTTTTAATTTCTCTTTGAAAAAATGCATTTTACTGATGGTACTGGCTTCTGTACCCCTTGTGCGTGTTTGCGACCGACTGAGATATTGAGGAGTATTCTTGTTGTGTTTTCTTGTTTTGGTGCAGCGCATGCGGGTGAGAGGGATTGTACAAGTGACGCGCGCGAAAACCCAACAAAAATATTCTTCTATATTTTTGGGTGATGCAAGAATTTTTTTTAAGTTTCGAGAGTCTCGTTTTGGACGTTAAAAAGATAGTCGTGCGTATATTTAAATAAAAAAAATATATTTTAAGTTTTGTTAAGTGGTCTGGTTGGAGTTTTTTTTTGAAAATTATATAAGATGGACGAATTTTTCTCTTAAAAACGCCGACTATCTGAAATCATAAATTTATAAAAATTGTTATTAAGATTAATTAATTATCTAGTGTAATAATGGAATGAGCTAAAATGCTAAGCTGATTTGGTTGTAAATTAGTTTTAATTAAGTTATAAATTTCTAAAGGTATTTTTTAAATACAAATAAATAAAAATCGGAAAACTAGAAGTGTATGTGTTTTGAATTGATGTATCACCACGCAAATTGATGAAAAATTAAATTTTGGATTTTTCGTAAAGAGACGGCACGAGACGCGGAGCGATAAAACTGGTGGTTTTTCACACTGGAGTTAAATTTGGTAAAATGGATTAAAGTACGCTGTCCAAATTGGTTAGATAATAACAATCTAATACAGCACTACGGTATCGAGTAATACAGCAATTGTAACGGGTGGCCAACAACGTGGCCATTCGTATAATTCTATGGTTTACGGCGAAGACAAGTTGAGGCCACTTCAATTTTGTTGGTTAACGGCGGAAAGACGCATACACAAAAAAAAATTAAGGTTGTTTGGCGAAAACGCTCAAATTTTTTGTTTCTCATTCTACGGTTTTACTCACCAAAGGTGGAAGGACGCCCGCCATTATTATTTATACGGTTGAGGCGACAAATTTATCTACGGTTTACGGGTGGCCAGGTGAGCACCAGTCGCATTTTTACATTTCGGCGAGGCAACACCCAATATTTACGGTTTAAGGCGAAGGACGTCCAACGAAACAAGTGGCCAGCCGGCTATTTGTACAATTTTTGATAATCGGTGAGAGGCAACGCAACTAACTGGTGGCCGGCCCTTTTTACACTTTTTTGTAATCAGTGAGAGGCACCGAAACTAACTGTTGGCCACCCTGTATTTTTATTTGTTTACCGGTGAAACACCGCAACAAATTCGACAATCAAGGACGCCGCCGCAACCACCCTACAAGGTGAGCTTGTTGAATCAAAGGTACGATTTTTTATTTTTATTTTTAATTTAATTTTTTTTAGGATTCAATTTTTTTTATTTTAATTTATATTTTTTTACAAATTTTTCTTCTTGTAATCGAGCACTAAAATACGTTGATCGTGCACGCGGCCGGGGTTGCATGTTGGTTCTCGCTTCGAATATGTATGTTCGGCAACAATATTTTTTCTTTCTGATTCCATTTTGTATATTTTCTTGCTCGTCCATTTTTCTAGCTTTCATTATTTTCTCTTCTCGCTATTTCCCTCCTTTCGTTGTAGTAGGATAAATAAAATTTACACTGCGATTACGACGGCATTTGGTTTACTATTCTTTCGCTTTAAGTTTTGTATTTACCAAATTAAAATAACAGAATGAATTATTAAATCATTTGTTGAGCCGGTACGATGAGCCCTCTCATCTCGTGTTGGGGCTCCATTTTCACTCCCCTTCATCCCTTTGGATGGACATCCACAGGGTCGGGGTGGTGAGTCCAGCGTATGTGTCATCCATTCGAGGACGACCGAGAAATTCCCACGGTCTCCCCGCACCACTTCAGTGGTCTCATGCTGTCGAATTGTGAATTGTGGGGGATTAACTGGAGGTCTCTCCGGGTGAAGAGAAACCTGGTTTGTTGAAAAGACTTCCTTACTCTATTATACCATTTCGTTGTGGCAGGGCATCAGCCTTTCGAGGTCGATGGGTTATTCGGGGGGGTCTCTTCAGCAGACTGGGATGGACACACTCGGTTATTATTAATTTTATTACATTTCCTCGAATTTCGTTCGACAAATTATTGTCGACTGCTTTTGATTTTGCTGTTCCACGGTGAAGGTCAGGAGCACGCAAGTCTCTAATTCCCCCCACGACTCAAGCCATTACCCTGAGATCTAGCCGGCAAAACATCACCGTGAGAGAGGCCTCTGCTTGCTTCGTGAAATTTGCGGGTTGGCTTCGAGCCATCCGTAACACGGTTTACGAAAGAAAACATTTCTTTCAAGGACTCCTACGGCAATAAGTTAATTGGTTTAATAGCACACTGACGTCAAGAAAAAGAAGAATTGAAATTATTGAGGGCATGCCGCCGGCGTATACAACGAAACCTACAATACCAGAAAAGAAGACGAAAGGACTGCTAGGTTTAATAGACAGACGAATTTGTAAATTAGAACCAAAATTATCTTTCCGCATTTTATCTACAAGTAGACAATAAATCATGATGTTATATTGAATTGGTCTATGAGTTTAACTCCTTCATTACTATTGAATTATTTTAGTTGATTGAAATAAAAAAATTGCCGCCCCGGTGGCAAAGTGGTCAGCATGCTTGCTCTAGAGACCGGAGGTCCCGGGTTCGATTCCCGGTGGTGACAAGGAAAATATTTCCCAGCTGCGGTTTAGGATTAATGAATTAATCACTCATTATCCGAAATGAAAATATGATTATGGAACCTCATTTGAGGCGGCCAAATCCCGTTGATGGAATACAGTGCCAGAAAGAGAGAGAGAAATAAAAAAATTGATATATAATTCAAATTAAGAGAAGATTTTATTTGAACGAATAATTTTTCGCATTAGTAGAATATTAAATCCTTAGTTTGGTCATAGTCGCCAAAAAGTTATTTTCTATGGTATTTTGTTATGACACCTTAAGGGGCATAACATTGCTTCACATGTGGTTTTGTTTTCGAGTTTTTAATTTCGTTACCACCGAATAAATGATGCCTTTTACTGATTCCATTGTCACCTGTTCTCGAGCTTTTGACACTAAGGTTGTGTTTGTGTGTGTAAATTGGCCTTTCTACTCTGGTTCACGTTTTGCACACTATCGCGTAAACAACGAGTAATTTTGAGAGCGATACCAATGTGCACTTCGTGTGTGTGTGCGACAATTCTTGTATATTTTTGTTTGTGTGCTAGAAGTTTTTTAGTCTAGTTTTAGATTTTGATGAAAAAAGTTAACTTTTGGCACACAAGGGCACGAGCCTATTTCTAAAAGTAATAAACAACCTTGTGTAAATGTTTTTTTTATACAACTGCTTTTTTGCTAATTTTTCCCCCCTCCTTTTATCGATTATTGTGTTAAAGGCGTATTTGATTGCACAAAAGTGCTTTCAGTCATAATTCAATTAATTTGTGCTGGTGATAAATAAATTAAATAAAGTCTTGAGTGCAAACAGACTGGATTAGTGTATGGTGTTGTAGTGTTCATGACAAACGGAACACGTCACATATTTAGGCAGCCTTACGTGGCCTCATTTTTTTCTACTTCGAGGTGTGGTAAAATAAATTAAATAAGATAAAAAAAAAAATCTTCTGACCTCAATGCGGTCAGAAAGTAAGATTTTTTTTTTTATTTTATTTAATTTGTTTTTTTTTTGATTTTAAATAAATTTATTTAAATTCAAGTTTTTTCCAATTTTCAAATTTTTTATTTTATTTTTCAATATTTTTTATTTTATTTTTCGATAAAAAGTAAGTTTATAAAATAAGTGAAAATTTCAATTGTGTGACTGACATTGATTAGACTTAAAATCTCAATTCAGTAAATTGTGTGTACCTCTAAAGAGATCAGAATTTAATCTAATTTTGTAAAAAGTAAAAAAATTGTAAATGAGTGAAAAGTTGTGAAATAAAAATATCTTTTTATAATTTCCAAAAGAACTCAATATTTATTTGGCGCAGTTGGTAGAATCTTCTTCTGAAGAAGAGGATCCAATGATAATAACATAATTAATAAATTAATAACAAAGTTAAACGTTAATTATTAACTTTAAGTGAAACTGAAACATATAAGCACTAAAAATCAGTTACCTCATAGACACAAACATTCCGCGAAACGAAAAATTTAGTGATAATAAAACTTTATTCGCCTTAGTGTAAAATAAAAGTAAATTAATTTATTCATGTGTTTAAAACCTAATTATAATATAAACGTGAAAAAAAAAATTTGGTAGTTTAAATTTCAGAACTTATCAAAGTTAATTTATATTAAGTCATTTACCTTACTTAAAACAGTGAACTATCTGTTTCATCTCCGAGGTATAAAAAAAATTAAAACAAAAGACAAATTGTTAAATATGGAAGAATTACAATAATAATTGTTACAACAGCAGCAGTAAGTAAATCAACAAATTTTAGTGCTACAAGAAAAATTAACAGCCCAAATAATTTAATCCAAAATATAAAACCGACAAACTTCGATCTAAGCTCAAGTCAAATAAATAGAAGGTTTAACGATATTCAACCATTCTAAGGAGAGGATGAATATAATTTTAAAAGTTTCCTAAAATGTATATTAGATTCAGAGTTTATGCGGGCAAAATAATGGGGAACTTCGAGCATATTGCCCGGAAGACCAACGAACAGCTGAAAGCAAAAGAAATTAAGGTATTTAATCTAAAAGGATTATTTAACAAATTAAATCGAACTTAAAGTTTATGTAGTGAAATTTGCGACTTCGACGAGGTCGATCATTTTACTTATCATGCAATCGATCGAGAATTTGTCGAAATCTTAAAATTAAAAATAATTCCGATCGTGCAGTTGCAAATAGATACTACAAAAACCTTATTCGAACTAGATAATTCTATATGTCAATCAGAAATATATTTAGCTGAAGACGTAATTAAGTACCGAATTAACAAAAATAAAAATCTTAGTTCTATAAGCAATAATAATAATAACTATCAGTAGAAAAATCAATCAAATCATAAGAACAATTTTCTTAACAACAATAAGAAGAAAAATTATACAAATTTTAATCAAAATTATTCCAACAATTTAATGAAATTTAATCGATTCAATAGGAATAATAAATAACCGGACAAGTGGTCCGGTCGGAGTAACGAGTCCAGAAAATGTGTCGTCCATTCGGGGTCAACTGTGAAACTACACAGTCTCTCCGACAGTCTCAAGCTGTCAGAGTGTGAATTATGGGAGATCCTCTAGAGGTCTCTGCGGGTGAAGAGAGGCTTTACCTGTTGAAGAAACGTCTCTAACCTATCATGCTGCTTCGTTGTGGTTGAGCTACACGCCTCTAGGGATCGCAGGGCCAATCGCGGAAGGGGGGGGGGGTATTTTTTAACAGACACTGTACTTGTAACTCAGGTACTCAGGGAGATCCTGTCGTTCCTGGGTGGACACACTCGGTTATTATTAACTTTATTCGCGTTGCTCAAATCGTCGTTCGACGGATTCTGGAGTAAAAATTGAATTTAATTTCAGTTTTTTAGTTTGTTTTTTTATTTTTATTCTGTTTCGCGGTGTAAAACCCTGAGATCTAGTCGGAAAAATGGTTCTTGAACCATTCTGTAACAACTTGATATTTGAGATGTTTCACTTTTCTCGTGTATGAGCGAAATATGTAGTACATAAATCTTCTCGCAGTAAAAACCCCAAATCAATAATGCCACTGTCAAAATGTGTTCTGAATAAACTCCTATATATCACCAGCACGTACAAGAATCATGTTTATTTCACAATACTAAAACTGTCAATAACTATTTCATTCCAAAAGAATGCTACGGTGAAAATAAATAAGCACAGCAAATTAATTAATTTTTAATTAAAACATTGAACTTTTATAATACATTTATTGTAAATAATTAATTAATTATTTATGTAACTGATTAATCAAAATCACAGTCGATATATAAATAGATATGTATGTAAATATAAAAGCACACAGATATATCCGTATACAAATAAAATTAGAAAAAAAAAATGTTTTATTATTTTTAGATCTATTCAAATTAAAATATTCCAAAAACTATTTTTATTGTTTAAAACTTTTTTCCTATTATATTATTATTGGTATAGTCGTGTGTTTTTTTTTTTTCTTTTTGGTATTTATTCAAATATTTAATTCATTTTCATGAAATGATGATAATCATGATATGTATATTACCCAAACAATGGAAATTAAAACGACGAGTACGATGTTGAGGATGACGATGAATGAATTAATAATTTAATTAATTTTGTTTTATAATTTTACGAAATAAAATTTTAAATTTATACCAGAGTCTTCCAAAAAAAAACCACAAAAGATTTAATTTATAAATCATTAAACCACGCCGACAAAAACAACTCAAAACAATACGATTGTGAGAATCTCATTTAAGTGGAACAAGAGCTTTTTTACTCGTAAGCTTATAACTCGACACGATTATCCTGCCCGTTCCCACCGTTTATATTCCGTGTATACGTTCTAAATATTTTCGAATGTGGTAAATTTTTTTGTAGTTCTTCGGAATTTCTATATCATTTTAGTGTCATTTGAATAACGGTAATAAAACAGGAAAATTGTTTTTGACTAATAAATTTTGGCACGTTATTTAAAATAAAAGCTTTTTTTTTCTTGTTGGTGTTGTTGTTGTCATACAATTTTAATGATGAAGTTATGTGCGCTGTAATTTGTGGTGATGGTATCACGGTGTAATGGATGGTTTATGGAAATATTTTTGTTTTTGTGAAATATGCTTGATATTACTGTAACTAACATTTATATTTGTTGAGAACAATAATAACATATAAAAATGCTTGACTTGTGACTTAACTAAAACATGCAAACTATTTCTATTTATGACATGCTATTTAAGAAAAGTATGTAGTGAACTTTCGTAGCTTTGCTATTATTATCAGAAAGTATAGTTTAGACGAAATATGAGGCAGCATGAATCTATCTCAAATAATTCTTCTTAAGACTTACTCAGTGTCACTGTATACTTGCAATAAAGCACTCACCGATAAATTACGTATTTATTATTATTATTGTAAATGCAGAGTTAAAATTGGACGACGAGCAACAAACACTTGGCACATATTGTGGACACCTAATCATCATGCAAGAATGACAAATTCGTGTAGATTAGAACGAATCATTACCAATCCAATTACAGACGAGATGACTGCGACAACAATTAACGTATTTAAATAAGTTAATGGGAGAATTTGGACGATTGGCATCATATTGGATCAAAGATCATATCAAGCCATTCTATGGCAGACATTCCGTTTAATGAAAAACATCAAATGTTACTTCCAACTGGTCATCTGGCAGACCTAATAGCACAATATGAACATAACCACATTTTACATTCCGGTCAATAATCACTTTTATCAATTATTGACCAATAGGAAAACGAAATTTGGTTCGAAGAACAATTCACAATTGTATCCGCTGTTACAAAACTAAACCTAAATCAATATAACCGTTGATGGGTAACTTACCTTAACAAAGAGCCAAACTTTCAAGGCCAATCAATAATACGAGCATATACTTCTGTGGCCCCATTAATCCACCCATCCATCCATCCCATCAACCAACATTAATTCGAGCAAACAATTCCATCAAGGCATATGTAGCTATTTGACGTCACTCTGTGCCACTGTATGCTTACAATAAAGCACTCACTGATAACTTACTTATTTACTATTATTATTTATCTCTGAGATTCGGGCAATTTTTTAAAGTTATCATCCCCTTGGTTATTTAGACAGTCACATTTATCGGCAACGACAAATGGGTTGTGGTCAACGTATTACAGCTCTTATCACAAGCAAACTAGCCATATATACCGTTTCTCTTAGACAACATCCCTGAGACTTGCACAATTTTTTATACAGTAAACATTATTTAAATTATTTAAACGCTCTCGTTTCACCTGCCATGTGACCCACCCGTAGGTCACACGTCACCTACAACATCATGCCGCGTGCACCACCGGTGGGTCACGGGCATATTCGATTATATATTGAAGTATGTTATTGGCGTTCAAATGAAACCCATTTTTCTCTGAGGTGGCACTATAGTAAAAGAATTTTCTTCAATTTCCAGTAAAAAAAAGTTCAATGTTTCAAAGCGTTTATTTCTAAAAGCGCATAAGGTCTTGTTGCAAAAATTTAATAACATCTTACAAATAAAAAAGTAAAAAATATAATAATAATGTCAAATTTAATTCATTGAAGGACATTAAAATGATCAAAATGATAAAATGATAAAAATTAATGAATTTTATTGAAACAATTTAAACATAAAGCTGGATTACCCTCACAATGGCTGCAATATGTTGAGACTTTTTTAGCTTTTTTTGCGGCTTCATTTCTTCCGTCATTTTTTTTCATTTCGTTATAGCAACTGGAACAGCGTTTTCTGGTTTTTCTATTGGTGTTATCTCTAGTTTCATATTCCTTCATGATATGCTGTTTATTTGAGGAACCAATTAACTCCAGTTGCAAACCGCAAAGGCTTTCACAAATCGACTTTCGAAAATCCAGAATGTGAGCATTTGGTTTGAATTCCTTGTAAATGACCAAGGCATTTACCACAGATGTACTCAATAGGTATTCAAACGCGATTTTGTGGTACCATCGAATTGTTTTTCGAAGTGGGGTAAAATAACAGGACATCTGATCAGATACATCAATTCCCTGCTTGGCAATGTTGTATTCCATTATTATTCGCAGTTTCTTTATGTCTCTGTTATTACGATCTTTTTTTCCAGTCGATACCACATCTAAATTGTGTTTGGTGCTAAGCATGAGAACGTCACGCTTATCCTTCCACTTTGCTACTACCACACCAGTGTTTTCACGTCCAATGATATCGTTTTTCTGCAGTTTGGCCATTGTTACATCTTTGGGATTGCCTGCTCTGTTTTTACGCAGCGTTCCTATGAGATGCGTTTGTCGGTCAGTCAATAATCTGGCCAGTGAGGTAGACGTGTAATAGTTATCAGTCGCTACGGTTCTTCCCTTATTCAAGTACTGATCAGCCAGATCTAATACAATTTGTGTGCTATGTGATGTGATTGAAGTGGGTCTACCTCTTTGAGTTGAATGGTCATTATTTCCAGCATAAATTGAACTAGTATAAGTGTAACCTTTAGGATCACATAGCTTGTAAACTTTTACACCGTATTTATGTGATTTTCCTGGATTGTATTGGCGAAATTGAAGTCGCCCGCGCCAAGGTATCATGGATTCATCTACAGCCAAAAATTCACCGGGGATTTTATCGTTTACGAAATTGTTTTCTAATAGTTCTAGTAAACCGCTAACTTTTCCTAAACGATTTTGAGCGATGGTGGTGTTGTCAGCAAAATGAATAAATTTTAGAATCAACTGGAATCTGTTGCGCGACCTAATTTTGGGAACAAACTTATTTTTGTAAAAATTATCATTGCTCTAGTATAATGCAATTGATGGATATTTTACAATTCCCATGTATAATACAACACCTAAAAATTTTTTTATTTCTGGTACACAGTCGTGTTGACCCATGCCTTTATGCGCGATCCGCGGGTTATAGTTTTGTTTGCTAGATATTGGTTGGCATTCAAATTTGTCTGGTAAACTATTAGATCATAAACATCGTTAGTTACCATTATATCAAATAGATCAATTGGACGTATTGTTGCAATGCTCAAATGGCTTATGCCAGGAGTTGCTGGATGATCCATAATAGAAAATTTGTTCAGAGAATTTCCAGTGACAGTTCTCCAAACATTTGTTGATGGCCCAGTTGTGGTGGTAGCCACATCGTCAGATTCTGCTTCCGAGGACACAAAATCCCCCACTGTAGTCGTGGATTCACTAGACTCATCTCCGCATGGCACATACTCATCTGAATCTGATCCTTCAAAATCCGAAATCTCATTTTCGGACTCCATGTCTTGCTGTGGATTGCCATAAAATGAATTTGGTGGTATTAAAAAGTTATTGTTGGCCATTATCACAAAACGAACACTAACACTTTTTTACACTTGAACTATAAATTTTATATCGATAGGTTCACAATTACTAACCAGTTCAATTCACACTTACAAGTCACAAATTCTTTATTATTGGATTTTATATCACTCACAAAAAAGCAAAAACGTTATATTATGTAATTATATTTTATAATATTATTTATTTTATTATTATTATAATTGTAATAATTATTTTTATATCAACCTGTTTCATTCCTTTCTTCTCTCGTACTGAAAAAATGGGAATTCCCGTAAAACATATTCTATATAAACGTAGAATATGTTTTACGGGAATTCCCATTTTTATATATTTATAATATTTTTTCATGTGGTAAACGTGTGTTCATGTGGTAATATTTTTTCATGTGGTAAAAGACGAATCCAAACGAATACAATTAATGTGACCACTGGTGGGTCACATGGCACCATATAGAAATACACATTTTCTAAGTGCCATGTGAACCTCCGGTAGTCACACTCCAAAAACACATAAAAAATACAGAAAACGAATAAATAGGAAATCAATTCATTGTAATAACATGAAAAGATCCCGATAAAAGGTAATTCCCATTTTTGCATTTTTGTAAAAATTTATTTTTCATATGGTGGCAGTAAACGTGTTAAAACTAGTGGACATTGAACCTATCTGGAACATTTATTTGTATTTGTTAGTAATCTATTGCCAAAAACATGTCAATAGTATAAAGAATTAGTTGTATTCGTGAGTGATTTTTGTTTTAAAATCCCATATTTAGTTTTCATAATAAAATATTTTTGCAATCTTCTATTGTTTGTGTTGATCTGTGATGAGCAGCCGGTGATGATGTGATGAAATTTCGGATGAAGAAATGTTGGTAAAACTGCACAGATGTTGTAGATAAAATTGCAGCACGGAATATAGCAGAAAGTTACTGATGAAAGTTGATTTGAATGCGATGAGAAGCCAACACGATTGATACAGTCACGAAATTATGATGAACTTGCATATTTTTGTACACTAAATTAATTAATTACAATTTTAAGCTGAACTTAGTTAAGATATTCAAATTTCCCAATATAAATACAAATATAAAGTACTAACGAGTTTAACGAGAAACCAATTCTAGCACAAATTTTGGTTTACGTAAAGTACTTACTCGATACTTTTAACGCTATTTGCCGTAGGCACTTGGCGAAACACACTTATACTTAATAAACACATTTTTATTAATCACTTGTTTTTTGTTTCGCAGAATATTTTGAATATTTTTCAAAAAGTTTAAAAAATCACTCGATCGATTTCGACTTGTTAGGTCATCATCAGGAGTATCTACTCTGGATACTGATATTGTTTATTACATCACGATGATATCTTCTGCATGATTTGAGAATGAACAGAGAATTAATGGGTGTGTTATACAATTCCCACTCACACAATTAAATTATGAAATTATGTTTATAATTTAATTGTGATGGAGAATAACATATACACGGATCTCTTCGTAGATACTCCTGATGATGACCTAACAAGTCAAAATCGATCGAGTGATTTTTTAAACTTTTTGAAAAATATTCAAAATATTCTGCGAAACAAAAAACAAGTGATTAATAAAAATGTGTTTAGTACTTACTCGAAGTGACATATTCGTGTTTGCAAGGTTTTTACAATTGGATTCCTAATTCATATAAAGATAAGTATAAAAAATGTTATTTCTAATTTGAATTTGATAATTAACTACATAAATTTTACTTTCAGATTTATAACAAATATTCCGGTACAAAAATATTGTTTAAAATTATATAATGAAACTGGTAAGTATATGATAACATATTTAATTTTTTTCTTAAGTTTAATTTTAGGTTGAAACTGGAGAACAGCTGATGAGATCAGTTACAATGATTTGTGTGTTGATTTTGTTTAATAAAGTTTGTGCCACAATTCAAGGTGTTTTGTGTTTTTATTCTCACAAACATCTATCTATATATACAGGGTGTTTGGTGCATCGTTTGCCAAATTGAATTGGCTGAGAGGTTGGGTCATTTGCTATCTCTTAAATCCCAATAACTCATTTTTGGCCCTACGGATTTTTTTTATTTTTTATAGGTTCCAAATTTAATATTAACTTTTACGTTTACTGTTGTATGGTTCTACATAGTTGAAAAAATATGAGCTATGTAATTCAAATTGCATTACATATAGGTCCGGCGCAAGCTTTCAGTAGAAACTGATGCATTATATCACATTAATGCTAATTTTATTAATTTTTAGTATATTTTACATTAAACTTTAACCCCTTAAAGACCGAATTTTTTTCAAATAAATGCACAAAAAATAACATTTTTTTTAAATAATTAGAACTAATATTTTGACATACATATTATGCATGTCATGAAAAGTTGTCATCATCAAGTTTCTAGTAACTAATATGTCCACAACAAACCGTCCGAGTAGATCATGTGACCTGTACCCTCCACCAAGCTTCACTTTTGATGCTGCATTGGATAGTGTATTTTATAGGGGTATATTGTTATACAATAAATTGTCGAGGGTTATTAAAAAAAATGAATGTTGGTTGCTTTAAAAAATCTGTAAAGGCTGTTGTGAGTGGTAGAATCTGGTACATGCGTGTATAATGCACATAGTCTTATTTGACTGTTTCTTGTTTTGTTTCCGGGATTTTTATTTTTAGAGTATTGGGGTCGATTCCGGGATCTAAAATTTTATGTTATGTTATGTTTGTTTTTTCAATAAAAATTCCAATAGGAAGCGGGGAAATAAAATAACATAACATAAAATTTTCGATCACGGAATCGACCCCATTATGTTTATTTATTTCCTGAAAAAGAAAAAAAAATCATTTCATTGCTATTTTTAAGTTTTTTTTGGATTTTAAGAATTGTATTTTCAGTTTGACACTTCTGTTTTGGAAAATAATAAAAACACCAAAATAAATCTATAGTGGATACTCCTAGGAGTCATTCTTCCAGAGCAAGAAATTCTAAGTTTAGGGCAACCGGATGTCCTATCCATAAATGGAAAATTTCGTTTAGAAGAGATTCTAATGGAATGACACTTAATGATTTTTTGCAACCAGTCCATATGTATGCCAAAACGAAGGGTATTTAAGACCACAAACTATTTATATCTATACTTCATTTGCTTGACGGTCCAGCCCGGGTATGGTATAGAGCTTCTTCTGAAAAGTATGAGACATGGAGTCACTTAGTCCGAGGTTTTAAAGTTGTATATTTACCAGAAGAGCATGACTTTTAATTGCCGCTTCAAAGATCGAATTACAATTCCAGAATTTTGTAACGTCGCACTCAACGCTTCGTCACAATTAGAACCGCTGCATTGTAAACACAAACTGGTTGAATTAAAAAAAAAATGTCGATATTTTGTTTTGGTTTGGTTGGTCCAAAAGCACAACTATAGATGGCTGTCTTATAATTTCTGAAATGCAAATTGCAGATTGCGTTGTTATCTTTATATGGGCTACTGATTCCTTTTCGAAATTGTAGATGTCACGTTGGAATGAAAAAATTAGAATAATATAATAACTGAATTTAAGATCAAATAAAAAACCTCTTAACGACGAGGTAAATGTTCGAGTGACGAAAGCCGAATTCAATTCACAAAATTTCTGATATCAAATTTGTGCCGAAAAAAACAATTGTATTCGATTTGTCAACGATTTTTCGGAATGTTAGTGCATTCAGCGCGTTGTTGTTTAACATTCAAAAAACCGTTGACAAGTTGTTGTTTTTGACAGCTAGAAAGAAAAATGTAAACAAACGCGCCGAATGCACTAACATTCCGAAAAATGGTTGACAAATCGAATACAATTGTTTTTTTCGGCACAAATTTGATATCAGAAATTTTGTGAATTGAATTCGGCTTTCGTCACTCGAACATTTACCTCGTCGTTAAGAGGTTTTTTATTTGATATCAATGATTTTGGCAAGGCAAATTGAAAATGAATTGAATTGCGATTCGTTTTATTGTTCTCAGTCGTTTTGACTTCGACTTTGAGTTCACACACACACGATAGCACACAAGTGGCCGCTACGTGTTATTGTGTCTCATACACAGATGCAATGCGCGGCATTGAAATGACCAAAACGAACAACAAAGCCATGCTAATGCAACAAATACAGAAAAAACTACACTATAGATAGTTGTATTAGAATATATGTGTATATCGTATGTGCGCACTAGTTTAATAAGTAGTGGTGCGAAAGAAAAAAATTAACATGAGATTGTTAGTGTAACCAATACAATCTTCTGTAGTTTGTTGAATATTGGCATCTGCGTTTCAGACTTTGTTCAGAGCTTAATTGTTGTTCGTTTCGCGAAAAACGAATTACGCATACTCTCACACAGCTGCCGGTTGTGTGTTACGGAGTGGGAATGATTCGTTCTTCTTCTTTCGATATTCGTCACTCCAGTGGCCTGCGTCTGTGTATGAGGCACAATAGAACGTAAAACAATAGAACGAAACTGTTTCAATAAAAAAATGGAAAACAATAAAACAAAATTGTTTCTATTGAAGAATGGTTCAATACGATTTATGTTTGGAAAGTATATGCTCTTGGCCTCGAAATAGTAAAGACTTATATGTTTTCTTTTTTATGTTGAAAAGTAGGGTCAGGTCTCATCATTAGCTTCAGGTAGGTAGTTTTTTTTTATTATGTCCAGCACGATAACCTACGTTCTGGTGTACTGTTTCTAGTGTGTGGAAGAAAATTCTATTTCTTTATTTTGCATGCAATTTTTCAATCTTCTTTTTGTAGTCTTTTAGTAGATTTTATTTCAGAATCCTTTACCACATGCCACAAACAGGTCATGTCGGGTGTGATCTTATTACATACCCGGTTCTCGTAGGCTATCGGCTGAACATTTGTAGTCTAGTTTTTAGTGTATGTTACAGAGTAGTAAAAATTTAGACCAGATGCATGTGTTTTTGGTAGAAATTCGATTGAGTAATTCAACAATTTTTTTTGCATGTTTCTTGCTGTTTTATCACTAACTGCATGCGGCTACCATTCATTTTTGACTCCTTAAACAATACAATAAAATATACATATTTTAGTGTGTTAGTTGGAAATAAAAGTTAATGGTAGCTAGCCTCTCGCTGATATTCCATCTTCATGCGATGGGAGGGGAGATAAGATCTATTTTTCAAAGAAATCAACATAATGATAAAAAAATATCGATTTTATGCAAGGAGACTCAAATGTTCAATGTTTTTGGTGATTTTTTCGATCACATCAATTTGTCAGTTTTTAATTTTTTTTGTTATGAAAAAAGAGCCACTGGTAAAAATTCTCTTAGCAATGATAATAATATGATGTATTTATATTTGTTTCATTATAATACGTTGATTTACTATCATTATGAACCGCAACGGACCACTCAAAAAAATAATAAGGTAATATTTACAAAAAATATAAGTAAATTTTACTTAAAATCTCTGTTGAAACTGAGCCTAAGTAGCGCAACGCAAAATTCACAAATTTTGTAATTTAAAATTAACTTCACGCTATGTAACAATATTTTCTAACAAAATTATCTCATTGCATGTAATATTTACTTCACATTTTGTTGATTGAACTTGAAATAAAATGAAAATATAAAATACGTAAAATGGAAATATGTGTACATGTTGAATTAACTTTAATTTAAGTAAAATTTGCATTTTGCTCAAATATAAATAATATAAAAAAAATATCTTTGAATTCATAGGAAAACAAATATGTATTTTGTTATCATTCAAAAGAACTACGATTTTATAGTGTGTATTTTAATTTGCTATAAGTAAAATCACCAATCACCATATGATTGCTAATTTTACTTATAGCAAAGTAAAATACACACTATAAAATCGTAGTTCTTTTGGGTGATAACAAAATATTTGTTATCACATCGAGATGAGGGGTCTCACCTTTTCAAAAGCGATGAGGTAAAAATTTTGAATCCTTTTAATTAAAAGATTCGATCCTCATCAAATTATGTAGTTATCAAACTACGAAAATAATGTTTCACACTTCATGAATTTAAATGAATTAAACATAAATGACCTAGCGAATTATATTCGAAATGTAATAAATATTGTTAAACATCGCCGATGTAAATTTAACACACTAATATGCCACATTTACTATGCAAGTGTAAATTTTTGTTAAAAAATTTATTTTACATTGTCTAAGTAAATTTTACTTGTTAATAATAAGAACAAGAATATAATGATGATTTTTTGTTTTATACAACTTTTACGTATGATAAAGTTCTTTTAACTATTTAAAAGGTTTTGTTTCGTTTTAGTTTGACAAATATTTTTACATTTCAAAAAATGTTATTTTAACTTAGGCTTAGTAAGGAGAACTTTTTAAATTTTTAATTGCATGGGTAAATAATGGTAAAATATTATGTTAGTTTTACAATTTTAAATTTACTTAGCAGGTTAAGGACAAATCGCATCGATTATTTTTTTCAGTATAGGGTGGATTTGAGCCAAAAAATAAAATTTTGCAAAAAAATTACGGTGGCTTTTAAGTTATGGAGGTCAATATCTAAAATATACGAGTTTTCTGGGGAAAACGGTTGATGTCATATTGTAGGTGAGATTTGTGGCTAATAATCCTGAAAATATGAACCAAAAGTCTTGGGCTCATTTTTTAGCAATTCGGTCTAATGTGGCCGGGCGATTTCGCATTTTTCAGTTTTTTTGGTCAAAATGACCCTCCAACCTAATTTTTTGAATTCTTTTTTTTGCTATTTGATAGCTGGCGTCAGTACCTTTCCAACGATATGCATATGTCCAGGGTATGTCGAATAGATTCAGCACTGTGGACGTGGCAAAATGGCCAAAAATGGCCGTTCAGAGGCCGGCCGCGGCCAACATGGCGGTCCAATGAAAAAGTTGTAGAACAAAAATTGCTTAGTTTTTTAAGTACTACAACCCCTGAAAATATGAGATCAAATAAAAGAGGTACGGACAAACAAACATATATACCAAAGCAAGATTATATGGTGACGTCATAGAAAAATTTAAAATTGTCATAACTTTGGTCAAAATCATCCGTTTTAGACGTTTGAGGTGTCGTTGAATTGGTATTGACGTCTACAATCATAATTTGCCAGTTACAAAATAATTTTGGCATTTTTTGGGGCAGTTATACGCGAAAAACTGATTTTTTGGGGCAATTTTTGGAAGGTCATATCTCCACTCAATGTTGGTAGAAATTCATGCTTTTATACATTATTTAAGTTTATTTTTCAAGACCTTTCCAATGGTATATAACATGATCCTGGCGGCCTCAAAGTGAAAAAGTTCGAAACTTGCTGTATAATATACTTCGTTCGACTTCCAGCACAGTAGGTGCTTTCGTCACTCGTTTGGACTGCCGTCCAAAGTGATTATATTTTTTTTTGTTTGTCCAAAATTTTATAAGAATTGAAGAAAAAATAGAAACCCGGTCAGTCAGTTTTGAGTCACGAAAAAAAATCTGTTATTAAATTATTATTTATAGATTAATGAAATTATTAATCGCTTTATATAATTCTTTTTGTTTGCAAAAGAAATTGTTATTATATATATATTTTTTTTGTCGTTTTTGTGAGTTTGAAAGTGTCGCAAATATAACGAAAAGATATATCTACAGTGTGTAATCACTATAATTTGAACATTTATGACAAGTAGGATATATCATTGAAACAAGTATTTTCTGGGTGTATATACAGAATAGTGGTGATTCAAGACAGTAATGAATCGTGTGAGTGAAATCGATAATTACGGATAGTGTTAATCAGTGTGATAAAAAAAGATCATCCGTTAGAACATAAGTCCATATAAGATAAAACAATATAAACAGTGATCATAACTGGTGTTAGCTACGGGGACAATACTGAGTACCTTGATATTCCACGAGTACCTCCAAGTCCCCTTAAAAGCTAACATACTACGTGGATACATAATAAAAGCGCGCATGCTGCCTACACAAAAAAAAACTCGTATCCATAAACGATCAGCGCGCATAATAATCGTACAATAGCACGTTTATAAAGAAGCGCATTGGTTCCCCCAACGACGAACCTCATGTTTTTGGCGCGGGCATAACGTGTTAAGGTCATACGAAAAGTACCTACCGTTAAACTTGGAAAAGCGGTAAAGTAGTGTCGAAAAGTTGTAAAGTAACTCCGGCCCGGCCTTCAGAACCCACGTCATCATTCAACGTACAACAATATAACAATAAACGGAACATCATCAATCCAGCTGATGGTAAAGAAAACCCATATACATTTATTTACATTCATTAACTTGTTTTTGTTTATTTGAAAAAAAAAAAAAATTCTTGTTTATGTAACTAATCTTTATATTGTCTTAGATTTAAGATTCATTTAATTAAGTCAATGATTTTTCCTTTTGCAAACAATTATTTCTTCTTTTATTCTATCAAACCGTTATTTTCAATTTATTTAATTTTTTTTTTTATTAACAAACGAATTTCAAATTTTTTCTTTTTTTTCTAATAAATGAATAATTGTTATATGTATCACATCTTAATTTTTAGTGTTTTTATTTGAAAGATGTGGTAACTTTTTACAGTATTGAGGATGAACTGGAGCCGTGTTTCATTGTCTCACTAATTTAGAAATAGGTAGTCAGCATACCATTTCTTTTTGCGGTTACTCATGATGTCATCATACTCCTGAAAACCCCCCCAATTCTCCACTGATGCTTAGCCGGCAACAACCGCGCAGAAGTTCCTTATGATATCAACAAAAAAAAATTCTATAACATTTGGATTGTGGTTCTAGATACAATTTATCGATACGATTTTCTAGAATTTGATACTTTGAATTCTATCATCCAAAAAGTACCAAATGTTACAATTTTTCTGAGACAATTGCTGAAAGCGGAAAGCTTAAATGTATAATTAGGAATATATTATCTTCTTATTTAGAAAAGTTACCAGTTGCCCAGAATTGTAAAAGTATCGAGGACCGAGACTGTAGTGTACCTGTAGTGTGTTGGGCAATTAATGTCTCTAAACCACGGATACATATCTTCAATACTACCAGTTCAGTAAACGATAATAACAAATACCTTGTTAAAGTTAGCCGAAAGTAGCCAGCTGAAAGTGAAAAAATCGATAATGCAGATAGTGCCTTGACTACTTCAGCCGAAAGTTCAACAAGTTATAAATTAAATTGAAGTATCCCAGCAGAGAGTGCGTAACTTACAAAATCAGCCGAAAACATATATTATAACAAACAACAATTAAAATTTTCAGTTTAACAGATATTAATTTATTGTTTTATATCAATTGTGAAATTTTGTGTTTTTCGATCTTCTGACAACAAAATCGTTCGTCATTCGAGGTTTCGCCAGATGAACACCAATCTGACTATGCCAATTCGATAGCCCATTACCATAGGTAGATTCTAAAAATAGGTTACGGGTAAGTCAGATGGGGTTATAGTGGTGAAATTTTTATTTCCCCCATTTTTCATCGATAAAATCGTTCGTCATTCGTGATTTTGGCATATAGACACCAATCTGACTATGTCGATTCGATAGCCCATAACCATAGGTAGATTCTGAGTATAAGTTTGGGGTTATAGTGGTGAAATTTTGATTTTACCCATTTTTCATCGAAAAAATTGTTCGTCACTCGTGATTTTGACATATAGACACCAATTTGACTATGCCGGGAACTATATAGGGGTGACATTTTGATTTTCCCCATTTTTCGTCGATAAAATCGTTCATCATTTTTGATTTTGGCATATAAACACCAAGCTCTCTATCTTTGTCGCCTTCGATAGCATAGTAAGTAGAGCACTTGCTATGTAATTTAGGGGTCCTGGGTTCGATTCCTGCTGGTGAGAAAAAGTTACGACTGGGCGTTTTTAATGTGTTATGTGTTACATTGTGCATTGTCTTTATATATCTCAAGCCATAGTTATCGGCTTTTCTCCATAAAATATTTGTTTATTTTCTAACTATGCCGATTCGATAGCCGATTGTGGATTTTAATTATAGGTTAGGGGTGGGTCTGATGTGGTTATAGAGATAAAATGGTATATCTGCTTTATACAGCCGAAAGTAGTTGATAAATAAGATTGAAAATTATCAAGCATCGTCAAGAATCGTTCGTGATTCGAAATTTTGGCATATAAAATTTTCCATAGTAATTGAATATTGAATACTGGTTTTTCATTTCATCTTCATATAACTTGAGAAATATAGTAATGTCTCGATAGCTAAAATTTTCATTTCAACATATGATCATAAGAATTTTATTGAAATTGACTACCAACACAAAAACGCGTGTATTTGCTTATGGAGGTCCCAAAACTCAAAAATCCTGGTGACGAAAAGCTGAATTAGTAGTACTATATATAATATCATGGTTGCGTCTTTGATAATCATCGTTTGTGTAATAAAGTTTGTGACATGTGGTTGTGAGATCTGGTGACAAGAAGCTGAACTAGTTAGCAGTACTAATAAACATTTTACTGATTCAAAGTAGCGCTCTTAGTAGTGAGAATTGGTGTGTATTTTATGTACTAATTTACTATAATAAAGTAATTTACTACTACTAGTGGTGTCTAATTAAATGTAATTAATAAGTATAAAACTATTAATGTTTTTTTTAAAACTATACAAATTTAATGAAAAATGACAAAAATGTATAAAACTTATAGTACCTAAATTAAAACAGATATAACAAGTTATATAAAGACATTTAAAGCAATAGAAACTTATGAAATGTATTAAAAGTTTAAAAAAAAACGCAAAAAGTTATAATAAGAAATAAAAATTATTAAAAAAATATAAAAAATAGTGAATTTTAAAAATTATTAAAAATGTTCTTTAAAGATATAATATATAAGTAACAAAAAACGTTATTAAGTTTATAAAGTATTTCTAAAAAATTATAAAAAGTTAGCTACCTTTAAAATGATATAAAAAATTGTAAATTTTTTAAAAACTAAGAGCCAAAAAATTTATACTACCTAACTTAAAAAGTAAAGTTTAAGTTAATTAATAAAAGCAGTAATAATAAATTTTAAAAAAATAAAAAATATTATTAGAAGTTATAATATAACTAACAAAAAATTAATAAATTTGTAAAAAGGTAACAAAACCATTATCAAATTTATAAAATCTGTAAAAAGTCATAAAAAGTACTAAAATGGTATAAAAATTATAAATTTTTTAAAAACATAAAAAGTTATTAGATATAAAGGAAAGTTAAAAAAATTTTGTTGATAAAGATTAGTTTTTGCTAATTTATTTTTTATATAACCCAGAGCTATTAATCAAATTTGGTATAAATTAAAAATTATTTAAGATTTAACTGTTTTATGTTCGTTCTAGCATAATCCCAATCCCAAAATGTGACGTAGTCTTTGATGTGTCTTAGAAACTGCTTGATATCTAATATAATTGGCTTATGATTTTATAGTTGACTATAGAGTAAATAAAGTTATAGAGTAACGAAACGGAGGAAAAATGTTCATCACTAAAC
This sequence comes from Nephrotoma flavescens, assembly GCA_932526605.1. Taxonomy (NCBI): domain Eukaryota; kingdom Metazoa; phylum Arthropoda; class Insecta; order Diptera; family Tipulidae; genus Nephrotoma; species Nephrotoma flavescens. The sequence goes on from OW052220.1 coordinate 220,464,445, forward strand.
ACGTTGGTTATGTAATTTAAATGGGTTATATAATGCACTTACACAATCGTGGCGGTTGAATTAAATAAATTGCAAATGTATTTCAACAAACCAATATGTGTTAGGATGTGCATATTAGATCTAGCTAAAACTACATTATATGATTTTCATTATGACTATAAGTTACCGAAGTTTGATTAAAATTGAATTTTTTTTTATACTGATATAGATAGTTTAGTTTACGAAGTGTTTTGTTCAGAAGATGTATATGAATCCATCAAAAAAGATTGTTGTAAGTATCTCGATACAAGTGGTCTAATGCAGGATGAATATTATGGAAAAATAATGAGTGGATTTATTGGATTAAAATCAAAAATGTATACTTTCAAAGTTTTTGACGCTAATGATACAAAAACAATTAAAGGAGTAAAGAGTCAAGTTGTGAAATCGGGAATAACGCGTTTAAAGATTTCAAAAAATGTTTAATTAATGACTCATCAAATTCGTTCAAGAAATCAAGCAGTAAGCTCTGTTAGTCAGTTGAAAACTCTACCTTTATAAAATAATGGAATATGGTTATTGTTTTCTGTGTAAATAATTTTTTAAATTTTAACTTAAACATAACAAATTACTAACATGTACACATAGGTTAGGTTAGGTTTCAGTGGTTTGACACTTAGGCCACCAATTTTAGCCCATTGTGATACCACGCATTCACGCTACATCATTAACCCATTAATCTACTCACACAACTACAGTATACCACCTACACACTGCAAGCTCCACGTAAACCTGTATACTGACGTGGACGGTGGGTCGGCGCTGAATTCTGCACTCCATCAGAGGGTCTTAGTTGTGTTTATTAACATCATCGATTGTAATCGAATATTGATCGATTCAATATCTATGAACGTTTTCTAAAACCGTATTTCTTATTAAAGAATAAATAACTGCATATATTTTATTTAGATAATGTAAAAAATAACTAAAATTAATCATCATAATAATAAATTTATACTTATTAAATAATTTGAATTGAAAAATAATTTTTGGATTTCATGTTTCCAGAAACGTTTTCTTTCTTATAAAAATACATGAAAAGTTATAATTAATTATAAAAGTTATTGAAAAATTACAAAAAAGTAATAATAAACTAAAAAAAAAATGATATTAGTAGAACTTCTAAGTAATAAAAATTAATAACAAATTAATAAAATTAATATTTTTTTTGGGTAATCGGTCGATTGTTGATTTTTGAAAAAAAAAGGTTTTTTTTTGGATTGTGACTTTGTGAGACAATAGTTAAGTTTTAAAAGTAAGAGAAAAGTTATAAAAAAATAGCGTCAGATTGTAAAGTAGATAATTTGTTTTTTTTGGTTTTGTGAAATATTTATATTATATAAAATATAACCCGATGATAAAATAATTTTTTTTTGGGTTTTTTTGTGAAACAATTTTGTTCCAATAAAACTGCATTAGTAGTATAAAAGAATATTATTTTTATTTTTATATATATTATAAGTTTGCCAAGTTTGCTTTCGTGTGCAAAAGAAAACAAGAAATCTCGCTCAAGTGGCTAAAGATTGTGTTGTGAATTTTAATTGCAAAAGTGTGGTCAGGGGTGATTACTCATAACACAACGGTTACGGGCGGCCAGTTGAGGCTTGCCGCAGAAAACCGGTGTCGCATTTAGCGAGCCGCGCTCGTTGTGGCTATCGAATCAAACCACCGCCACATCTGAGTGGATCATCAAGCATGAACAAGGCGGCACAACCCCAAAACGAGCAGTGCAATAATTATTAGGAGACAACGTGGTTTTCACCCTTGAAAAATCAAATACGTCGAATTAATGCCTTTTGGGCGATATTGGCGAGACAACGCCCAACGACCAGGTGGCCAGCCGGCCGCGTGATATTGGTATCGGGGAAAGGCCCCGCAACGCAAGGTTAGCCAACCGGTTGCCCGTTTTATTATATATTGGTATCGGGGAAAGGCCCTGCAAAGGTCCCGGTGTGGTACCACCTGTGGCAGGACGGCTGCAAGGCCGCAACCCATTCGGCACCAAAGCCGCAACCCCAAGGTTGACCTTGTCGAAGGTCAAAGGTACGACGTTTTGTTTTTTTTGTATATTTATTTTTCTCAAAACCCTCATGTCTATAATTTTCATTTTTGGTTAGTTTATTTATTTAAATTCATAATTTCCAATTTGTTTATTTTTACTTTTCAATTTTTTTTAAATATTTTTATTTATTTTAAAATCATATTGGTGTAATCGCGTGCCTAACAACGGGGTCTGGCGGCACCCGGCGCACATTGGTCTCGCCTTCAGGTTATTTTTTTGGCGATTATGTTTTCGTTTTTTTGAGTTTTTGTATTCGTAAAATGAATTATTAAATTCCGTTCGGTTTAGGTGTGATAGGGGGGGGGGGTTATTATCGTAAACTTCTATGATTTATTAAAGGGCTCGTAGATATCCAATTTACGAGCCCTTTAATAAATCATGGAAGTTTTCGATAATAACATATCCGCATATCCGAATCGCATATCCGATTCGCATATCCGAATCCCTTTAAACCCACCCCAAACCTATAATCAAATTCTACCTATGGTCATGGGCTATTGAATCACCCTAGTCAGATTGGTGTCCATATGGCAAAATCTCAAATTACGAACGGTTTTATCGACGAAAAATGTGAAAAATCATAATTTCACCCCTATAACCCAATCAGTCTCACCCTAACTTATAATGAAGATTTACCTATGGTCATGGGCTATCGTAATCGGCATAGTCAGATTAGTTATATATAATTATATTGCAAAATCGTTAATTATATTGCAAAATCTCGAACGAAGAACGATTTCATCAATTTCACACCTATAATCTCATCAAACCCGCTCCTGATCTATAATCAAAATCTGCCTCTGTCCATGGGCGTATAGAATTGGCATAGTCAGATTGGTGTCCATCTGGCAAAATCAAACTTACTCCAAATATAAACACATAATCATATTCTACTTAGGGTTATGGTTCATCCAATTGGTACAGTCAAATTGTCTTTCATGTGTCAAAATCTTGATATACAAACCATTCATCAGCCAAACTTGACTGCGTCTCATTTGTAACTTTTAAGTCCGTATTGCTGGTATTTTTCGGTTTGACTATTGAAGTTAATCTTTCTTATCGGCGTAATCTGCATTATCGACATCTTAAAATATTTTCGCCACATTAAAAATTGCATTCCCATCTTAAGGCTAGGTAGCAAAGGCACTATCTGCATTATCATTTTTCGGCTGGAAACTTTCGTCTAACTTTAACAGTATATAACAAATTACGATCAAAACAAATACCACAACAACAAAAACAACAAAAATCTAAAATAAAATTTGTGGAGTACATAGTGTGATTGTTATTGTTGTGCTTATACTGGTAACAACCGTAAAGCGTTTTGTGTTTTGGACTTAATAGTTTGCTTGACGAGTTCAATTTTTGATATGTTAGAACCAACGCAAGTTAGACTCTACCTGTTCATTTTAAGAACGGTATTAACTAAACCAATTCCTGGTTGAGTTGCTATCGATCATTCGATTTTTTTGCTTGGAGCCTCCATTATCACATCGAGTGGATAAGATTATAATTAAGTTTATAGTATAAATTAAAAATCAACTTATAGGCCCCATACACAACACAATCATGCATGAGCAATCATGTGGTTGTGCATGATGATTGACAGTGTATGGAATTGATTGAGCGATTGCGCATGCGGATTGTGTGATTGTAGATTTTTTTGATATTTTTGTGGTTTGTACATGCAAAACTGCGAAGTATATGTTCAATTTGCTCAGTCGTGTGTATAAATTCGAGTGTATAATAACAAAACGTCAAAATTTATAAATAGAGAGTTTAGAACTGAATTTCTGGAACTTTATAAAAGTTTACCAGCACTATGGATGGTCAAAAGCCCAGATTACAGCAACAGAATTTTCCAAAATTCTAAAATTGTCTATTTCTTCTTTTAGTTTTTTTCCTCCGCATGGCTAATCCAATTAAAATCGCCAAGCAAGCCTCTTCAGACATACTTCAGACAAAACTGATGAATGTGCAAAATGCATGTGTTGTATGAGGAAAAATCATGATTGTGCAATCATACGATTGCTCATGCATGATTGTGTGGTGTATGGGGCCTATTAGCTATATTTGTCTTGTTTGGGACACAAAGTGAAAAAGAAGAAATAAATAAGTGTTTTGGTCCCTAAGTTAGTAACATTAATCCAGATAATGTAGGGTTTATACCAGTAAATATCGGTAGATTTCTCACGAGCCGACTTTTTTTTTGAATAGTTTCTTAATAGAGTACAAGACGAAATTTTGTATTCTTCCGGTAAATTCGGCGAGCCAGTGATCTCTTTCATCAATCGCTGAAAATTTATTTAAACGTGTTAAAGAGTTTAGTGTTTTTTTTAATCAAGTGTTTTTTGATTTCTGGGGTTTTTTGTTTGAGTGATCTTGTTTGGTGGTGCGAATAGCGTTAATTATCGTCAGTTAAAAACAACGGTCGGTGCATCGGTATGTGAGGGTGTCAATGCTCTTGGACGGAACCTTGAGCGCTCGAGTTTTTGCAGAAAGTATAGGTTAAGTAACAATATTAATAAATTAAAATTATATATATTTAAGCCACTTTTTTCTAAAAAAAAAAAAAAATCATAATAAATTTCGATTAAAACTTGATCCTCAAAATGTCGTAGGCTAGTATAGTATTTGTGGTACAGTGTTAGCATAATGTTATAATCTAATTAAGAAATATAATGCTTATAAAACCGTTTGTTATGAAAGATTATTATTTTTTTGATTTGGAGATGAGACCAATAAAGGTCATGGTGGTCACCGGTGAATGGGTATCTGGTAAAGTCCGTTTTATTATTTAGTTTTCTTTTGCTTAACCTTGCCCAAACCGATGTGCTGTTGTTATCTAGGCCAAAAATTTAAAGATGTATTTGTTCCTTCACAACAAAGATAGTAGAAATATTACAAGACACTTACTGAAATCTTTAATTTTAGAACAATCTATAGTCGTTTTACTTTGACTCCGGTGCAGAATCATGTTGCAGTTTGTTTAAATGATACCAAACCAAGGTCTGTCTAAGCGTCTCCTGTATAACAAAATCATTAAAACTATTTAGTCGAATGGATTTCAATTATGGCAATCAACGTCAAATTCAAATATTGACATTGTCCAACGAAAACCTCAAAAATTCTTAGAATGGTTACAGGAGCACCCTGGGACCATATTTTTGAAATCGGTGGAAATTTCCTCAATCGGAATAAACTTGCTTTGAAATTCTCTTTAATTCGAATTTTTCGACGGCCACTTTAATTATTTTTTCAAATTTGTTTCAAGTTAAGGGGGGGAAAAAATTATATTTCTTAATTTAAAAAAGAAAAGAAATTAAAAAAAAAATGATTAGAGTACCCGACGAAAAATTCGAATAATATATAGAATTTCAAAGGAAATTGTATTCCGATTGGGGATATTTCCACCGATTTCAAGAATACGGGCACCTGGGTCGCAATTTCCGCCTGAAATTTTCAGTGAAATATATAATAGAAGACTTGCAATCAAATTTGAAAAACGATTAAAGTAGCCGACGAAAAATTAAAACAATATAAAGGAATTTTAATCCGCAGGCAGAAATATCCACCGATTTCAAGAATACGCGCCCCGGTTCGTAAAAACAAAAATAGACATAAGGATCTTAGCATCCTTTGACTTTGTTGTATTCATTTAATTGAAAACGCTTGAAATACACCGCAATTGTAGTTTAGTTTGTTTATTTTGATGGTATTACCATCTGCTTTGTATTGTTTAAGCTAACATTTCTAGAATAAATGGTTTTGGTACGAAAAACAAATTAAATCCCCAGCGTTGCTTAAAAGCTCATTATTCATCTTAGTTACTCGTGCAGATGTGCATTTAGTAATATTCATAAAAAAAAAATATTTTTATTATTTTTTTCAATGTACTACACAATGTAATACGTATAATCCTTCAAAGATACATATTTACAACAAACACATTTTCATGAAATGATGAAAATGGGAATTTTCCTAGTTTCAAACAGACCAACAAAAATAACTACAAAAAATGCTCATTACAGTAATTAAGTAATATTGCAGTTGTGCCTTGCTTTTGCGGTTTTTGTACGTCCAAAGATTTTTTTAATGTTGTTGGTAAAATAACACACAAATTCATAAATCACAAAGAAAATACAAAATAATATAATAATTTATTATTAAAAAAGCTTATTATCTAAATAAATATAAAAAAAGCTCTGCGTGCATCTCTCGTCCGAACTAAATTTAAATAAATATATAAACTAAAATTATATACAATGGCCAAAGTTAAACTTAAAATTGATTTTTTTTCATGTAATCCATAGAAAATTTAATTGTGCGCTTTTCGTATTTTTGTGTACGCGCTCTTAAACAAGCTCTAATTAATCTTTTCGAATTAAACCAAAATGTATAACAAAAATAAATAAAAAAAAATTTTAAACAACAAGCAACATAAAAATATGCTTTTTATGTTTGTATATACAGTAAGAAATTTTTGTTTTCTTTTTGTTGTGTGTCATAATAACTTAAGAAAATTTATGATATTGAAATTTTATTTTTTTATATGTACAACATTTTCGTGTTGCGGATGAGAGAGATCCTAAACGGGTGAGGGGGTGGTGTATGTAATTTATCATGCAATAGAATGGATACAACTACAACAACGAAAATTGTTCATCTTGTTCGTTTTAATGAGTACGATATAACAGTAACAACAACGATTTTATAAGCAACACATTTTCTGGCAAATTTGTTTGGTATTGGATTTGGGGATCAGATTTTAAGATTATTTTAAAATTAATGGTGGATAGAATTGAAAATTATTAAAACGAGGATTTTTTTTTTTTGATATGCTACAAAAGTTTCGTTTATGTACATACACTGGTATGGTCCATGATTACCTCGTACAACACTATATTAGTTTCATTTACTTAGTAAAATAACGTTTAGTAAAAAAATGAAAAATTTTGACCTCGAGATTTTTGCAGATTTGTCATTCGCAGTGGTTCACCATTCGCGTGGTTTCAAAACGTTCTCTGTGTTCCCAGAGGGAGACTTAATCTCTGGGTTTCCATTACAGCCCAGATGTTGATTAGTCAATCGCCGGTATTAAACTTTATAATTCAGCTTTTTCCATAAATTGGAACACCCCAGTGATTTTTCCCCAAAATAGTCCAGTGGCATCTTCCATAGAGCTTTCTCGTTTTTTTGCGAATATCTATAAATATAAAAGACAACTTCATGAATCTGTTTGTCTTGAATGGTCCCTAAAATTTCAAATTTTGCCTAAAAGACGAAACAAATGAAACCTGATGTTTAGAAAAAACCAGAAATAATTTATGTCCAATTTTAACACTTTCAAAAAGTGGCTGATCTGACAAAATTTGTGTTTGTGCAGTGACGGGGTGCGAAATTGATATCGGTAAGTATAGTGTTGTGGTAGGCCTGCGACTGAATGTCAATCAGTTGCGAGGTCCATTGGTTCGGGAGCTTCAAAAGTAACCCTGACCATAAGTGGGACACTCCCTTTCTGGCAAGGTCCTCCTCCAACTGAATTTGTACGCAGAGCCTACGTTGCGAAAACTCGTTTTCTCTGTATGTTCATTATTTTGTTTTTTTTGTCATGATAGGTCTTTAGGGATTATGACACGCTAAAAAACCTAATTAAACAACCACAGGTGTAAGCCCATTTCTCGTGATGGTTTGAGACCACCAATTTTGAGTCCGCTGACCCACTTTACGTACCTTTTCATCCATTTAGGCAGTAAAAATCCATGCCACCTACTACCAATTCATACATCTATGGGCGGTAAACTACGTCTTCTACTTATCTATCCCCAAACCCAACGACCGTTCCCCTTATTTGACTGAGCTGCGGAAATCAATGCCGCATTCGGAAATCAATGCCGAAATCAATGTCGAATTTATTAATGACACCTACTAAAATGAAAAATAAATGCACCATTTTATTATTCACGAGTTTGTTCCATCCCTAATGACAATATTTCAGAACTTTGTTCCGGCCTTGGGTACCAAAAATCTTGGGCTTCGCGATGCCTTCATTGGGCTTGGTTAAGCCTTTGTTGGGCTTTTTTATGCCTTCGATGATCAACAAAACAAAAATGCGTTGGGCGTTGTCTTGCCGATCTACAAATAAACCGTTGGCCGTCTCACAAAACACGGTATATATAACGGGGCCTCAACTGGCCACCAAAATAATCTAGGCGTTGTCTCGCCTGGGATATTAAAAAAAATCTACTCTCGTTGGGCGTTGTCCGCCAAAACTGAATATTAAGTTGTTAAGAAATGTGCATCTATGCATTTCATAATACAACTATTGTATTCTCATATTGTATAAATAAAACAGCAGATTACAATTTGGGGTCAGTTTTATTAAAACGTTTCATTTAACAACATGGTAGCAGAGCGTAGTTCTTATTGCTTATTCGTCTTTTGAATAAATGAAAAATATCAAATTACGTTTTAATATTTTTTGGTGTACGTGACTGATCGCATTGCTGTATGCGCTGTGTGAATTAAAGAAAAATAAATTCTATGTGAATTAAACCTTCGTGGAAAATTAGAATTCTGTGTGAATTAAACCTTTGTGTATAAGTGTTAAGTGAGAGTACATTTTACTTCTGTGTGAACTAGTATTGCAAAATGTCAAAAGAATACGAAATTGTGAAGCTCAAGGGTTATGATAATTATCATACCTGGAAATTTGTGATTACAAAGCTAATAGCTTTGAAGGGGTTATCAAATTGTGTTGGCGAAACAGTCACCGAAACAATAGCGGATAAATTAGCCCAATGTAAAGCTATGATATCTCTGAGTGTTGATCCGAGTATTTATGTGTATATTCAATCCTGTGAATCTGCACAAGCGATTTAGAGAAAATTAGCGAAAATGTATGATGATAAGGGGTTAATACGAAAGATAAGCATCCTCAGAAAATTGATTTCGTAATCTAGTCGGATTTTTCGGATTGCGATGGAATGCAGGCTTACGTCGATCAGATAATAGGGTGTTCGAATAAGCTTTAAGGAATTGGTTTCTCCATTAGCAACGAATGGAAAACAGCTATTTTATTAGCCGGTCTTAGTGAACATTTCCAGCCGTTTATCATGAGTATTGAAGCATCGGACAATACTTGTACTCCAGATGTTCTAATAACAACATTATTAGACATGCGATGTGATAGTGCGAACGGTGAAGTTTTGTTTTCGAAAAATAAGCAGAACAAGAAACATAAAAGGTACAAGAAACGTAAATGCTACAACTGCAGTTCGACACAACATATAGCAAAGGAATGTGACAAATCAAAGAAGGAGAAAGATAATACTGGTATAGCAAAAAATGCACTTGTTGCATTTTTGGGCAAAAATACACAAGCATGTGAATGGTATATCGACAGCGGAGCGTCGAGTCATATGACACCACATGAAGGTTTACTTAGTGAATTAAAACATTCCAACACAAAGAGCATAATCAGCGCAAACAATTCAAAAATGAGTGTGAATAAAGTTGGAAATGCAACTATAAAATTAAGTGAAGGCAATGTACAAGTAAATGATGTTCTACATGTACCCGACTTAGTCGCTAATTTGTTGTCGGTGCACAAAATAGTTGAGAAAGGAAACAGTGTATGTTTTAATAAAAACGGTTGTGTCATCAGAAACAACGAAAATGATATTATTGCGAAGTGTATAGCTGATAATGGAGTATACAAACTCAACGCGAGTGAGAAATGTGCATGATAGCAAAAAATAATGAGAGTGCATATACATGGCATCGGCGATTAAGGCATATCAATTTCCAGTCATTAAAAAAAATGCGCGATGGAGCTGTCATTGGTATCAACTTTAAAAAATGTGATACGTGCGCGAAAGGTAAACAAGCGCGTTTACCGTTCAAGGCAAGTGAAACACGATCATCAAACATCTTAGATATAGTGCACTCGGATTTAATGGGACCGATGGAGACCATGTCTATAGGAAAAGCTAAGTATATTTTAACCTTCATCGATGACTTTTCCAGAAAAACGTTTATTCATTTTTTGAAAACAAAATCTGAAGTTTTAAGCACATTTATAGATTTCAAAGGATTCATTGAGAATCAGACCGAGAGAATAATCAAAGTTTTTAGGACTGATAATGGGACCGAATACTGCTCCAACGAATTCCAAAAATTCTGTCGGATTAACGGAATACAGCACCAAAGGACTACAGCATACACTCCTCAACAAAACGGTGTGGCGGAGCGTATGAACAGAAATATCGTGGAAAAGGCGAGATGTCTTCTATTTGACGCCAACCTGCCAAAAACGTACTTGGCAGGGGCATCCAACATGGCAGTCCATATTCTAAATAGAACTATCAGTTCAGTTCACGACCAAGTACCAGAGGAGGGATTCAGTAAAAAAAAGGTAGATTTGACTGGTCTAAAAATTTTCGGGTCCGAGGTAATGGTGTATGTAGCGAAAGAGAAAAGACAGAAGTGGAATTCAAAATCGGCCAAAATAATTTTCGTGGGATATGACAACGACACAAAGGGTTTCCGATGCATTGACAGGGCAACTCGAAAATTGCACATAAGTCGGGACGTTAAATTTTTTGAGAATATTTTGGTTAATACTAGAGTGTCCATTGACGTAAACACGTCAACTGAAGAAGAGGATTCAACAAATTTTTCTCGTGGAGCGAAGATAAACACAACCGAAGATGAATCAAACAACGACGATAGTAAAAAACGTGATTCTGAGACGACCGAGGATGAGGTTATCATCATACCGAAGTTGATTCCGTGGATGATCCCAAGGATCCTGAATACGTGCCCAAGGGAAATATTGACAAAATCCAAAAACCAGGCATCACTACTCGTACTAAAGGTCAGTTTCATTCATTGCAATTAAATAATTTTGCGTTCGCTCTTGCTGTTCTCGATCCTATTTCAGTGAAAGAAGCCATTGACTGTCCTGAGTGGAGAGAAGCAATGACGGAGGAAATAGAATCACACAAAGTCAACAACACTTGGACTCTCATGGATTTACCACTAAAAAAGAAACCGATTAAGGCCAAATGGGTCTTCAAAGCCAAAAGAGACGATAAAGGTGCTATAATACGTTATAAGGCACGTCTAGTGGCTATGGGTTGCGCTCAAAAAATGGGTGTCGATTATACAGAGACGTACTCGCCAGTCGTAAGGTATACATCCATTGGATTACTCATGGCTCTGGCTCTGAGAGAAAATTTGAAAATTCACCAAATGGACGTGATTACGGCATTCCTGCAAGGAGATCTCAATGAAGAGATTTATATGATTCAACCGGAATCATTCGAAGACGGGACCAGTCGTGTATGCAAGTTGAACCGCTCAGTGTATGGTTTGAAATAGGCCGGGCGACAATGGAATATTAAATTAGATGCTTCTCTTAAGAAATTTGGTCCCAAGAGAAGTCGAGCCGACCCATGTATTTACTACGACGAAAATCTGAATTTGCTAATAACAATCTATGTGGATGATTTTCTGATTTTTTACAAAGATAAAAAGGCATTGGATATTCTAAAGACTTTCTTAAACCATATACATTCCGTATGAAAGACCTGGGCGAGGCAAAAAGCTGTCTTGGAATTAAAGTCACGTAAGGAAAAGGTTACATTGAGCTTGACCAGATCAGTTATATCAAGGAAATATTGAAGAGGTTCAATATGCATGAGTGTAAACCGATTGGGACGCCAACCAACACTTCGATAAAATTATCTGTCGAAGATGTTACTGCAGACAATTCGTTGGTTGGTAAATTGCCGTATCAGGAGGCTGTGGGCAGTTTATTATTTCTAGCACAGGCAACCAGGCCAGACATTGCATTTGCTGTTAACGATGTAAGCCGATTTAATACTAAACATTGCTCCTCTCACTGGCAGGCATTCAAAAGAATATTTAGATATCTGATGGGTACTACAGCAACGAAATTAAGATATGATAAAAATGGCTCTACTGAAATGGAGGGATACAGCGATGCTGATTGGGCTTCCGACATAGACTCAAGACGTTTATGTACCGGATATATAATCAAGATGTCTAATGGGGCTATCAGTTCTGTCAAGATGTCTAATGAGGCTGAAGCGGAATATATCGCACTATCAAACAACAACATGCGAGGTACTTTGGCTAAAACAACTGCACAACGAGATAACAAATAAACCAGCAAAGACAGTAAACATTTTCTGTGACAACGAAAGTGCTATCAAGCTTGGAAACATTGAAGGGTATCGAGCTCGCACCAAGCACATCGACATCCGACATCATTTTTTGCGTCAACATATTGAAAATGGCAACATCATTGTTGAGCATATTTCAACACAACGAATGATTGCTGACTCGCTTACAAAAGCGGTCACTAAAGAAAAACATCGATATTGCAAAAATAATGCTGGACTTATTGAAGTTAATGCCCTACAATGAGTATATTGCAAATTAATCAAATCAATTATTAATATTTCTTGCTTTTTGTAATTTCTTTTATTTTAAATTAATATAGTATATAAACGACCGTGAACAAAATTCAATTCAACAGTAGTCCAAGTAAATTTGAGTGGACAACATTTTAAATAATGGGATCAACAGAATCAAGGCCAGCAACTAAGGCCGTAGATACGACGGGAAATGTTAATAACAACGTCGTGATACAAGAACCCGTACCGATAGAGAAGGAGGAAATGATTCTTCTTCTAACAATAATCACTGTTATAAAGATATTGGAGCTCTACATTTATATCTACAAGCAGCACATCAAGAGCGTAAGAAAGAAGATAAACAACTCACCAGTGTAGTGTAGAAAGACCAAATGCTATGAAAATTCAATTAAATAATGTTTGTAATTTTGTAAAACTAAATTTAAAAATATTTTTTGTAATGTTAGTTTAATTTTTTTTATGTAAATTTGGTTGATAAAATGATAAATAGAATACAACATTTGAGTGAAGGTGTTAAGAAATGTGCATCTATGCATTTCATAATACAACTATTGTGTTCTCATATTGTATTAATAAAACAGCAGATTATAATTTGGAGTCAGTCTAATTAAAACGTTTTATTTATCAACATAAGTTAACATCGCTAGGCCGCTGAAAATGTTGGGCGCACTCCAATGAAACCGCCCACCGGTACAATTAAAATGCGGTATCCGTTTAAAAATAAATGTCCGTACTCGTAGAAAATGTGGTAACGGCTAACCAAACTGTGCATGCCACAAAAAAAATCATAATGGCGGCACCCGTTATAAATCTACACACACACAAAACAACTTGCGGTAAATTTGGCACTCGCATCCAGCTGAATATCCAACCTCACACGCCAATATGCCTCCACCTTAACGATCTGGAAAACAATGAACTCTGTTTCAATTTTAATTTTGTGGCGTCTCCGAAAATTTCAAAAAAAAAAACTTTATCTGTGGCTGTACGGTCACAAACTGCTACCTTCGTTTGCCGAACCAAATCTTTTGTACTCGACGTGATATGTGGCACCCATAAACTTTAAACTGTTTTTTTTTCACACCAATAAAAATCAGAACAATCTTTTAATCATGGCGGTCTCTCGACATAATATATATTTCCTTTTATATTTTAATAATTTTTATTATTTTGCACTAACAAAACGTCTTAAAATAATCTTAACGTCTCTCAAAACTAAACTTTAGACCACCAAAAGCTAAAAATTTTTTTTCTAACACACAAACATCAACAAAAACAACTTGGCTGTCTTTAACCAAAACAAAATGAGACTAAATTTTTTTTTTACAAGACTTTTCTCAAAATCACAAACTTGATTTAATTACACCCAAAACGAGACTGACTTGCAAAAAAAAATATCTCGAACCACCAAACCTTCTAGAATCTTTCTTTTCGGTTGTCTTTCTATTTTTCTTTGTGTACGCGGCACTTTTGCACTCCCTCTGACCGCATCAAAAGACCGTATACAAAAAAAAATAAAAATCCCAAAAAACATTCCTTATAGTCGTGCTACTACACGCACACACCCGGTGCACATTGGTCTCGCTTCCACATTTTTTCAGCGCTCATTGACAGTCACACCAACATACGACACTCGTCATTGAATAAATAATAACAAGACGGATCGCATAGAGGAACATAATTGTTATGACCTAATAGTCGTAACAAAACGCGGGAACGTCCCACACCCTGAGAAGTCTCAATAAGCCGGGCCTAAAATAAACACACTTTAAATCAAAAATAGAGAGAGACGATTAGACACGAATGTCTTTGATATGGTAAGTACCCACCCAATGATTTTCCATTCAAATCTCGGACTGTGTACGCTACTTGTCCGACTTTACTGGTCATAACCGCGGGTTTGAATTTGCTATCCAATTTAGCAGAAAATGCTATGGACGCAAATTTTTGAAACGGGCGAGCTGACGTGACCTGAGCTCCCATGGCTGGCTGGGTCGAGTAATTATCCGCCTTGTTCATTTTACATTTAGTTCAGCCAGCGATGTGTTGTTTAACTTGTTTTGCCATCTGGGTCCAGAAAAATTGATGCTGAAGGCGCTCAAGAGTTTTGCGGCCACCTAAATGTGCTGAAGTGGGAGGGACATGAGCCTGTTCGGTAAGCGATTGGGTTAATGGATTCGGAATAACTAATTTCCAATTCAAAGTATCGGTCCCCGTGTATTTGAAACCGAACGAAGGGGATATTAACAGTTTGTCATCCTGGATCTTGTAATTGGGCGAACAATCTTTTAATTGACGAATTTTTGCGACCTGATCGATATATTCTGGATCTAGGAACGCAACCGAATTTTGATCAACATGTAATATGGGAACTGACGAAGATACTAACGCATCCACAGAAGGGTCAATGTTTTTTCTCGACAAGTCTGGATCTCCAAATTGAACACGAGGATCAGACGTGCTCTCACTCCCAGAATCATCTTCACAAGGAGGGGATTCATGGAGAAAAGCTCAAGACAGCGCATCAGGTACTACGTTAACTGAACCTTTTCGGTATCCAATTGGAAAATCCAGCTCTTGGAGTTTAAGACTCCATCTCGCCAAACATCCGGAAAGGCTTTTTGACTCATTAACCAGCGAAAACTGGAATGGTCAGTATAAATGCCGAACGGATAACCTTCACGTAGGACGGAATTTTTGCACGCTGAGGGGCACGCAGCAACTTTATCAAACATCATTTTAAAATCCCATTTAGATCCAACATGTCGATTTTCGACATAATCGGTTAAAATATAGCCAGGTTTCATCTCTATCCGCCTAATTCCAGAACTTTATCAAAAACGCATTTTTTAAATCCCATTTAGGACCCACATGTCGAATTATTATCAAATCCGTTAAAAATGGTCTAGTTCCTTAGCGATGGCCATATGTCAGAACTTTATCAAAAAATCATTTTAGAATCCCATTTCCATCGCACGCATTGAATTTCAAGAAAATATGTTAAGAAATAGCCAAATTCCGTATCTATTAGCCATTTTCTAGAACTTCCTTGCAAAATCATTTTTGAATTTTGTCAAAAAATCATATAAGAGTCCCATTTTCCCACATGTCAAATTTTCAAAAATTCAAACCGGGATTTCCTAAAATTCGGGTTTTTTTTCTACAAAACCGGGATTTTGAAAATCGGGATTTTGGAAACCAAGATTTTGAAAATCGGGATTTATAAAAAAACCGGGATTTTGAAAAACCGGGATTTTGAAAACCGGGATTTCGTTATACACCCAAATTTTATACCTATCAAATATTTATAACAGAAAATCCGTGAATTTAATTTGAAAAACAAGAAAAATTTATGGAAAATAAAATTAACGTTTTTTTTCTAATCAAAAAATATTTACAAAAAATTTTAAATGAAAACAAAATTTTGGTTTACATTGTTCTTTAATTCGAGTGTACTTTATCGGCTCCACCTTTCTAGCACCCCATTTAAAGGTTTTGACAAAAGTGATGATTGAATTCGTTTGGTCATCGTTTGGTCAGGATTGGTCACCACATTATGGCGTTTGGTCATCAATGAGTCAGTTTTTATTGCGAAAAACCAAATCAAAATTGTATTAATTCAATTAAATCAAGTTTGTCGCTTGTTTGGGAATTTCATTTTTCAAAATTAATAAAAAACCCAATTGGAATATAATATTTAGATAAAAATATTTATTTTACCAAAGAATGGTATCTAAAGTGGAAGTTATAAGATATAATCAATTCATTTTTTTCGTTCTTCATAATTCGTTGAGGATTGATTTATGAAAAACTGATAATTTCCACAAAATTTCAAGTGTTCGGGGGTGGAAACTTGACCAATACTAATAACTTTATAAATACAATTATTGGAATTGGTTGATCGACTGTCATTGAGGATTGGTCGATAGTTGTTTTCGTTTGGTCATCCCTACATAATGATACAGACCATTCCTCTATGAAAGATTAGTATGAAGGATCATCGATTCCACTTGTCATTAGAACCTGTATTATTGCATCGAAAGCACAAGTATTTATACCAATAAATATAAAAGACATTTATTGCATTTAATTACATTTCACTTACTTCCATTTTGTCGTAATGTGAGTTTCTTGCGGGACGCAATATTTTCGTTTTGATATGCGATATCGGGTTGAGGTGTAAAATAAAATCCTTGTTTCATGTTTATGGCAGATCCTTCTTGGAATGCAAGCTCTTTTGTAGGCATGTTCGATTGTTCTACATGTAACTTCGAAGGTAATAGCGGTTCATTCTTACGGTCATTTGACTCAGATTTGCCGTTATTTCTCCAAATATCTGTAGACGTCGTGTCCGAATCTTCTGATGGTTTATCGCGGGGTTATGGTAATCAGTTTCCTTCCCTTTAAAATTAATCATTTTCGAATGAAATATTCCAGCACTTCCGTTGCAATCATTGTGTTCTATTTTTAAAAATATATTAGCCCCACTTATCAAAAACTCTTTGTTTTTTATGCATAAAAAGTCTTTCCGAACAGGTAGTCGTCGCGTGAGGTACTTTACATGGTAAACACGCCCCTGTCCCACTTTATCTAGTCATACAAACAAAGTTATATGACAAAGTTATAAATGTGGCGTGTGATCAGGGCACCTAACAGCATTTGCTTTATTCGAATTTTGTAACCATACAATGATAAAATTTATATGAATTTGTGTAAACAATAAACATTTTGACCACTTTATAAACAAAATATTTTTTTGAGTATAGAAACAGGATGAAAGATATTATGGTCTTTTTCATTTGAATTAAATTACGACGTGACATTGCCCATTCAGAATTCATCTGAAGTAAGTTACGACAATTTCCCTATATCACACTTTATATCACGAAATGATGCTACTGAAGTTAGCCGAAAATTTAAGCCGAAAAAAACCTGCATTATCGACATATTTTGTATCAGGTGGTAGTAAAATTTTTTGTTGTTATGAGCCGAAAATTACATGTAATTGAAGGTATGGCAGAAATAAATTAAAATCTGAACGCATGTTCAGTGGTAATTTGGACTGGATGAAGATAGACTAATTCTAAATAGCTGGATCCCGTATTTATAATTTGTCGTGTTAGGGGGCTTTAACTTTGAGTTGTAGCACTAACAGTGAACACCTGTGTCAAAAACCAGGCCATATTTTATGTAGCATCATAGTGAAATAAATTAAAATCTGAACGCATGTTCAGTGGTAATTTGGACTGGATGAAGTTAGACTAATTCGTAAATAGCTGGATCTTGTGTTTATAATTTGTCGTGTTAGGGGGCTTTGAATTTGAGTTGTGGCACTAACAGTGAACATTTGTGCCAAAAACCAGGCCATATTTCATGTAGCATCATAGCGAAATAAATTAAAATCTGAACGCATGTTCAGTGGTAACTTGGACTGGATGAAGTTAGACTAATTCGTAAATAGCTGGATCCCGTATTTATAATTTGTCGTGTTATTGGGCTATAAATTTGAGTTGTAGCACTAACAGTGAACACCTGTGCCAAAAACCAGGCCATATTTTATGTAGCATCATAGTGAAATAAATTAAAATCTGAACGCATGTTCAGTGGTAATTTGGACTGGATGAAGTTAGACTAATTCGTAAATAGCTGGATCCCGTATTTATAATTTGTCGTGTTAGGGGGCTATAAAGTTGAGTGGTGGCACTAACAGTGAGCACCTGTGCCAAAAATCAGGCCATATTTTATTTAGCATCATAGTGAAATAAATTAAAATCTGAACGCATGTTCAGTGGTAATTTGGACTGGATGAAGTTAGACTAATTCGTAAATAGCTGGATCTTGTGTTTATAATTTGTCGTGTTGAGGGGCTTTGAATTTGAGTTGTGGCACTAACAGTGAACATTTGTGCCAAAAACCAGGCCATATTTCATGTAGCATCATAGTGAAATAAATTAAAATCTGAACGCATGTTCAGTGGTAACTTGGACTGGATGAAGTTAGACTAATTCGTAAATAGCTGGATCCCGTATTTATAATTTGTCGTGTTATTGGGCTATAAAGTTGAGTGGTGGCACTAACAGTGAACACCTGTGCCAAAAATCAGGCCATATTCTATTTAGCATCATAGTGAAATAAATTAAAATCTGAACGCATGTTTAGTGTCAATTTGGAGTTAATGAAGTTAGACTAATTCGTAAATAGCTGGATCCCGTATTTATAATTTGTCGTGTTAGGGGGCTTTAAATTTGAGTTGTAGCACTAACAGTGAACACCTGTGCCAAAAACCAGGCCATATTTTATGTAGCATCATAGTGAAATAAATTAAAATCTGAACGCATGTTCAGTGGTAATTTGGACTGGATGAAGTTAGACTAATTCGTAAATAGCTGGATCCCGTATTTATAATTTGTCGTGTTATTGGGCTATAAAGTTGAGTGGTGGCACTAACAGTGAGCACCTGTGCCAAAAATCAGGCCATATTTTATTTAGCATCATAGTGAAATAAATTAAAATCTGAACGCATGTTCAGTGGTAATTTGAACTGGATGAAGTTAGACTAATTCGTAAATAGCTGGATCCCGTATTTATAACTTGTCGTGTTAGGGGGGCTATAAAGTTGAGTTGTGGCACTAACAGTGAACACCTGTGCTAAAAATCAGGCCATATTTTATGTAGCATCATAGTGAAATAAATTAAAATCTGAACGCATGTTCAGTGGTAATTTGGACTGGATGAAGTTAGACTAATTCGTAAATAGCTGGATCCTGTGTTTATAATTTGTCGTGTTAGGGGGCTTTGAATTTGAGTTGTGGCACTAACAGTGAACATTTGTGCCAAAAATCAGGCCAAATTTTATGTAGCATCATAGTGAAATAAATTAAAATCTGAACGCATGTTCAGTGGTAATTTGGACTGGATGAAGTTAGACTAATTCGTAAATAGCTGGATCTTGTGTTTATAATTTGTCGTGTTAGGGGCTTTGAATTTGAGTTGTGGCACTAACAGTGAACATTTGTGCCAAAAACCAGGAAATATTATATGTAGCATCATGGTGAAATAAATTAAAATCTGAACGCATGTTCAGTGGTAATTTGGACTGGATGAAGTTAGACTAATTCGTAAATAGCTGGATCTTGTGTTTATAATTTGTCGTGTTAGGGGGCTTTGAATTTGAGTTGTGGCACTAACAGTGGACATTTGTGCCAAAAACCAGGCCATATTTTATGTAGCATCATAGTGAAATAAATTAAAATCTGAACGCATGTTCAGTGGTAATTTGGACTGGATGAAGTTAGACTAATTCGTAAATAGCTGGATCCTGTGTTTATAATTTGTCGTGTTATTGGGCTTTGAATTTGAGTTGTGGCACTAACAGTGAACATTTGTGCCAAAAATCAGGCCAAATTTTATATAGCATCATAGTGAAATAAATTAAAATCTGAACGCATGTTCAGCGGTAATTTGAACTGGATGAAGTTAGACCAATTCGTAAATAGCTGGATCCCGTATTTATAATTTGTCGTGTTAGGGGGCTATAAAGTTGAGTTGTGGCACTAACAGTGAACACCTGTACCAAAAATCAGGCCACATTTTATGTAGCATCATAGTGAAATAAATTAAAATCTGAACGCATGTTCAGTGGCAATTTGGACTGGATGAAGTTAGACCAATTCGTAAATAGCTGGATCCCGTATTTATAATTTGTCGTGTTAGGGGGGCTATGAATTTGAGTTGTGGCACTAACAGTGGACACCTGTGCCAAAAATCAGGTCATATTTTATGTAGTATCATAGTGAAATAAATTAAAATCTGAACGCATTCGTAGTTAATTACGTTGTAGCAATAATAAAAAGTCAGAAATTATACTTTGAGCAGTATAATAGCTTCACCGATAACAATTGGGTTGATATGGGGGTGTTAAACATATGGTTGCAAGAAACAAGCTTGTCTTATTATGATTGTCAAGTGCAAAATATCGAGATGGGCTCAGTTTTAGTTTTCGGGTCCGATAGCAAAGATTTCTGGATTTTGCCCATATTTGATAAGCAATCCAGGCACTTTTTTTTAATAGTAGTTGATTTTGCTTTAGCAATTTTTTCTATTTTTGATCCCATAAAGTTAGACAAACAGGCTAAGAAAGTCGCAGCAAAACAATATAATCAATATTTTGAAAAATTCCTTGAATTTTTTAAGTATTATGACGAAGCAAGAAAACAAACTAAGCTTAGCAATTTAAAATTTAAAAAAGATTATTTTCCTTTGTGCTTCAAACAGAAAGGTAACGATGACTGTGGAGTTTTTTGCATGATCCACGCATTACATTTCATGCAATATGGAAAACTGAAATTGGAAAACAAACCAAATATTTCGGTTTTACGGAAATCAATTCAATCAGATTTCATAAAATTTAGTTCCGATATGAGGGCCTTCTGTTTAATCTGTGGCAATATGCTCGAGCTATTAATTGACACAGTTCGCTGTTGTGTTTGCAATAGAGGTATGTGTGCCAGTGAAGTGGGATTAACCTCGGAAAATTATCCCTACTTCCTTTGCGGTTTATGTAAAACATAAACTAATAGTAATTGTGTTTGTTAATGTGAGATAAGGAATCGATATTTATCGATTATTATTATTTGAATTTTTGAAACGATGATTTTTTTATGATTTCCATTAAAAAATAACAAGAAAATGAAAAAATAAATATAAAACCAAAAAAAACAAGAAAAATCAAAAAAATCAAAAAAAAACAAAAAAAAAGGCAAAAAAATAAAAAAAAACAAGAAAAGCAAAAAAAAAAAAATAAAAAAAAAAATTAAAAAAAACACAAAAAATGGGTGGCGAAGTCCGAGATTCATACCTCCACGTGGTGCTACCTGGGTTACTCCAAATGAATCAGGCGTCCAGTGATGGAAATTATAGAAAATTTTGATTGTAGTCAATTACAGTTGCAATAGATCACTGACATCATAAAACCATAAACAGATCAGTGTAAATATTCAGGATTATGAGCGGTTGAGAACGGCGTTTGTTTGTTTATTTGAATGTAATTCTTTATAAGCGAATATGAATCCCAATCAACCTTCCAACTCCAGTTCATTGAGATCGGTAATATTGGCTGCACTGTGTACGGTTTGAGTTTCGTTTGGTGATTAAATGAAACTCGATCGATATTCAAATGAAGTGAATGTCTTATATTTACATGAAAATGAAATGAGGTTAACATTAAATGTAAAGATTTGTGGTAAACTATGTTTTTCGTTTTCGTTTCAGCGCGTAAACAAACTAAAATGGTGGCCTGTCAACACGCTACCACGTGACATACGCGGCATTGTCCATGCGCAAAACACGGAAGCTCCAAGCTAATTAAAGAAACTTCCAAAGACTGGCCTTGTGATTTGATCATTATCATCACGAATGCCAGAAGCACGCGGAATGACAGCCGTTTAAACTCGAATGGCAAGTCCGTTGGAATCATTTAGATGCGCGGAACCAAAGCATCCTCTCCTTTGTACTTTCGCTTGATAATCGTCGCTTCGAAGACGTTGTTCATAAGATTTTTCACAGCTAGTCTTGTTCCATTGCACATTCGGGGTTGATTGATGTTACGCGACATGATGCTGACTGAGCCTACTTTCAATTACAAATTGTGAGGTGTTAATTCAGCAATTCCGAAAATTCCAGCGAATTCAAGAATTTTGTGGGATAGTTGACTACCTAATCCTGGTTGATAGCTGTGTCAACCGATATGAAGGAAAACAACTGTTCCAGAATAATATTTTAAATGGTCGCATTGAGATCATCGACATGCCATCCAGTTCAAATTACCACTAAACATGCGTTCAGATTTTAATTTATTTCACTATGATGCTACATAAAATATGGCCTGATTTTCGCACAGGTGTTCACTGTTAGTGCCACAAATCAAATTCAAAGCCCCCTAACACGACAAATTACAAATACGGGATCCAGCTATTTACGAATTAGTCTAACTTCATCCAGTTCAAATTTCCACTAAACATGCGTTCAGATTTTAATTTATTTCACTATGATGCTACATAAAATATGGCCTGATTTTTGGCACAGGTGTTCACTGTTAGTGCCACAACTCAAATTCATAGCCCCCTAACACGACAAATTATAAATACAGGATCCACCTATTTACGAATTAGTCTAACTCATCCAGTCCAAATTACCACTGAACATGCGTTCAGATTTTAATTTATTTCACTATGATGCTACATAAAATATGGCCTGATTTTTGGCACAGGTGTTCACTGTTAGTGCCACAACTCAAATTTATAGCCCCCTAACACGACAAATTATAAATACGGGATCCAGCTATTTACGAATTAGTCTAACTTCATCCAGTCCAAATTACCACTGAACATGCGTTCAGATTTTAATTTATTTCACTATGATGCTACATTAAATATGGCCTGATTTTTAGCACAGGTGTTCAATGTTAGTGCCACAACTCAAATTCATAGCCCCCTAACACGACAAATTATAAATACGGGATCCAGCTATTTACGAATTAGTCTAACTTCATCCAGTCCAAATTACCACTGAACATGCGTTCAGATTTTAATTTATTTCACTATGATGCTACATAAAATATGGCCTGATTTTTGGCACAAGTGTTCACTGTTAGTGCCACAACTCAAATTTATAGCCCCCTAACACGACAAATTATAAATACGGGATCCAGCTATTTACGAATTAGTCTAACTTCATCCAGTCCAAATTACCACTGAACATGCGTTCAGATTTTAATTTATTTCACTATAATGCTACATAAAATATTGCCTGATTTTTGGCACAGGTGTTCACTGTTAGTGCCACATATCAAATTCATGGCCCACTAACACGACAAATTATAAATACGGGATCCAGCTATTTACGAATTAGTCTAACTTCATCCAGTTCAAATTACCACTAAACATGCGTTCAGATTTTAATTTATTTCACTATGATGCTAAATAAAATATGGCCTGATTTTTGGCACAGGTGTTCACTGTTAGTGCCACAACTCAAATTCAAAGCCCCCTAGCGCGACAAATTATAAATACGGGATCCAGCTATTTACGAATTAGTCTAACTTCATCCAGTCCAAATTACCACTGAACATGCGTTCAGATTTTAATTTATTTCACTATGATGCTACATAAAATATGGCCTGATTTTTAGCACAGGTGTTCACTGTTAGTGCCACAACTCAAATTCATAGCCCTCTAACACGACAAATTATAAATACGGGATCCAGCTATTTACGAATTGGTCTAACTTCATCCAGTCCAAATTACCACTGAACATGCGTTCAGATTTTAATTTATTTCACTACGATGCTACATAAAATATGGCCTGTTTTTTGGCACAGGTATTCACTGTTAGTGCCACAACTCAAATTCATAGCCCCCTAACACGACAAATTATAAATACGGGATCCAGCTATTTACGAATTAGTCTAACTTCATCCAGTTCATATTACCACTAAACATGCGTTCAGATTTTAATTTATTTCACTATGATGCTACATAAAATATGGCCTGATTTTTAGCACAGGTGTTCACTGTTAGTGCCACAACTCAAATTCATAGCCCCCTAACACGACAAATTATAAATACGGGATCCAGCTATTTACGAATTAGTCTAACTTCATCCAGTTCAAATTACCACTGAACATGCGTTCAGATTTTAATTTATTTCACTATGATGCTAAATAAAATATGGCCTGATTTTTGGCACAGGTGTTCACTGTTAGTGCCACAACTCAAATTCATAGCCCCCTAACACGACAAATTATAAATACGGGATCCAGCTATTTACGAATTAGTCTAACTTCATTAAGTTCAAATTACCACTAAACATGCGTTCAGATTTTAATTTATTTCACTATGATGCTACATAAAATGTGGCCTGATTTTTGGCACAAGTGTTCACTGTTAGTGCCACAACTCAAATTCATAGCCCCCTAACACGACAAATTATAAATACGGGATCCAGCTGTTTACGAATTAGTCTAACTTCATCCAGTCCAAATTACCACTGAACATGCGTTCAGATTTTAATTTATTTCACTATGATGCTACATAAAATATGGCCTGATTTTTGGCACAGGTGTTCACTGTTAGTGCCACAACTCAAATTCATGGCCCCCTAACACGACAAATTATAAATACGGAATCCAGCTATTTACGAATTAGTCTAACTTCATCCAGTTCAAATTACCACTGAACATGCGTTCAGATTTTAATTTATTTCACTATGATGCTACATAAAATATGGCCTGATTTTTGGCACAAGTGTTCACTGTTAGTGCCACAATTAAAATTCATAGCCCCCTAACACGACAAATTATAAATACGGGATCCAGCTATTTACGAATTAGTCTAACTTCATCCAGTTCATATTACCACTGAACATGCGTTCAGATTTTAATTTATTTCACTATGATGCTACATAAAATATGGCCTGATTTTTGGCACAGGTGTTCACTGTTAGTGCCACAACTCAAATTCAAAGCCCCCTAACACGACAAATTATAAATACGGGATCCAGCTATTTACGAATTAGTCTAACTTCATCCAGTTCAAATTACCACTGAACATGCGTTCAGATTTTAATTTATTTCACTATGATGCTAAATAAAATATGGCCTGATTTTTGGCACAGGTGTTCACTGTTAGTGCCACAACTCAAATTCATAGCCCCCTAACACGACAAATTATAAATACGGGATCCAGCTATTTACGAATTAGTCTAACTTCATCCAGTCCAAATTACCACTGAACATGCGTTCAGATTTTAATTTATTTCGCTATGATGCTGCATAAAATATGGCCTGATTTTTGGCACAGGTGTTCACTGTTAGTGCCACAACTCAAATTCATGGCCCCCTAACACGACAAATTATAAATACGGGATCCAGCTATTTACTAATTAGTTTAACTTCAGCCAGTCCAAATTACCACTGAACATGCGTTCAGATTTTAATTTATTTCACTATGGTGCTACATAAAGTATGGCCTGATTTTTGGCACAGGTGTTCACTGTTAGTGCCACAATTAAAATTCATAGCCCCCTAACACGACAAATTATAAATACGGGATCCAGTTATTTACTAATTAGTCTAACTTCATCCAGTTTATATTACCTTTAAATATTCGAATTATTAAATAATAAAATAAATTTTTTTCGGCGAAAATTTACTGCTCTAACTTCAATTACATGTAATTTTCGGCTCATAACAACAAAATTTTTTACTACCACCTGATACAAAATATGTCGATAAAGCAGATTTTTTTTCGGCTGAAATTTTCGGCTAACTTCAGTAGCATCACGAAATGTGATATGACCACCATAAAATGACCACCGAATCCGGTTAATTTTAAGAATTTATATAGTTATAGCTGAAAATTCAGAGAGTGTACAGTGACGACCATTGCTTTGTGTCACTGTCGTCATTGTTGGTCTTTAACCGGTTTGAATGGTTTAAACTAGTGAGACGACCACTGATGATTTTTCACTGATACTGAACATTTTTCATTGAGGCACCGAATTTGGGATTTTTATTTATTTAAACCTGATTTCTTATACAAATATATATTGTGTACATTAGAGTCCTTCAAATTTGAAAGTCAATTCCATTTATAGGAATACAACATGTTTTCCCCCCTAAAAAAATACAACATACTCTGTTTTTTCATGCCATCCAAATAATTTATAAACTAAAAGCATTTCATTCTTATTATTTAAATTACCTTGACGTCATCCACAACTTCATATTCAATTTGAATGAAATAACAAAACCAAAAAAGATATAAAATAAGTTTACGATTTCCACCCCCATCACCAATTTACATTCCATCCAATAATAAAAATATAAATATGTATAAAAGGAACCCAACCAACCCGTAAAAAAGATTACCAAAAACTCTGGATCGGAAAAGTTTATTATTCTCGCAAGAATATTGAAACATTACGCATTTTTCTATATCCTTGTACACTTAAAATATCAAAAAATGTAAAAAAAAAAAAAATAAAGCGTAAATGCGTAAATATGACCATTAGCGTGAAATTTTTTTCTCAACCAACCCAAAAAAAAGTAAAAAGCACAACAAAAGCTCAACAACAACAAGTAGAATTAATCAAAACCAATATAAACCGAAATTAATAAAAATTCCTTCACTGTGTATGTGTGTGTGTAATATGTGTTTTGCGGTGTTTGTGTGAGTGCTATTTTCCTTAAAATTACAAGCACGAAATGGTCATTGGGAAAACATTTTTTTTTTCGTGTGAAATAACAAATTTTTTTAGTGTTTGTATTTCGGTTCTTATATATTATATGGTGGATAATGATGGTATGTCGATGGGAAATGAGCAAAATATTTTCCTAACACACACACACAAAAACACTCTCTCGTATACATAAAATCATAAAAATCATGTGAAACGATAATATATTATTATGATTGCCGTTTATTTATACGTAATTTTTTAATTGGTGTTTAATAATATGTATGTACCGCAGGTTTGCCACCTTTTTAAAATGGGTCGTAATAAAATTTATGGTGAAAAGAGTTATTGTTAAAATAAAGCTAACACTTAGAATATTTAATAAAAGTAAACTGCAAATTGTACATGGACGGGTGGCAACCCTGAAAATAGGTTATAAAAAATAGGGCCCAGAAAATTACAAAAAAAAAAAAGTGACAAGAAAACACTATATACATAAATTCCCGTTGTACACGAAAAATAAAAAAAGTTAATAAAAAAATAGTAACAATATAATAATAAATTGACTTACCACCAATGACACGACATGTTAACCCAATATCATCTCCCTCTTCTAGTGGGCCAATTGCTGTTGTATTTAATGGTCGTCCCCATCTATTAAGGACGGTTGGTGGTTCCGGTGGTACTGTAAAATAGATCGAGAGAATACAAAATATTAAGGCGGGTGTATACACATATGTATGTAGGTAAAAGTTTATAATTTATTTATCAGTTATCCAAACTTTTCAATTTATTAGTTTTGTATACGAGTAAATAGACTCGAAATGCGAGTATGTAAAAAATAGGTTTTTTTTTATCGTGTAACACGAATTATTAAAACTACTATAAAAAATTAATAATACAAAAAAAAAATCGAACATTAATTTTCGATCATTAAAATTCTACAACAATGACGACAACGTGAACAAGTTTTGTGGAAAACTTAAAAGCTTTTTTTTATATCAAAGTAGTGTACAGGTGGAGTTTTGCTGTAATTTTAATATACTAGTACGTAGGTATATATCTATATGATGTATGGATTTGAATTATATACGATGATCTATAATTATGTGATGAGTATTGCGTGAGCTTTTTCATTTATATAGTCGTTCTCGAGTGGGTGGGGGATGAATAATTGCATGAAATATAAATGTGTATAGGCAATTTATAATTACTACTACATAGTTTTATGCACTTGTTTAATGAATGAGTGTCATAATTATAGAAAGTTTGATTTTACAATGGGTGTATACTCTTCAATTACTTGTTGTGATAATCTCTATCGTCAACAAATTGTTTTATTGATTAGTACCGACATTGTGTTTGAGGTGTAAACACGTTATGTAATTTAATTTGTATAAAAGCTCTCTAATTATCTGGGATTCAAATTCAACCTCTTTTAAATAATACTGCTAATGAATTTTGTGCTTTTTCACTTTTATTGTATTAGAAAACTGTCCATCAATCGAAGTTAAATTGTATTTAATTAATTGTAAGTATTGTAATCTCGAAGAAATTAGTAGCCACATTTTCAACCGAACTATCGTTGTGTCTACACTGCGTAGGTTATTTAATATTCTACACGTGTAAACAATATATGCATGCAATTTAAAAACTGTAGTCAACAATGTCGAGAATGTAAACATTATGTTGTAATTAAATGAGATTCGACGGTAGGCGCCGTGGGTCCAATATTTTAATAAATGAGATGCAATGTCTTTACAGGGGGATCCGTTCAGAACTGCTTAATTTAAAATTGCATTTTTCACAACAGTATTTTTCAAAACAGCATATTTCAAAACGGCATAAGGTACGAAACGCGGCATAAGGTTCAAAATTGCATTTTTTAAAACTGCATATTTCAAAACGGAATGGGTACAAAGGGCCGAACGTCAAAGGGCCGAATGTCGAAGGGCCGAATGTCAAAGGGCCGAATGTGTCGTAGGGCCGAATGGGTCGAAGGGCCGAATGTCGAAGTGCCGAATGTCGAAGGGCCGAATGTCGAAGGGCCGAATGTGTCGAAGGGCCGAATGGGTCGAAGGGCCGAATGGGTCGAAAGGCCGAATAGGTGGAAGGGCCGATTTTTTTTGTTTTTAGAAATATAATTTTTTAAATTTGTTGTTTTATTGAATATTTTGTAATTTTTTTTTTATTAAACATAAATGAATTTTATATGAATTTATGTATTTGACTATTTTTCATCACGTATCCAGTTAGTGGTACATTTTGGTGAAGGGAAATTTTGTCATGCACGACCAATAGGTATATCTCTTTTCCTGCCCGTTAACACAATTGTGTGGTTACTGTAAAAGTACCATGTCAAAAATTTATTTTTGTTTGTGTTTTGTTCCAACTTACGCATTTGTGCATTCCTTTTAAAATTATTTTCGGCCGAAAAAAAACAATATAACTATATACACAATTGTGTTGGTTGTACTTCCTCACAAGCGAAATTTTTGGCGTAAGTGTAGATGACGTATACATCGCCGAAATCGGGTAACATGAAAAGTTGTACACCTATCACTTTTAGGAGGTGCAAGGCAAAAATTTCGGATAAATCACCACATTTTCCTGGAAAATTTTCAGTTTTTCCAAAAATATTTTTTTGATTTTTTTCATCCAAAAATTAAAAATCTGCCGTTTTTATTTATCAAATCTTAATTTTAATGATAAAAATTCGAATTGCACTGTCATCAAACTTTTTGATTTTCCGGAAAATTTTTCCCTTTTTTTATTTTTCCAATATTTCTTTTTAGTTTTATTTATTTTTATTAATAATAATTGCTTCGTCAACCTTGCAGACACAGATCAAAGAGTTTTTATCCATCTTATCGCTTCTTCTGATAGTGCCACAATTGGTAAAAAAATCAACTTTTGTAAATATAAAACTTTCTTTTTAAGAAAACTTAACTTTCTGCCGCCCCCAAACCCTCGCTTTTCCAGAATTTATACCATTCTTCAAGTGGCAAATTTTATTTATAATTTTAAACTAAATAAAAAAAATAATAAAATTTTCCTAGAAAAATTGCAAAATTTTCTCGGAAAAATTACTTGTACTGTCGAAAAACTGTTAAAATACGATGTTAATATCAAAATTAAAAAAAAAAAATTACACATTTGTACTATTTTGAATAAAATAATACGCAATTTGTCACCAAAAACAAAGAAAAGATCAAAATTTTCCCGGAAAATGTTATAATTTTCTCGAAATGTTTGGCTTTCAGTTCCTGAAAACGATAGATGCACAATCCTACAGAGAAAACTTTTTAAAAAAATTTCATCTTACCCAAATTATTTATCAAAAACGCCATTACATACTATGATTTTTTACCCACACATTTGTGAGGTTTGGACTTAAATAGTGCCATTTTTTTTGTTGAAAAAAGGGATACGTAAAGAAAAATAAAAAAATAATTAAATTAAATAAAAAAAATATATTTCTAAAACCAAAACATAAAAAAAAAATCGGCTCTTCGACCCATTCGGCCCTTCGATACATTCGGCTCTTCGACATTCGGCCCTTCGACATTCGGCCCTTCGACACATTCGGCCCTTCGACACATTTGGCCCTTCGACACATTCGGCCCTTTGAAATTCGGCCCTCCGACATTTGGCCCTTCGACATTCGGCCCTTTGATATCATACCTTCAAAACGGCATAAGGGTTAAAACGGTATTTTTCATAACGGCATTTTTCAAAATAGCATTTTTCAAAACTGCATATTTCAAAACGACATTGGCATATTTCCAAATGGCATTTTCAGAACGGCATTTTCCAAATCTACATATTTCAAAACGGCATAGGTACAAAACGGCATTTTTCAAAATGGCATTTTCCAAAACGAATTTTTTTTAACTGCACAAGGTAGAATGGAATAATAATAATTATTCCCAACGACCAAACACCCCTCCCCGACCGCACGCGGGGAGTCACCATCAAGGTTATTATTGTTTTTTCAATATACAGTCGCTCACAGCTTATTTCGACCAGCACCTAGAAAAAAACTTTAACCACCCATAAAAACTAAACTAAAGAAGATATCAAATTTTTGTAAACACAGATTATTAGTTTATTGGTTTAAATTATAAATATTTTATTCAATTCATTATTTTTTTAAGTATATAATAACAAATAGTAACCAAAAACTAACTTAAAACAACATCACAGCTTATTTCAACCAGGTAACAAATTCTATGTATTAAATTAAATTAAATTAAATTGAGCTTAAACGCACGAAAGAAAAACATAATATTTAGTATGACGACCCTTCTGGTCAACATTCATTTTCAGCCTCGTAGGCATTGAATCGACCAGTTTTTGTGTCACTTCTGGGGTAATTTTGGACCATTCCTCAACCAATGCAGATTTGAGATCGCTTTTGTTGGATATTTTACGTTTTCGGATGTTTGTATCCAAAATGGCCCATACATTTTCGATAACGTTGATGTCAGGTGACCGTGCCGGTGGTCCCATAATATGCGGACAGTTCCATATCAGACCCATGTCTGGACAATACCCGACTTATGCTTCGGGTCATTGTCTTGATAAAATCTGAAGATTTCACGAATGCCCAGTTTTTCTGCACTTTCAAGCAAGTTTGACTTCAAAACTTCAGGGTAATGAAACTTATCCATTGTCGTCTCAATAAATTGCAAATTTCCAACTCCCGCTGCGGACATACAGGCCCACACCATAACGCTACCACCTCCATGTTTGACTGTAGCTTTCAAATTTTTGTTTTGTAATACTGTATTTGGCTTACGCAAAACATAGGATACGCCATCAGAGCCAAATCGGCGAATATGACGGTGTCCCAAAATTCAGATCTCTTACTAAATGTTCTTTGGCAAATTTTAAACGGCACTTCTGATTCTTTACGCTTATAAAGGGTTTCTTGCGCGCTATTCTTCCATTATACTCATGTGCACGCAGCACACGGCGAATAGTTTCCGGGTGGCATGACTTGCCCAACTCAGCTTCCACTTCACTGGCAAGTTTCGGAGCCGATAGTTTTCGAATGTCCCAGATAGCGCTCGTCCTATGATTTGAAAATTTTGTTGGGGGCATTTCTCCCTTTATCGTGCGTTCTATTTTCGTGGGTGAATCGATATATGATGCTCTGCACTGTATAATCACTTAGTCGGACTATCTCACCAATTTTCCTGCGCGAATAGCCATTTTTAAATTTACTGAGAACAAGTTCTCGCTGTTCAATTGTCGTACGTGGTCCCATTTCACAAAATTAATTTTTCTGCACGATACCATCAAAAAAATCAACAAGACTGAACTGAATCAAGTTAATTTAATGACTAAAACATAGAAAAAGAAATAACCGCTACTATGCAAGATAACGGATCTTTACACACAGCTGCACAGTTTGGTGGTTGAAATAAGCAGTGACGTTCTTTATAGTTGCATTTTTCCTTTTAAATTGTTTTAGTATATCTAAAAAAATATATAAAAATAAATGAACTCATATTTGATTAGTTTAAACATTAGACTAATAACCTTGGTTTAAAAAATTATTATTTTTGTTTTAGTTTAGTTTTTATAGGCAATTGAATGATTTTTTGAAAAGAATAAAAATAAATTATTATATTTTACCAATTAATCGAAATAAAAAATGTATTTAAACAGCTATAACTAGGAAAATGAATAGGCTGAATATTTATGTACTAAATTTAGGAGAATGATACCCCGCCGCAAAAAAGGAGAGACCGACCGCTGGTTTTCTAAGAATAAGCAAATTTAAAACTGGAAAAAAGAGGAAAAAAAGAGAAATGAAAAAAAACAAAGTGAAACAAAAATAAAATTAAAAGAAACGCAATGAAGAGAACGAAAAGAAAAAAAACGTTAATAATTATTGAAATACTCGATAGAGTATTTAAGTCAAATAGAAAAAAAGAAAAAATTAGTCTAAAAATAAAACAAAAATTGCTTTATCGATTGGTAGCAAATAATAATTTCTTAATAGTAACTTTGCTAATGTGGTAGTCAAAAAGTTCTAATTATTTATTATATCTCACGCAGCATTCAAAAGCTGGTGGCGGTCTCAAAGCGCGCGCATTTACATTAAGATTTACCTTTTTCAAGTAGAGCTGAAGAATCTACACCGCCAGATAAAAGTTAATGAATGAAAACAACGTCGGCATCAGATCGTCGCTTACTTAGTGGCTTTAAGTAAATAAGCTCCAAGCGGTCAAGATAAGGAGACAAATTATAAACGTCCACCCAAAGTAATCCACGCTGAGCAAAGCGCAAAAATCTACGTTGTACCGCTTTAATTCTTCGTATGTGCACTCCATGCTACCAAACCTGACTAGCATACTCGAGCAGAGGCCGAACAAATATCATATAGAGAGCCCTCGTAACATAACGGTTCAAAAATTCTTTAGACCAGCGTTTCACAAATCCAAGCGAAGAGTTTGCTCTGTTGACAATAAGATCGATGTGACCTCTAAAGTTAAGTTCGCGGTCACAAATTACCGCTAAGTCCTGTATGGTTAAAACGATTACAACAACAGGTTGATGGTATACTCTCGACTAATGGAATTTGTACGTTTTCTTGAGTATGTTATGAATTGGCATTTGCTCACCTACAGATCAAGATTATTTTTAGTACACCAAGTTGTGAAGTTATTGAGGTCATTCTGCAATAGGTTAACATCGATGGAACTTGAAATTTGTCTGTAAATTTGCATATCGTCTGCATAAATGGAAATTGACGAGTTTTTGATAATGAAATCGACATCGTTGATGGATAAGATGGAAAAAATAGGCCCAAGATGACTGCCTTGCGGTACCCCGGAAGTAGCTTTAAAAGGAGCAGATATGAATGACCTAAAGATCACTTGATAACTACGTTCCCTCAGATAAGAGTTCACCCATAATAAGAATTGAGATCCGAAACCGAGAGCCCTGAGTTTAAATAAAATTAACTTATGGGAAACTCTTTCAAACGCCTTGCTGAAATCCGTGATAATAACATCAACTTCCTTTCCAACTTTCATAAAGTTCAAAGTATAAGATACAAAAACGGTTAGATTGGTTGTAGTAGATCGTCCTCTAAGGAAGCCATGCTGATTCATTGAAGACAAAAAAAAACTCGTACACAATACTCTCGAATAACTTGGGGATACAGAACAGTTTCGCAATTGGCCTATAGTTAGAGATGTCTAATGTGCATCCCTTTTTATTATGGGGTAGAATTATAAAGGAGTCGGGATCAGTGGCTGTGCTAAGTTACTAACACAGTTTTTTAAAACGATAGAAACAATCCATCAGGGCCAGCGGAGAAATCATCTTTTATTCTAGTAGCTGTCTAGTAAAATTTTGATCTCAAATATAACTTTTGACGCAATTTTTATAGTTTTGACGGTGGCTATAGATTGCGGCTATATTTTCACTTCGGTATGGCATAGCCTGACTTGGTTTTAAATTAGGAATGATTTGTTTAACTTGCTCTTAAAGTTGATGTGGAGTTAGGATCAAGGAATCGAGTGTGCCTTGATGCAGTTTCATTGCTTGACCAATTTTATCAAAGTAGATACCGGGATGAGAGGAGAATCTCGATATATTATATCTTGTTGGTTTTTCTTCTGCTACTAGTCCTAATGTATAGATTAATGCGATAGCATAAAGTAGCAGCTATAGGACTTGGTGTTTGCTCTTGTCAATCGTTCATGCTGTTTTGCGTGGTTGTTCGGTTCAACTGCGTCTTGTGAAGTCATTTTAATCTGATGATAGTGGGAGAAGAGGACGTGAGTTGAGACATGTTTCTATTTGACGAACAATTGTTGTCATCTCTTCACACATTAGTTGTTATTCTACAATTATCCTACGTAGGTGATACTTGACGGATTCAACTCTCACTTCCCGTATAGTCCACACATGTGTGGTGCTCTTGGTGGTATATAATGCAATTGGGTGCCATCCTTTGCAAGCTGTTCTGCAAGATTTTCTGGTAGCTATTTCAGTGCAGCGCTCAGATCGTCCTTCATAAGTTTTGAAGCCCCTATAAAATTAGACCCACAGTCACTGTAGAGGTCTGAACAATTACTTCGACGTGCTGTGAAGCGTCTAAACGCTGCTAGAAAAGCTACTGATGACAAACTGCTTACTATTTCTAAATAAACGGCTTTTATTGCCAACCAGGCGAAGACTGCTAAATAACCTTTGTAGATTTTGTCCAGGTGAGCATTGGAGCTGATAAGGCCCCATCCTCTCCTGTATGAGTGAATGGTCCTGTTGGAGTCACTCTCGCTGTTGGAAGATCTCCAATCAGTGGGCCCAGTGTCCGTGCTTGTCGTTTGTAGCAAACCATAAATTTATTGATGTTTAGTACCATTTATTATCCAATATTTCTGGCGAATGAAAGCTAGTGTGAGGGATTTCCATAACGCATATTCAGGGTTCAATATTTAGTATTTAGTTGAGTACAAAACTGTTAGTTATCTACGATCTATAATAAATACTTCGACAATCGAAAAAAATCAAAACTTACGTAAAATTGACGAATTAGATAAAATTTCAGTTTATTTTTGTTTTAATTTTTTTAAATTTTTACAACTGATTTAGAAATCATCTAGAACCTCATAAACGAATTTTCCCGAAATTGGTATTCATGACGCAGCATGATGGAATATGACGCCATTTGATGCAAC
Organism: Nephrotoma flavescens; assembly: GCA_932526605.1. Classification (NCBI taxonomy): domain Eukaryota; kingdom Metazoa; phylum Arthropoda; class Insecta; order Diptera; family Tipulidae; genus Nephrotoma; species Nephrotoma flavescens. The sequence continues at coordinate 220,499,949 of OW052220.1, forward strand.
ATTAAACAACATGCACCACGTCCCACAACATGGTGTATTATTATGCAAAATGGTGCAACATAACAGCTCAGCCGAAGGACTTTTAAATGAATTATCCAGAAATCAGAACTTCTTGCAATCATTTCCTTGTATTCGAAAATTCCGTCCCGCCAAATTATATCAAATTCGCCCAAGCCAAATAAAATGTTAAAAGTACAACGAGATGCAACATCATGCAATATGATGTAATATGGTCAAACAAGGTGCAACATCCTACAATGTAGTACAACATCCTACAACATGGTTCAACACTTTGCAACATCGTGCAACTTGGGGCAACATAGTGCAACATCATGCGCCGTGGTGTAACGTCATAAAACATGGTGCGACGGGACGCTACATGGTGCATCATAACGCAGTATGGTGTGCTGCAACATGCCACCAATCCTGGGAATCCTAAATTAATTATCCAGAAATCAGAACTCGTTGTAATTGTTTCACTCTGCCCCGCTAAATTTTATCAAAATCGTTAAAGTCAAATCAAATGTTAAAAGAAGACGGGGCTATTCTTTCGGGTCCCCACTGGATGGCTCCTAAATGAATTTTCCCCGATATAATAACCCATCAAAATTAGTGTTTGATAATCGCAAACGCTCCTCCAACAATTTTTATAAAAATCGTGCGAGCCGAAAAATATTAAAAAAAAGAAAAGTGGGCGGCACATAGAGCCTGCAGATGAACGCAATTTTCCAAAATCATCATGTATCATCGCAATCGACTCTGAACGAATTTTGTGGAATTGTAATTTTTATCGAAATCGTACTAGTAATATAATAGAACCGAGAACCGGATGACTTGCAAAATGACTTTTCCCAGAATCGGGACCCATCCCACTCGCATTTGGTAATTAAAAATCACTCCTCCAACAATTTTTATAAAAATAGTGAAAGCCAAAAAAAAAAATTAAGAGATATTCCATTTAGAACAACCGGGTCAGGAAAAGAGTTCGTGTGGATAAATCTGGAAGATTGTGATATTTTTAGCTGTTACTTTTAGGCAAATAGACCTTTGGAAGAATTCGGTCAAAGACTCGATGACTTAGATTCAATTAACCGGGGCCTAAATACGGATGTACATGTAATAGTTGTTGGAGATTTTGATTTTTAATAACCTAAATGGATCGGGATGCTTTATGTAGTATTTTCTGTCTGAATAGAGGATACGCTCCCACTGTTGAAACATGTATATATTGATCCGTGCGGAACGTGAATTTTGAATCAGAAGGGATTGGAACTAAACTACGAATCTGGGATTTGAAGAAGTTATCCTTAATACAAGAATGCATAATCAGCCCAGGAGACAGTTTAATGGATGGAAGATTGGTAGTTCAGAAAACGGACCTACAACACCAACAGACGAATTCTGGTGGAATGCAAATAATGCAGAAGTCCATTGGGACCTGTGGAAGAAGGCACGTACAAAGAGAGAATACATGTCCATGACCAAGTGAATGACTATTTTTCGCAACATTAAACACTGTCTAAGATCACCCTAAGCAAAGCGATTTGGCGCACCATAGCCGCCAGCTGGAAAGACCTCTCTTCCAGCATTGAAAGAGAACCCATTAGGAGATGCTTACAAAATTGCTACGAAACAATGTTGACGAGTCTTTTTATCCTAGCAGCAGATACGATGCTCAAAGTGGCGGATGTTTTTCTTCCCGAAACACGAATGAACTAGGTTAGAACTGTAAGAGGTGCAAGATATACCCATTTTCACTGACGCCGAGCGCGAAATGGTGTGAAAAATGATAAAAATAGTGAAATCTTTATGCACCGAAGATCTACATCTACTTTGAGAAGAGAAAAGTTTCCCTCCATCTGGAAGAAAGCCCGTTTAGTCTTATTGAAAATCATGATGGTGTGCATTCATCATATATACCCGTATGTCTCCTATACAATTTCAGAAATGTACTTGAGAACCTGAAAGTCATGAAATTAGTCAATTTATCGGTAAAGGGAACTAAATATGGTGGTTGGCGAAGACTAAAGGAACTGAATATAAGCCCACATCTTCGTCGAATGACCCAAAGTTCATCGACAGAACGTCAGCTAATTAAACAGAGCGTCCCAGAATGAATGGATAAGCCTGAAACACATTATAGTAGAGCTAGTGGGCGTCAAAATAAATTACAGAAAAAATATATCCCAAGTAGTACCTAAGAATATATCATTTTTAAAAAAAAAGTAATTTTTTTCACATTACTTTACGTTTCCGATTACCACGGCTAAAAATAAATTAAATCCATCATCGGTTATTTGGTGTTATAATATCCTTAATGGACTATACTAACAGATATGCAGTAAATAATATGAGTAGCTGTTGTAATATTTTTGAAGAAACAAATCTAAACTTCAATTTTCAACATGAAATGTGATAAATATTTTTTTTTATAAAATTTTGAGCGTCTTTGGTGAAAAAAATGTATTAGAACCTAAGTAGCCAACTGTTTTAAAAATATGCGTATTAGATTCTAAAATGGTATAATACATCTTTTTATCTAATGAAAATACGAGGTTATTAATAACAAGATTTTAAAAATTGGATTGTTTCTTGTCTTAAACTGTACCTGTGTCTAATATTTTTATCATAAATTGTTAATTATCCATTGATGGTAATAAATTCTTTGTCAATCGAATAAAGTCAAAGTAAATTTGCGAATTTGAATGATTTCGCTCGTTATGAAATTTTCAAGCTTCTGCTATTTATCACTACGCGGCGAATGAATAGTTAATTTAAGATTTATGATGACGTTTTATTTAATTTTCATAATTTTGCTTTATTCTAGTAACTTCGAATAAGATTAATTATTCGTATATGTGAACCAAATTAAATAAATTAATAAATAAAAGACACTACTAGTTAAAAATTTCATTTTAATTTCTATAAAAATATTAAAAAAATAATATTAATTTAACAGTGCAGGTAATGTCAAAATATTGACAGATATTTTCTGTTTATATTATTTGTTTACATTTGTGAATCACCAAAACGATTGAAAGAAATTTTTGAGGTTGATATTCAGAATATTAGCCTTCGCAATTCAGATAAAAAGCTCTTTGTAGAAAATTTTGAGGAATTTTCGGGAACAATTTGTTGAAAAACTCTGCAAAATACGAGGATAAAATATTTGCAATTTTCGCCGAATACAACTAAGAACTGGCAAATTTAATATAAATTAGTACCGGCATAAAATTGACGTGTTAAAGGTACACGGATATCTAAGTGTATCGAATTTAGTTCACACATGCGCTGCATCAGCAACCGACCCCATTTTTCTAATACGTGGTGTTGATTAGAGAAGAGAGAGGTCTCTTGCTGTTGTGCAACAGAATAACGTATGAGGAATAAAATATGGACAAACAAAAAAAGTATAAAAAAATGATTTATTAATCGAACAATTTTGATTTATAATTTATTTAAGCCTTTAATTCTTAGACAAAATTGACAGAAATATTTGCACGTATCGATTGGCTTTCTTGATCCTTCTTGGCACTCTTTTCATTGCCGCCTGCGTTCCTGATGTATCGATCTTCTTTAAATCTCTTTTTATCTTTCTAATCATACATTCAACATTTTTGGCACGATATCCGTTGCTCTATACCATTCTCTTCGAATTTGCCCAAAAAATTTCAATTGACCTTAGTTGTGGAACATTTGGTGGGTTATAGTCTTTAGGGATAAATTCGACTCTGCGTCGACGTAAATCAGATAACGTTGCGTTGGCGGGTAATGTGGGGAGGCCAAATCAGGCCAAAAAATCGCTTATCATTTTTATGATTTTGATCTTTAAATTTCTGAAGCACAGATAAACATTTGTTAGTGAATGCGTGCGCATTAACGGCCAAACCCTTTTTGGAAAAAACATTTGGTCGCTGACACTTCGTTCTCTAACAACCAACCGCAACATAACTTTACCTGGAAACTTAGTCTTATGAATAAACTTTTTTTTTTCTGGTGCTTCGTGATCGGGAGACTCGTAGCCATATTTTGGCTCCCATTAATTACCTTCAACAGTGAAATAAGTTTCATCATCCATCACACATTTATAAGCTGAAGAAGCAGCGAAATATGTTTGGGAAAGCACTCTTAATCTAGACTTGATTGTAGCTATTTATTTAGATGTAGTTGCTGGTGCCGACTTTTTGGGTTTGCGATGCATATTCATACCTTGTTAACATTTCATATTTCGGATTCATATTTCGTATGTCAGTGCACGAAGAAGAAAAAATGCCAAGAGAAATATAGAAAAATAATTAAAAATTTAAATTCATATATAAAAAGAAAAACATAAAATTTGAGTGATTAGTGTAATTAATTATTTATTCTAAAAGAAAAAGTTTAAACTACAATAATAATAATAATTAATAACAAATTAATAATTAATAGAAATTTAAGTTTATTTTTGTTGACGTATTTTTTTTTTTTTTGGCGCGAATTCTACATGAGTCCTAATTGTGAGAAGTGTCTCAAGGGAATCTCCAAAGCTCGGTTTCCTGGTGTTAAATGTGGAGTTTGTTCGAGCTTATTTCATATTAAATGTGCCGGCATATCTGACGAGGTGTTCAGAGAGCTTAATTGTGGTTCTACTTCGTGGCTGTGCCCTGATTGTCGCAGCAAATCCAACAGTTCCATCTTGGATGATATTGGCGATGCCAGTCACAATCCAAATTTACTTAATAGCGATACCCCAGCTTTAAGCGATGTGGTTATTATCCTGCAAGCAATGAAAAACCAGTTAGACGCACTTGAAGCCTCAGTAAGTTTCTGCTGCAAAGTACTGGATGACGTAAAAATTTCAATTGAGAAGCTAACCATGGAGAATGAAATTTTAACCAACAAATATGATCGCCTTGAAAACGAGTATAAAAAACAAGACATCCGTATCTGCGAACTGGAGTTTAAATGTGATGGTTTTCAGCAACGCGAATTGAATTCAAATCTGATTGTTGCTGGTCTTCCGGACAATTCGAGAGATCCAAAGGCTGTAGCTGAGGAGTTATTGAATCACTTACAATGCCAGGAATTAGTATTCAATATATCGAGTTGCGAATACATGTCGTCCAACAAATCTATTAGACAAAATACATATAAAAGTAAATTTGGTGATGTCAAATTAATAATGAAATTTAAAGATCAAATTTCCAAAACTAAGGTGATGCAACAAAAAAAGCGTTTAAAACCTACACTATATGCCAACGAAATTGGATTTAAATCGGAACAAAATATTCAGTTATATTTTCGCGACCATCTCACATTTTTACGTCACACATTATTTCGCGAAGCACTTAAACTCAAAAAGTTATCAAAGTATAAATACCTGTGGATTTCTGAGGGCAATATACTCATCCGTAAATCTGAAGGAGCTACCATCAACAGGATCCAGTCAAAAGCCGATATCCGTAAACTCGAAACATCACACCAGAACAGTGAGCAGGCACAGGATTCCTCAAATTAATTGTGAAGCACAAATAAGTATAACTCTATATTATTTATTAAGACCTGTTAACTTACATTCTCTAGTCTCGCATAATTATATTACTAGCTTAAGCCCACAATTTTTCAAGTTCAACTACATTTTCTTCTTTTTATTCACCAAACTTTTGTTTTTATTCACCACAGTTACATTTCATTTTACTTTTCACAATTTATCACAACTTATTATTAACAGTTATATAGTTTTTCAACTTAATTTAGTGACACTTTTGTTTTTACGAGTATTAATGTCTTCGTTTTTATTTTTGGTCACTGTCACATTTTATTATATCAGTTTTCATTTTGAATTTTATGTTAATCTTACATTTAATATCCATTTTCATTGTAAAATTACTTTAAAACCCTACAAATGTTATTTTATTCACCTTAAGTTCTACAATATTAGTTTGAATCCTAGCTATTTTATTTTATATCGACCTAATTTTAAATATTTTTTATTGTTCTTACTACCATTAATGCTATTATTTTTATTTCATAAACTATTTCTTATTTTCCTAATTATTACATTTCTAGTTCATAACTCAATAATTTTAAGTCTCTTTTTGTTAACACTTTTAGGACTTTTAGGCGCATCTAATATTCTATTCGTTAATTCAGACTGTTCTTTTTGTATGATACTTCCGTGTATTCATTTTGGAATATCTTCATTACCTTCGTGTGATATAATAACTTTGAATTCGATATATCAACAGATGAATATAACGTTAACTTGGAAAATTAATTGGCTATCAGTTTTTTATTTGTTACAATTATCTGCTTATTTAGACGTATTGATTGTATTTGTAATTTATTTTTCAGTACATTTCTCACGGTTCAATAATCTGTTTAGTTTTTATGGATAATTGTGATTTTGCGGATTTTTTAATTGTACATCAAAATGTTCGTAGTCTTCGAAGGAATTTTGACGTACTGGTTGCCAATATTAATGCATATAACACAAGGCCCTCGTTTATATTTTTGAGTGAAATTTGGATTCATACTGATGAAATGTCTTCATATAATTTAAATGGTTATACGTTGTTCGGTGCGTGCAATGATTCGTATAGAGCAGGTGGTGTTGCCGTGTTTTTTGATTCTAATTTAGATTGCTCAGTTAGTGCCCATAACTTACCATCAGCCGATGTCATAAAGGTTGAGTGGAGATTTTCAAATGATTTATATGTCTTTTTATGCATCTATCGACTTCAATCTACAGCTGTGAGTGTCTATGTTCGGGAAGTGGCCGAGGTTTTGGGCAGTATTAGGTCAAAAAACCTTTTTGTTTTTGGAGACATTAACATTGATATTCTCGGGTTTCCAAGCAACAGTATTGATTATCTAAACCTTATGTCATGTTTTGGGCTTGAGTCATTGATTGGTACTCCCACGCGGGTTACTGCTACTTCTTCAACGTGTATTGACCACTTTTTTGCTAGACTTAGGTCTAATGATCTTTCAGGTATAAGAACATCGGCTGTGGACTTAAAAATTTCTGACCACCACTTGATTGAGATACGGTTTAAGGCTTCTCAGATACTGTTACCAAGGTCTAATTTGAACCAAAATTCCACGAGAAGTAGAAAGAAATTCAATCTGTTGTTGTTATATGAAAGGTTGGATCATATGGACTGGGGGTTCATTTTTAACATCGACAATCCATCGCTAGCTCTTGAGGTATTTTTGGATAATATTTTAACTATCTTGGAAAGCTGCTATACATATTGCTCGTCTAAAATTAAACGCCTGCAGCCTTGGATCTCCTTTGACCTTGCGCGACGTGTTAATAAAAGGAATAAACTGCGGTCTAAGTTAAATAGGCGTCCTGATAATGCAGTACTTCGTGATAGCTATAACAGAATGTGCACCATAATTAACGCAGATATCAAAATAGAAAAGGAAACCTATTATTCTAAGCGTTTTTCTGTTAACCGCGGTGATATAAAAAAAAACTGGATTTTAGTGAACGAGATTCTGACTCTCTCTCTCTCTCTCTCTAGCTTCACATCCCATGAAGGGATTTTGCCGCCCCATTCTGACTCGCAAACATAAAACTTCACTAGTCAAATCTATTTTAGCACAGAACGGAGAACTTCTTACGAGTGATCTAGAAATTGCTAATGAGTTTAATTGTTATTTTTCTAGTGTTGCTAAAGATTTAGGTGCTAAATTTAACTCTATCAACACGTCATCTAGTTTCGATTTGCCTTTTGATTTCGGTCCGACAACATTTTTTATGACCCCAGTATCTAGTAATGAAGTTTTTTCAATTATTTGTGCTTTAGAACCTAAATACTCAATTGATAACGTTGGCCTGAGTAATTATATATTAACAGCCATTGCTGGGCATATTAGTCCCGTTCTTGCACACATTTTCAACCTTTCCTTTGAGATGGGAGTTGTACCCGATCGACTGAAAACAGCAACTATAATTCCCCTTTTCAAGAAGGGTAATCGCCTTGATAAAGGTAATTATAGACCTATTGCCTTGCAGCCAGTAATCCTGAAGGTTCTTGAAAAGGTAGTTAAAAATAGGGTTTCCAGTTTTTTAGATAAAACGGGTGTGCTGAGTATCCATCAACATGGTTTTCGTCATGGTATGAGTACCGAATCAGCCTTGTTAGATTTTCTAAATACAATCAACGTTGGTTTAAATAAAGGTAATAGTTGCGGTGCTTTATTTATTGATACAGCTAAAGCCTTTGATATGGTTGATCACAAGCTTCTGCTATCTATTATGTATGATATAGGGTTTAGGGGAGTGGCAAATACGTGGTTTGCATCGTATTTAGATGGTAGATCGATGAGAGTTAAGATTAATGATAATTTAAGCGATCCGAAATTTATTGACGTTGGTGTTCCCCAGGGTTCAGTATTAGGCCCTCTGCTGTTTCTCATTTATACAAACTCCGTATTTAAATTGAATCTTCATGGTTATTCAACCGGATTTGCTGATGACATAGCTCTGGCTTACTGTGGGAATTCTCCCAGCAACGTTATTTCGATGATCAATTCTGATCTAAAAGTGTTACTCTCATGGTTCGACAAGCATCGCCTGATCTTAAGCCGGAAAACTAAATTCATGTTGTTTAAATTGTCTGGTAGCTTTAATATGTCTATTTTGCCGCGGGTGACTAATCACAGCAGGTATGAATGTGCGTCTAGTGGTTGCCACTCTGAGTGTTTTGATATCGAACAAGTTGACTCGTTTAAATATCTTGGTGTTCACTTGGACACTTGCCTTAATTGGAAAACGCATGTTAATTCTGTCAACCAGTATCTGTCATCAACTGCTAGAATTTTCTACCTTCTTCGTGACTATTGCCCTCCGTCGGTTCTAAAAATAGCTTACCATGCACTAGTTATGGCTAAATTGGAATATGGATTGTCGTGCTGGGGTGGTTGTTATGCTGCTACTTTGTATCCTTTATATGTTCTACAGAAAATGATTTTGAGAATATATCTAAAGAAACCAAGAACTGAACCATCATGGAATTTATTCTTTACGACGAATATTTTGCCGTTGAAACATTTGTATGTTTATAAGGTATTGAGAGTTTTTTTTAATCGAAGTGGTCAACAAATAATGAGAAGCGATTTTCGTTACAATTTTCGCGGTAACCATCAATTTCTTTGTAACATCCCAAGATTCTTCAATGACCACTTCCGACGCTCTATTCAGGTCACTGCACCTACCTTTTTTAATGCGTTACCAATTTACATTAGGAAGGACATTCATTTGAAGTCCTTTTTACCTAAAGTTAAACAATGGCTATTTGAAACTGTTGATATCTCCTTTTTATTCAGGGTTATTACATAAAACTTGATGTATTTAGTCACATGTTATGAAGTTGAAATTTAGTAGTAAAAGTAGTTGTAGTGGTAATGGTAGTAATAGTAGTAGTATCTTAGTCATTTTATTGTAAGCTTTTATCACATTTTATACCGATGTCATATAAAATGTGATAAAAGATGAGATAAAAATCATATAATTTTGTAAATATTAGGATTATGTTGTTTTTTTATGTATTACACGAATTTGCTTCTGTCGTTTTTTCGGCACAAAATTCGTTATATTTTTTGAATAAATAATAAATAATAATAATAAATAATAACATTTCTTAATAGTTTTTGGGTCAACTTGATAGTTTTTACCCAGCTGTCTGTACGATTTTACAGTTCAACCCACCTTTTTATCTTTCAATTTCATTCGAACGTTAGCATTTTTTACCAGAGCTGGGCTTTCTTTCCACAGGTTCTTTATTCGAAAAATGTTTAATGTTTTGTAGATAAACGATTTTCTGAATCCAAGATCCTTGAAGTAGTGAAAAATTTCGTTCTTTTGTTTGTCCGGGTTTTCCTGACAAAATTTATTATGTAATTAATTTGCATAATTTATAACTACATAATTGTAAAATGACGCAGTTGTTATGTGTATTTTATGAAATATAAGAGAATCAAGTTATTTAAAAACAAGTATGTTTTTAGTTTTTCTTGTACAACATAAATACATATTGACGTTCCAAACCGATTTTCAATAACAGGTAAATTAAAGCTAAAAAGGCTGTACTCAAGTTCTGAAATTACGCAAATTGTGTAATTTGTTAGACTACAGTAAATCTGAACATTATGAGGATCCATCTTACGGTGAATTCCCTAATTCAGCACTCTTGTTATTCGAAAAAGAAACGTGGTCGAACCGTACTTTTGACCACATTTCTAATACGTCATTGCGAAGCGAAGTTAAGTTTGATGAATTGAAAATTGCAGCGATATGCCTTATCTTCTAGAAGGGAGACCGCTTGAAATGTGAACTATCGGGCTATCGATATGGGTGACTGAAGCTTTTAACCATTTTGTAATAACTTTCTAGTTTAAGGCACAAAGCAACAGCATATACTTGTAGGCCTAGGGTATCGTACCTAGGGTAAATACAAGCAACAACAGAAACCAATATAATATTCTACAATTATCTACCAATTATTTACATTCTCTACATATTCTACGCCAATTGTCTACATTGTCGCAATATTTGTAGATAATCCAGGTTTTCTGGTGCTCGTCGTTAGAGCACGTGGAACTAGCAAGAACCAGTAGAGCATCTCTTGCTGACTGGCAATACTAATTAGAAATAATTTTTCAAGCTGAATTTATGATCTAAAATTATTGTTTGTACCAAGTTCTTTCACGCGGCAGATGAGCATAACGTTAAGTAATATCGTGATATTGGGTGTTTTTTGTGATTTTCTATAGCATGAACACGAGTCTCAAAAGCTTTCCACTTCTCCGAATTAAAAATAAAACATTTTCGAAAAAAAAATCTTATCGCACAAGCCGGGTTTTAGTATATTATCAGTACACAGACATTCAAACTGACGGATAAATTTGAATTTTTGACTTTTGACCTACAAATATGTAAGAATCACGACAATCAGTTTCGAACAGATGAGATTATTGATTTGAAAAAATCAGTCTTCTCATCAGGTCGCAACGACTGATGTTGTATTATTTTACAGAGGAATATTGTCTATATATAGAACAATACCATATAGTTGTACTACTAGCGAATTACTGCGTAGCTTGCGAAATTCGATTTTTTCATATTTTCCATCTATATTCTATTTTAACAACTAGCTTTTCGTATTTTTTCTTTTTTTTTACTTTTAAAACGGATAAACTTTTTTTTTAGTGTTTTGCGAACTGAGACCTCCAAAAAGTCGAAAAAATGGTTTTCGACAGGGTTATTTTTCATCATTTTTATCAGGATTTAAATTACTTGGTTATTCTCTTCTTTTAATGAGATTACATCGAGTCTGCGTGACTCGTTCTCAGTTCTTGTGAAACAGTTTCCTGAATATATTTGGCAACCCGGCCCAAATTTTGTAATCTTCAATAATTTTGTTGGTATTTGCTGGCTTGCGTTTAAAGTTATTGTATTGTGATGTATGATTTTCCAGCTCTGAGCTCATGATCCAACTCGGTCTTGGGCACGATCTCTGAACTTATTTTATCTTTTTCGTTATTTTTATAGATTCTAGTTAGCTACCTGGTTAATGTATATAGCTTTGTTTCCTTACCTTGGCCTTCCTTTCTAAAAATAGCAAACATTCTTTCAATTTGAGCCGCAATCACAATAGACTAAACACGAGCGCCACAATTTTTTTATCCAATTTGGCGCTTTTAAACGTTTTTAGATAACACCTTTCTTTTAACGAATATAAATTATTTTCTTTCTATTTCATGTTTAGCTCTTTTGAGGGCTAATACTGGATGGTACACTCATGAAAGAATGAATTCGGGTTTTAATCATATTCACATATGGTATATAGATAATTTGCATCGAATTTTAATAATAATTGTTTCTATTTACACATACCGTGGGAAAAAATTTAAACCAATAAAAATGCGTTTAAGGCGATTTAAAACAATTCACAATGAATAAATTTACACTTTTATGACCGCCATAATAAAACCCCATTAAATTAAAAGTTTTTCAATCAAAAAGTTGAAAAACAATAGTCATACGATCGAAAGCTCACGAAATAAAACATCAACATAAAAATTAAATTTAAGTTTTATTGTGCACTATAAAAATAATATAAAAAATTTTGATTGTCACCGTTAAAATGATATCAACCACAAAGGAAGGATTTTTTTTTAGCTTCCCATAATAAAATCATTAAAATTTAATATAAAATAAAGCTATTTAAAGCGTAAATGAAGCTCTTTTGCTGAACCATTATCAAAATCGATACGATATTTAAAAAAGCTCCTTCATTTCTTATTTTATATTATATGTGTGTGTGTGTCGACAGTACTAACATCGAAATTATATACATTAAATTTTATTTAGCTTTTGTACAACTAATACTGCGAGTGTATGTACATAGATTTTAACTTATTACAGCAAAAATACAAATTTAAAAAAAAAAAAATCACAGCTTTTTAACGTTTTTTTTGTAAATATTAATAAAATATTATAAGGAAAAATTATAAGGTATAATTTCCATTTTATTTTTATTTTATTAAATTAACTTTCCGCAATAAAGTATAATTTTTATTTTTTATTTTACGTTCTGAATTCTACTTTGTTTGAATTTTGTGTATAACGTAAACGAGTAGGAAAAAAGCTTTATTTTCTCGAAACGAAACGAACGAACGAGAGTTAACAAAAAAAAAGGAAAATTTTTTAAATAAACTTAAGTCACGCGAATTAAATTAAACACAACTAAAAATGGAAAATTGGTTCAGCAAGGAACATGAATACTGGAAAAAGAATAGCAAGAACAATAATAGCAACAGCACCAAAATGAAACAGTAACTAAATATGTACATAAAATTTCCGCATATTAATTTTTTTTACTCAAAGCTTTTTTGCCTTCCTCATATTTATTTTTAATTTTTTTTTTTTTTTTGGTTCGGTGAAGGCTCATTTCTTGTGTGTGTGTTTGATGTTTTGTTTTACTGATAATTACGTTTCAAACTGCCTTTAATTAAATTCAAATTGAAGAAACTTTTTTTTTGTTTGTTTATATCTCGTTAACTGAGGCGAAAGCTTGTGTTACACACAGTAACGTTTTTTTATGTAGTGGAAAATTACTAGGGTTGGCAATATATTTAGCGTTTGAGAAATAAATTAAAATAGAGATGCTGGTAGTTTTCAACATTTTCAATAATCTCGGAACAGTTGTGATGCATATGGTATAAAAAGTTCTAGTTATAATTGGATTCATATATATTTTGTTGCTCAACTTCTGAGTTACTTATTATGTTATGTTAAAAGTGCATCTACTTTACGATATTACCATCGAATTTTTATAATTTAACTTCAATCCACCTCTACATATTAAAAGTATCCTCGAGGATCATTACATGTGATGGGGTTGATGCATATGTTATTGACCTGGCATATACGTATTTTTCCCAAAAACTATTGTAATAAATACAAGAAAAAGAAATTCATTATTTAATTGGTGCAGACTCATTAACGGAAACAAATTAACAATAAAATTGTATTAAATTAACACCGAATCGGATTTGACCCTCCAAATTCAGTCGGAACAACAGCAGTTATTAAGTTTTTTTTAATGTTATGGGAGTAAGCAGCCCTGGAGATATTCGCGAAATTTAAAATATCGTCTGAACTGTCTGAATAACAACAAATTTAAAAATTTAATTAAAAAAAACCACTAATATTTAATTCGAGTGATATTTGTCCTAAAACTGACCGAATAGACTCAGTTAACGTCGATGAATCAATATCATCCAGTGTTACGGGTGGCATGATGAAGCCAACCTGCAGATTGCATCTAAACACGCAGAAGCCTCTCACGGTGATTTTGCCGACTAGATCTCAGGGTTTTGGGTAATTTAGAATTTGAGGCGTGCATGCTCCTAGCCTACACCGTGTCACAGAATAAAAATAAAATTAAACTAAAAAAAATTGAAATTAAATTTAATTTACACCAGAATCCGTCGACCGAAATTTGAAGAACGAAAGATAAATATGGTTAGTGTGCCCACCCAGGAACGACCGGATCTCCCCGAGTGACAAGTAAAATGCCTGCTGAAGAAACCCCCTGGATAACCTATCGAGTTTTAGAGGCCGAAGCCCAGCCACAACGAAGCAGCATAATATGCTAGAGACCTTTCTTTAACATACTAAACTGACAGCTTGATTCTGCCGGAGTGTCACGGGGAGATCGTGTAGATTTTACGGTAGTCCCCGAATGAACGAAACATATGCTGGACTTGACACTCCGACCCTGTGCATGTCTTACCAAGGAGATGATGGGGAGTGATAAGCCCAGCCTGCAACTATGAAACCGACACGAAATGAGATTACCTACTTGACCTACTTTTTTGGATTGTTTTGCAATAAGATGCAGTGCTAAATCTTTTTCGGGTCGGTATGATGGGAGATACCGACCCGAAAAAAATTTAGCACTGCATCTTATTGCAAAACAAAACAAAAAAGTAGGTAAACTAGGATAATAGCTGAACAAAAGTAACTAAAGGTCAATGAGGAAAAAATAAACTGAATGTCAAAAGGAATCGCCGTGGACTTTTTTACTTAAATAATTTTCACGACAGATCAGAGGCGTAAGAAGGGAAAGAGGAACCAATCAAACTAAAATATGGTAGAAGAAAAAATCAAACTTGAAAATTTTCAAAGCGAAAGAAAAATAAATCAAGCTGAAACTGGTCGAAAGAGAAAAAAAATCGAACTAAAATATGGTCACCAAATGTGAATAATTTTAAGGGTGAAGCAAATGTGCACGTTATTCGGCGCTCGATTATAGTTTATATATTTAATAAAACGAAAAGTTGAAAAATAAAAAAAAAATTGAAAATTGAAAAAATATGAATTTAAATAAAAACAATTACTTGACCATAAAAAAAATTAAAATAAAAACAACAAAAAAAAATCGTACTTTTGAACCACATGGAGGTCGACCTTGAGGGTTGCAGTGCCTTTCATCGATACCAGCATGAATATGTAAATGGCCACCTGTTTGTTGCGTTAGGCGTCCTCCCGTCTTTAAAACAAACGACTAGCCTCGATAGGGCACCCGTAACCATAATTCCGTTGGGCGTCTCCCTGCCTTTGACAATAATAAAATACCGTTTTACGTTATCCCCCCGTGAACCGAAATACTGTTGGGTGTTGGCTCACCGAAAACCGAAGATTTGAATGGCCTCAATTGGCCACCCGTAAAAAAACTGTGATCCACTTAAATTAATTGCGGCGCCCGTTAATAATGTGGCACCCGCTGCACTGGGGTACCGGTTGAAAGGGAGTCTTATTATTGAATCAACTTGGATAGCGTTCTTCACTTAACTTTTCACACAACAAATAATTTTTTTTATTAAAGTATATCGCTCATTTGCTGCAACAGTGACACAACTCAAAATTCACTCATTTCTGAGATATTTGAATCAAACGATTCTCAATAAATCAAATTTTTATTATTTTGTATCAAAATATACTCTCTTATGTAATTATTTCTAGCAAATTAGGTAAATTTTCATATGAAAATCACTCAATTCGCGAATGGAAAACTATTCTAAGGAAATTTGCAAATTATTAAAAAATTATAAAAATGAAAATCCGATCGAGGATGTAGGAATAGAAAAAAAAAATATTTTACTAATCAGCATGTATTTTGATTTATTTTTGAAAAACGCCATTTTTACTTACAATTTTGAGTGACATTTTCAAGTCGCTCTACTGAAAAATTAAAAATTTTGTATTGTGTCACTCTTGCAGCAAATGAGCGATATATTTGGTCTCGTATATAAAACAATTTTTATTATTTAAACGCTATTTAATTTAATCTCTTTTCCAATTTTGTTATTAATATTTAACTTAAATTCACAAAAAAGAATTTGTTCATTATTCAAAAAAAACACAGACAATTTCACACTTAACTATATTTTAAATTAAAATTCTAAACTCGACTAAAAAAGCTAAAAAAACTTTTTGCACCAAAAATAATCCAGAAGCATATTTTTCGTTTTTCGTAAGCGTCACACGCCCTTTACACCGCACATCAATCCACACGCCAAAACGAAAACGTACCACAAAAATACTCTTCTCTATTCTTACTTGGCGCACACACGCACCAGGTGCACACTGGCCTCGCTCTGAAAATTATTCGACGTTTACGCGATACTGTAGGAGTGTGCAAAACGTGAACTAGGGTATAAAGGCCAATCCACACTCACGACACAACTTAGTGACAATGCCCGAGGGTAGATAGCAATGCCATCAGTAAAATGCATTAATTATTCGATGGTAACGTAATTTTTTAGAAATAAATATAAAAAAAATGATCGCAGGCGAGCGCAGCGTTATAACCCCGAAAGAAGTCGTAAAAGATGTTTCCTTTAAAAAAACACTTCTATTTTCCAGGGTCTTCAAATGGTAGCTGGACGGTTGTCAAATGGACGGAGGCCATTAGCTGGATTGTCGAATAAAACTAAAACTTATTTTTTTGTAATTTAATGTTTTAGTTTGCACGTTGGACGTTGACTGAGCATAACAACAAAATTTATATTGATCTTATTGATATTTTTTTGACATATTGATTATAAAATTAATAAAACTTAGAGAAAGTGCCACATCTAGTCACATCTAAAGTAAATTATCACAAGCATCCTATTAATGGTTTGAAGCTTAACTAGTTGTATAATACCTATTATGATATGTCTATTATGATATTTTTCCGTTTGGGATTTTTCCGTTAACAGATAAATCATGTGCTATTATGAACCTAAAAAGCAAAATCGAATCGGATTTTTTCGAACACACTAGAAAGAATCAGACTACAATTAGGTCGGGTGCAAAACTTAAGGTAAAATTCCTTGTATCAGTTGATTCAAATAATCGGAAGTTTGCACAATTTTCTGACGTGCTTCTTTGTACCTAAAGATGAAGTCTTGATACTGAATACTCAAACGTAACCATCACTGCCTCGATGAGTTTAAATGACTCTGTCTAGAGCCCGTTGAGTTGGGAGCAATTGCTCATCTCGGATAAGTACGACATCATTGTCTTGCAGATTTGGTGATTTATCCTGCCATTTATTTAGGATTTGCAACAAGACAATCACGGTGTCAACGTTGCCAAAAATGCTGCTTGATACGCTTTACCGTGTCCCTACGTTTTGATAAACAATGATTATCTGGTATGGAGGGCTCGGGTATAGCTAATAATTGCTGCCCAATTAAGAAATGACTGAAATGAAGGAATTTATTAGTATATGTGTTCTAAGAAAATCGAATAGTTCGATTAATTGTACAGTGGAGTCTTTCCTCTTCTTCGCGTGATTTGCACTTTAAATGGCCCAGCGTAATCTATACCTACTTCGTTGAAAGGAAGCACGTACTTAACCCTTGCTGGAGGTAAATAGCCCATTAATTGCTGCTGTTTTAGTGTGAAACACTTTATACATGTTCGGACCACCTGCTGAAAAGCGTCCTTTGGGCGAATCATCCAAAACTGCTGACGCAGGAAATTCCGCAGAAAGCTTATGTCAGGCATGATAAAAATGACGATGAATGTGTGACAGAATCGCGATTGTGACTTCGGATTTGCATGGGATGCTTGATCGATGTTGCTATGGTTGAATGATCTAATCGACCGCCGATCCGATTTATTCTATAACTAGCGATGAAAGGAGTTACTGCTTTTAGATGGCTGGATTTAGACAAAGCCGTTTTGATTTCTGGCATTGAACTTCTTAGCGGTCGTCTATTATAAATGAATCGGATAACATATGCCACAATTCACTCTTTGTTTGTGCCTAATGTAGCTTCTTGCGCTGGCCACTCCGCCTCCGGTTCTACTAGCCATTTGGATCCATGCAACCACAACTCAAATTTGATCAACGAGAAGTGCGAGGGTCGTGGGGTTTGAGGCATGCATGGCTCCTAGCCTACACCGTGATGATACAGATAATTATAAAACGAATAATCAAAATAAGTAATAATAAAAATAATAATAACGGAAGAAGTGCCTTGGTGCACGCATCCATTCGAATTCAAACGGGGCAAGCTCTGGTTACGAAATTGGATGCGGGCATCAAGGGACCGCAAACACTATGCCGACACAGGATGGGAATTCCCCCCCTCACCACACCAAAACCGAAAATTTAATACTTCATTTTATTTTATTATGTCTTACAACAAAGAAAACAACTTCCCACACGAAAAAGAAGAAAAGAATCCAGAACGAGAGAAAGAGAAACGAGAGAGAGAAGCGAGAGAGAGAAATGAGAGAGAGTGAGAGGAAGCAATGCGCATCAAGCGCGCGACCGCTATTCGGCGCTCGATTACAAAATTTTATATATACATATGTGAAAAAATTTCAAATAAAATTTAAAAGAAAATAAAAAATTTAAAAAAATTACAAAATTGAAATAAGAATATAAAAATAAAAATAAAAAAAATCGTACCTTAATTAATACTATTATTTTTTTTTTCAAAATAAAAAAATTTGCTGTTGCGGGCCTTTTCCCGATACCAAAAAAATAGGTTGCGGCCTTGGTGCCGTCATGCCACAGGCAACTACTGTTGCCCGGACCGTTGGGCGTCTTCCCGCCGTAAATAACACCGAATGGCCTTGGTTGCCCACCCGTTGCGGATCCGGGGCCTCTCCCCGAAACCAATACAAAATACGAGATGCCGGTTGGCCACCCGTATCGTTGCGACCTTGTGCGGTCGAGCGTTGCGGGGCCTTTTCCCGATACCAAATATTGAAGTGGCCTCAACTGGCCACCCGTAAACGACAAACTTGATCTTGATCGGCCGACAAAATAAGTTGGGCGTTGGCCTCGCCCAAAATCCGAAATAACAATTTGAAGCACCCGTTGCTACTATAGGGCGCACGTCAATAATACGGTAAACGATGATAACTGTTGTACCGTTGATAATTACGGCACTCGTTGAAAGAAATCGTAGCACTGGTTATACCGCGCCTCGTGTCGAAAATATAACACGTTACAAATTGCGGCCCCGTCGATAATGCGATACCTTTTATAGTAGCGGCACATCAACCATAGGTACGCTAGACATCTTGAATGTCAGAATCTGAACTTTCTCAATTCAGCAACAAACTCGGATTTTAATTTATCTAATTCGATCACTTTACTCAAAAAAAAAAAAAAAACAGAACTCAGCTTTATTTGGTAATTTTTATTCACAAAATCTCAACAAAACCAACAAAACTTCGAAAACACTTTAATATTTTTATATGTAGTGTTTTTATGTCATTTTCTTAATGTTTTCCAATAAAAAATATTTTCTTAAATTAGTTGTGAAATCACGATTAATATAATTTAAAATTATTACATTCACTTTATAAAAATTCAATACTAAATTTTTTGTATAAAATTTAAAACTAGACTTCATTTATGGAAATCCAAAACTCGACTTTTTTAATCAAAAACTCTACTCGACTGTTCAAAACAAAATTCAAAACTCTAATGCCAAAAAAAATTCTTACGCCGAATAACGCGCAAAACATTCCAGAAGAATTGTCTTTCTTCTCTGTTTCTCGTTTACATCAATGCGAATTGCATATAAGAAAAACATTCTTATGGAATGTTTTGCTGTACACACGCTCGATACGCAGTGGTCTCGCTCTGTCGTCATTCTTCTCACCCCTACGCCACCTTACGATGAGGTACAAAACAAAAAAACTACGAAAGCGGATACAACAACCGAGGTGAATATAAAATACCAACATTGAGCAATCATAGAAAGTAGAGACACCAACCAGAGGCAAATACAAAACATAAAATCGTGGTTGCGACCACACAGTCGTAACAAACTGTTGCGAATACTTTGGAATTTTCAGGTTTTAAATTTTGATAAAGATTTAGTTTCTTTACGATGCTTTTAAGCCCTCTAACGACGTCGTCCCATAGTTTTCGGATTGATGCTGCCCTGACATTATTTACAAAAGGTTGCTCCAAGAACGTTTTAATAATTGCGTTGACTGTGTGCCTTAGTAACGCTGAAATGCCGCAAAAGTGATGCTGTACCCCTCAAATGACTCTTTAGGTACTGGAACTTTTGTTAGGAAGTTAGATAGTCCTTCTCATGTATTGTGGTGCAATACAAGTCATACAATGGAGGGATATTAATTTTAGGTATCTTAATTGACTGTGGGGATGAATGTGTTTGAGACGTATTCACTGTATGATCCGCCATTGATGTAATAAACCCTTCCTGTGTATTGCGCTTACTCATCAGCCGCTCAATTTGGTCACAATTGAGATATAGTTTACTTCTATTTTCGTTAATAATAATGTCTCCTCAGCGTCGAGTCGAAAAATTTACCGCTCTATATCGGTAAATTGGTCAAATAAAGTTTGGGCGCGTTTTAACCGAGCTTGAAGTACATCCACCGATTTTATCTATGTTTTCCGTCAATCCCCGAACGTACGTAAGTAACCTCGTTATTCCGCATTTCAGGCTAGATCGAATCTTCTTTACCGACGCTAGCTCCGTCATGATTAACTACTCGCTACTTTACTCTTATTTCTGGACACACTTGCACACTAATTGCTAATTGTTCACTAATATGGCACCGCACTGTACGCGAATCAAAAACGAAATTTTCATTAATGAGTGCTTTACTATACTGACAGCCAAATATTCACATGTAAGCTTTTTAGATAGAACGGCAACTATGAGCAACACAATTTTAGATTAAATGGTCCAGTTTGACACATTCAAAACACGAACCAATAATTTCTGCTAGAATTTCACCAATGTTACCGCACGCAACCTATTTTCGTAGGTTTTACAATTCCCACCTTGGTGCTCCCAAGGTCATCGTCTATTCGATCAGTTTTCTGCACGTCGGTGATATCTCAACTCTATCTTCGATTATAACTTGCAATACATTTTGTTCACTTTGTTTTATTTGAAGATGTACTTCGATATTGCGCCATTTAAAACCTGGTTAACCAGATTATTCACCATCTGGTATCTCTCTATTAAATCTAGTCCGAGGATACATTCATCAGTTATTCTAGGTAGGATAATCCACAATCCTCCGAAAGTTACTTATATGGTACACTCTCCTTTAACACAGATGTCGCTGTTAACAGCTATCGCCAATGCACAATATCGTCAATCTGTTCTGGGTCTACTATATCAGGGCGAATAACAGGTTTCGATGCTCCGGTATCGACTGTAAATTTGCACAAAGCTGTACTAATAGACCAATAACAGCTACACGTTTATAATCCGACCCAAGTTTTGTGAAAACGGTATTATTAGGTTATTTTTTTCCGTACACCAGCATACGTCTTTCAAAACTGATAGAACTGAGTTTTCTAGATCTTTGCTCATTAAAGAAGATATGTGCCTTGTCTCCTAATGTCTATCTATCTCAATTTATTGCATTTCTGCCCCTCCAGCAGCAGCTTCTGTCGGACTTGGCATCATGTAATGGCCGGATTGTTGACATTGGAAACTTCAAAACGGAGAACGCAATAGTTTTTGACCGTTAGTTCGAAAAGCTTGCTGTGGTTTCCTTATATCCTCTTTTATTAGTGCCATTATTTGTCTGCACTTGTTTTGGCTGCCTTATACTCAGCAGCAAACGCCAATACTTCATTCATGGTTTTCAGATGGTTGTCCATGACAACAATTCCATTACATTGCCAATTTCGTTACCATTCTTACTAAGTTTTGCAAACTGTTTCTACGAATTTTTTCCTTGCTTTGTAGTTGTATCCTGCATAGTTCTCTGACTGGTGACTTCCTATACCTCAGTTCCAACTTAATCATGACCTGCCCATTAACTGCATCTTTTTATCAGACAGCTAACATGAGCGCGTTTTTCTGCTCCCCCGCATATCAACACTTGTGCTGTAGGGCATCTTGCAACTTTAATTTAATGATTATCAAATGGGATCCCCACCAACGAATGTCGGAGGCTTTCTATTTTTTCTTAGCCTTCCAGTCACTGGAAAGGTTGAAAACAATTTATTAAGCTGGCGATTTTTTACATTTTAAATGTGTTCCAAAGTGGCCTTCCTTTAGTTGCTTAATTTTATTTTTCATTTTCTTTAAACGACCATCCCCTTCTTCCTCAAGGTACTTTATCTCTCGTTTAAGATCTTGCATTTGAAGCTCTTGATTATGATGAATTGGTTCGATTTTTTCGTTTTGCATGTTCTGCTGTTTACGCAAGTTGGTAAGCTGGCTACCTTGTTCAGCCCGGAGTTCTGCTACCTGATTTTTGCTTCAATTGAAGCAAGAGTGTTTGCATCTTATATGCTATGTTCAAGAATGGTTTCTGTTGTGCTGTAGTAGGCAGCTGTATTGAAATTGTTGTTTGTGTTTGATCCACTGCTCCAGTTTCTTGATTTTTTATTTGCTCCTCCAAGTTTGGACTTCCTGATTATCATTTTAAGTAACCGCTCGTTAGTATTGCCTTCGGCTAAAAGCCGCGCTTGACTGTGGAGCTTATCTCTCAAGTTCTGTAATGTGTAGGTGTTTATAGTTTTAATCATTTCTAGTATTTGCATAATCTCATTTCTAACACCAAATGTTAGGAATTTTTTGCGATCGATTACGTAAGATTCTTACTGGATTTTACAAATAAAACAATCCGCGTTGGAGTTACAAATTTTATTAACATCACTTCAAACTTCTTGAATTCACGACTATTGCACTTTTGTCACTATTCACTATTTCACTAAAGACTGACTGTGTCTGCTTGATGCACATTAATCATGACCCAGGGTAGCCAAAACATAGTTCCCCGAAATTGCGCAATGAGAATAATGGAGATAGTGTTTGAATAATTCTGTGAAAAAGGTGTCGCTGGGTCATCGCCCTAGTTGTAGACATTTGATTTTTGCGAAGACAATGTCGATAATTAGTAGAGTATGTAAATAATTAATCGAAAATGTAGAATATCGTTTTTTGTAGTTTCTCTCATTGTTTTTTCAGCACGAGGCTGTCATTTTACATTTCAAATTGGCATTTAGCAAAGATCCATCTGTTTCAGTCAATATTAAGTTGTTGATAGCATTAATTTCTTTTACCAGAGAAATTACATTTTTGCCACAAGATGTCACCATTTGCTGATTTATTTTCAAAAATATAATAATTTCGAACTAAATTGTTAAAAAGTAAATTTTTTTAAATTGTCAAAGTGTCACCTGCTGCCTGAAAAAAAAATGCCGGCAGACAAATCACCACCAGCTCCACCTGCGGTCAGTTATAGAAATTAAACTATCAAGTAAAACTTGTATGGGTAGCTTTTCATACAAAATTTAGTAGACTATAACAGCTTGAGCCTATAAAGGTCTCTTGCCGGCTAAGATCTGTTTAGAACTTTTAACATTTTCTTATTTGTTCAATTCTTCAAATGTTTTGGTTATAATATTTTCCAGATCGAGCACCTGTACGCCATACTGTATGGACTCTTTGTAGGTTCGAATTCACTGTGTAGAAAACGTTTTTTACGACCATTGAATATGTACCTTAAAAATCTGAAACTGTCACGGTTGTCGTGATAAAAATTATCGAACGAGAACCGTTTGCGCATATGGTAACAATTTCTTCAGAATATTTTTATAACTGTACAGAGATCATTGCCTAAGCTGATCCGTTAAATTCCCGGAGTAAAACCTGTATCGAGCATAGTATACCGACTCTTCCGAGCATTTTGCTAACCCATTATTCTTAAACAACCAGAAGTGTTCGGTAACTCCAAGATCAATAACATAAATCTAAATATGCGAGCACCGGTAGCGTCAGGATCTCGCGTGATTTGCTTATCACTCGCTAAATTAACGTATGATCACTCAGAGAAAAAAGTTGTTGAAATAACAATTTTCATATGCAAAATCAATAAATAACATAGGTTGTTTTTGGCAAATAAACGAAGTTATTGCCGTAACAATTTTATAGTTATTGATTTTACTACCTTTAAATCGACACAATAATTGTTATATCAATAAGTATTTAGTTCCGTTCAATAACTTGACGTTTTAAATTGAACGTTCTTTAGTTATTATTCCAAAAAATTTAATTATTAATTTTTACAAAGATCGTAATAATCATAATAAAGAATATTCTGGATAATATGGGAGATGATGGTACCTACCCTGATAGGGGAGGTTGAGGTGAGGTTACCAAGACGTTGGAATTGGAACGTATTTTGAATATATATAATATATACTATATATGTTCAAGACCATCTTGAATGGGGGCATTTGCCCATAGAGGGTGCGAGGCCCGTGTAGAGACTATAATCTACCTGGAAAAGAAATCTCTACAGAGTCGTGTTGCTGATATTGCGGTACTTACTTGGAGATGGAGTTTACCACCAACTTAGAGCTGCAATATCAGCAACACGACTCTCTAGAATTCAATGTTTCCATTAGTGCGAAACACTGAATTCTTTGTATTAAAAATTCGGTCGTCTCATCAGACTGCAGTGACCAAACTACAAAAAAAATTGAAAATTTGTGAACTTACATATAAAGTATAAGTATAATGCTTTAGCGAATTTTAATGATTAACGAGAACAGTCACGTTGTAAATGTAATAACTTTAGTTATTGAATTAGTAATTTAATCAAGTCCTAATGTTTATTTTAACAACGAACATTGTCCGATCAATAAATTTAGTAAGTTTAGACTTGATAACTAATACATTGTCATTACAATAAGTGTATTTATTAGTAAAACTATTTTATTTTATTGATAGAATACATGTTTTTGTTAAACTTAAAACTAATACCAGGTTTCCATCGTCGATAGCATAATAGAATAATAGTATAATACTATTTTACTATCAAGCACTGCTGGTTTTCCATCGCACGGTTTGAAATAAGCTTATTCGAAATGAGCGTTTGATAAAAAGGATATTATTAGTTTATTTGGCACGTATTATATAATAATAATATATAACGATAATCAGCCAACAAATTGTTTCTCATTGCAACGAGAAAATATTAAAAATGGTAATGGATAAGCTAGAGAAATTAAATTTATTTTTACACTGTTAAATTTGTAACGTTAAAAATAATATTTGCTACGTATTATAATTTGATAGCTAGTATACTGAAATATTTTAATAAACTATTATACTATCAACTTTGGTTTTCCATCGTAATACTTTAATATTATAATACTATTATACTTGTATACTATGACGATGGAAACCCGCTATAAGTTATTCATTAAACAATTTTATTGCTGATTTTCGAAAAATACGATTCAATAAGTCAAAGTTATTGAATTAAAAACTTTTTTTTTCTGGGTGATTGGGTAATACAAAGATGGTTGTTTTTAATGTAGGTGATATTTAGTTTGTCCTGGCCAACTGAGATTTACTTATGACAGAGAAATTCATCATTCATACCCAGTGAGCTTTCGGTATCCTTGTCTGAAAAACTATTATCATTATGTGTTTTAATATTTTATTACGTGGTGAAGTTGTTGCTCATTGAAGAACGTTAACTGTGTGACAGCTCGGTGTTTAGTTTAAAAACACAACTGTCTATAAAATCTACTATTAACTCAGATGTCTATGATTTTTCAAATTTTTCGAAATTGTGCAACAGCTAAAGCTTTATCAATTTGCAGAAAGAATAAAGCTCACCACTGTGAAATGTTTGCATCAAGAAGGAAATCATAGTTTTTTGCTGATTTTAGCAATCAGAAATAGTAATTTCACTATTGTCAACATATTGCCTACATTATCTCCTTCATGATCGAAAAATAAAATTTGGTTTGCAAAAATCAACCTTATTGTTCGTAAATGGTCGAAGAGATAAATTTTTTACTGTAAAAAAATCAAAATTCAAACTAAACTATTACAAGCGTTTCAAAATTGATATCGATGCGGAGGTTTTGATGTAAAGTGTTCCGTGTGACAACCGGCTCAAAGTTTTGTTGTGCAAAATTCTCAAAGTTTTGAGCGCGCTCAACAGTTTCAGTTGGGGTGAATTTTCAATAAATTTCCTTGTACCGCAATTGTAGCTTTATTGCTGTTGTTGTTGTGTAATTTTCGTCTTAACTTGATTTAGATGTATCATCATCCGCATCATTTTTAATCATAGAAAATCATATTGCCACACCAGCGGTCATCATTGAATAATCATTTTTTTGTACTCATTTGCACTGCCGCAAAAAATATTTTCGCCATTCTGTGTGACGATCGAAAATTTTCCATGGTCATTTGAATAATTTTTGTGAACAAAGAAGTTGATATAGTGCATACGAATCATATCTAATGTGATGCCTGCCGTATTTGGTAGAAGTGTGAAATTTTTTAATCCTTGCACAGCCTTGTGCCGGTGTAGATTATCAAAAAATATTAAATATTTTAATTTATTTGTGATATCGTTAAATTTTTGTACCATACCACGGTAAATTTTGTCGTAAGGCTTCAAGTAATTCAGGATTTGGTGTTTTTTCACGAAATATTTATATGATTGGCCATAAACCATAATGTCATCTAGCCCGTGACAAAAATCAATACTGACTGGCGTTTTACTTTTTATGTAAACAAAATTTGGCTACAAGATTACATTTTTTTTGTGTCATTTCATAAAATTATGTTCAAAATTTCATGGCTAGGTAGCTGTGATATTTTTGAAACAAAAATTTGTTAGAGTGACAAATTTTGCTTGGCTACGTTTTTGATAATTAACACAGCGCATAGTAATTTTGGAAAGCCCGCAGTTTGACCGTTTACTGTGAAAATCACTTTAACTTAATGTCTTGTGGCCTTTAATACTTTTTTGAATATGGTAGATTTTTGACCTTCTGCATTTTCTATAGTGTAAACAATACAGCACACAGGTCATCGCGTTACATATTTTAATATGTTTGAGATAAACATTTATATATTATGACCAATTACCATTACTCACTAAACCTACAATTTTACTTTCGGTTACGTAGTAAAATAAACTATAGTAATCATAAAAATCTTCTTTTGGAGGTTTACGTTTTACTAATAGCCGAAGTTAAAAATTGGTTACAAATTTCTGTTTGTGCAACGTAAAGGTCTGTGTCCTATCTACAGCTCTGAACCGTATACGTATAGTGGAACTTCATAGTTAACTTTTTTCCATACATTGTGAGATCCCAGTGATTTTTGGTTGAAATCGGTCCACCGAAAATAGTTTTATTTATAAAAAAATTTTGGATGTAAAAAAAAAAATAGAAGTCGAGTCTAGTTTTTGTATAGTGTATAAGACAAAAACTTGTTTAACTACCTGGAGAACCCAGTGTCGAAATTTATCAACGGTTCACTTGTTTATCATCGGGTGCCGCATTATTTACAGTTAGGGTGAATCAACGCCCAAGATTTTCGGCGGTCTATCGAGGCCAAAATTATTTTCAGTTTTAGGCGAGCCAACACCAATTCAGTATTGGCGGGTGGCCACGTCAATTGTTTTAAACGCGAGTAGCGGCAAGACCCCAATATTTAGGTGGCCATTTGAAGCTACTTTCGGCGGACATTCGGTTTTTTTTTTATTTAATTTGCGTGTTTTTTATTTTTAACTATCTGTAATCACGGTGTAGGCCAGGAGCCACGCAAACCTCAAACCCCACGAACCATAGCATTTTTCCCTGAGATCTAGCCGGCAAAAGATCACCGTGTGAGGTCTCTGCGTGTGCTTAGATGACATCTGCAGAATGGTGTTGAACCATTCCGTAACAAGCTTTTAAGGTTTTTTCAAATATTTTGAAAAGTAAATGACATTTACGAAAAAATGATTAAAAACGAAAAGGTTGCAAATTAGATTTCAAACAAAATTAGTTCAAAACTTTTTAATACTTTACGGGAAATGAAGAGTTTTGATAAAAAAAACTTCATTTCATCACAGTTTGGCATCTCTACAGTCCAGGCAGATTGACTATTCGAAATAAAACTTCATAATATAACCTTTTCCATAAATTGTGAGATCCTTGCTAGATTTGGTTGAAAACTGTGCAACGGAAGTCGCAGCTTTAATGAGAGCTTTTTCAGTTATTGCAATGATGTTTCAAAGTTTGGCAGTTGCAGAAAACTACAAAGAATTAAAACGTTTAAATAAATTGAAAGATTATATATTGAACCTACAACGGTTGACGTTTTCTGAAATTTAAGCAGAGAAAATGTTTCTTGATTAAACAAGACAATTTTTCCAAAAATACGGCAAGTTTCGCTTTATAAACCAAGTGTGGTGCATTCGAGATCTATGTATAAATTCATGGTAAAAGGAAGTAGGGCGTTAAGGCCACAACATATTCATCCCCACATTTTTTCCATTTGAAAATATGGCATATTCGCTATGACCACTCAAAAGAATATACCATTATGTGTTTACTAAACAGCAGAATTGTAACAAAATCAAATGTTCATCAACGTAGATTATTTAAAATGATAAACTTCGCTTATTATCGCATATTTAGATTATATCAAATCAATGACCCACCCTTGTTGTCACCCCCAGAGTAAATAAAAATAATATAAGGACTCGGAATATCTTCCCCATTATCACATTTTTTATAGTGCTATCATCAATGTAATAAATAACATAACAAACATTTATCTATTTATTTTTTTGTTCAGTCTCCTTTTTGTTTCTACATTATATAAAAACGAAATATCCTTGTTTGTTTGACGATTGATGATTATTATGATGATAATGATAATAATAATAATGATTGTCATTAAAAATTATATCAACAGAAATATCTAAAGCAACAACAAGCGGAGCAAAAATAAAAAGACAACAACCAAAAACTTAGAAATAGAAACATTAAAACTAAATATAAAGTCATTAAAAACGAAAGCACACCACACAGAAAAATACATGAAATTTGTAAGGATTTGTGTGCTTTTTTCATATAAATACTTAAATCGATAGCATACAACGAATAAAAGCTTAGCAAAAATGAGAGATAGAGCATAATCATCAAACACTGAATAGATATTAAATTTTATCGAGCTTTTATTCGATGGCATGCATTTTATATCATAATACGTACAAGTACATAAAGCTTTTGTTTCGATTATTCTTTGTATTATATTTTCAAAAAGACAAAACAATTCCGATATCGTCGATAACTTTGAAGAGTGTACAATACTTGAAACTTGTAAGTTTTTTTTTGTAGCTTTTCACCGTTGGATATTGTCTTTGAAGTTTTGAAATACAATACAAAGGAATTATTTGAATATACGTAGTCAAGGATCTATGTTATAATGTTAGTGATAAAGCTCTTTGATCAGTAATTTTCAGTGGATTATGAAAAAATATTATACTTTAGTTTATCGTTTTATACATTTTTTTTGGAAAATAAACGATTGGACATTTCTCAGCACAAACTTAACTGGTAACCAATAACGAATAACAAACCTCTCAAGAATGTCTTTAAACAATCAGAAAAACAAAAATTCTTGATTTTTTTAGAAATTTTACGGTTTCACTACAATAATATAACATTTACTTATTTATTGACAACAATTTTAGTAAAGGAAAAGTGAATATGGAAGCATCATAAATGACCGATATGAAGTTGGTTCTAAGTTTGTCCTAAGTAACAAAAACAATGTAAACTGTTTGGTATGATATCAAAGGGCCGAATGTCGAAGGGCCGAATTTCAAAGGACCGAATATGTCGAAAGTCCGAATGTCGAAGGGCCGAATGTCAAGGGGCCGATTGTGTCGAAGGGCCGAATATCGAAGGGCCGAATGTCGAAGGGCTGAATATTTCAAAGGGCCAAATGGGTTGAAGGGCCGAATTTGTTTTTTATTTTTTTTTTTGTTTTTAAAAATATTTTTTTTTTATTAAATTTAAATATTTTTCTATTTTTTTTACATATTCCTTTTTCAAACAAAAAAATGCCACTATTTAAGTCCAAACCACACAGATGTGTGGGTAAAAAATCATAGTATGTAATGGCGTTTTTGATAAAAAAATTTGGGTAAGATGAAATTTTTTAAAAAAATTTCTTTGTAGGATTGTGCATCTACCGTTTTTAGGAAGTGTAAGCCAAAAATTTCGAGAAAATTATTACATTTTCCGAGAAAATTTTGACTTTTTCATTTTTTTTGGTGACAAATTGTGTATTATTTTATACAAAATAGTACAAATGTGGCATTTTTTTAAATTTTGATATTAACATTGTATTTTAACAGTTTTTCGACAGTACAAGTAATTTTTCCGGGACAATTTTGTAATTTTTCTAGGAAAATTTTATTATTTTTTAACTTAGTTTAAAATTATGAATAAAATTTGCTACTTGAAGAATTGTATAACTTCTAGAAAAGCGGGGGTTTAGAGGCGGCAGCTTTTATCCTCTAAGGTGTACAACGAATTAAAATTACATTAAAAGAAAATTTTATATTTACAAAAGTTGATTTTTTTTTAACATTTGTTGTACTCTCAGAAGAAGCGATAAGAGCGATAAAATCTCTTTGATCTGTCTCAGCAAAGTTGACGAAGCAATTATTATTAATAAAAATAAATAAGACTAAAAAAAATATTGAAAAAATAAAAAAAGGGAAAAATTTTCTAGAAAATCAAAAAGTTTTATTAAAATTAGTTTTATTAAATTCGAATTTTTATGATTAAAATTAAGATTTGATAAATGAAAACCGCAGATTTTTAATTTTTGGGTGAAAATAATCAAAAAAATATTTTTGGAAAAACTGAAAATTTTCCAGGATAATGTGGTGATTTTTCCGAAATTTTTGGCTTGCACCTCCTAAAAATGATAGGTATACAATCCTATAAAGAATTTTTGTTTTAAATTTTCATCTTACCCGATTTCGGCGATGTATACGTCATCTACACTTACGCCAAAAATTTCGCTTGTATGGAAGTACATCCAACATAATTGTGTATATAATTATATTGTTTTTTTTCGGACGAAAATAATTTTAAAAGGAATGCACAAATGCGTAAGTTGGGTCAAAACACATACAAAAATAAATTTTTGACGTGGTACTTTAACAGTATTCACACAATTGTGTTAACGGGCAGGAAAAGGGATATACCTATTGGTCACGCATGACAAAATGTTCCTTCACCAAAATGTACCGCTGACTGTATACGTGATGAAAAATAGTAAAATACATAAATTCATAAAAAGTTCATTTATGTTTATAAAAAAAAATTTACAAAATATTCAATAAAACAAAACAAATTTAAAAAATTAAATTTCTAAAAGCAAAAAAAAAAAATTCTGCCCTTCAACAGTCGGCCCTTCGACATTCGGTCCGTCGATATTCGGTCCTTCGACCCATTCGGCCCTTCGACACATTCGGCCCTTCTAAAAGCAAAAAAAAAAATTCTGCCCTTCAACAGTCGGCCCTTTAAATTTCTAAAAGCAAAAAAAAAAAATTCTGCCCTTCAACAGTCGGCCCTTTGCCATTCGGTCCTTCGATATTCGGCCGTTTGACATTTGGCCCTTTGTACCCATTCCAACCGTTTGTTTGTGTTTGTGAAATGTAAACATTTAGGCGATCACACGATAAACTTTAGTTATAATATAAAAACTTTAGTTATAATGTTTAAAAGTAACATGTAATTACGGAATATGTAATTAAAGTTGGAATCTTTATCATTAAACAAGACAATAATTGGCAAAATTGCTTTATTAGTTTTAAATAATAAATTAGATTCTGTTATCTTATATATTAATACGCTTAATTTTTAGTTTGTGCTCCCTTTTTAACCTATTTCCCGTGCGCATATCTTAATGAAACATATATCAGGTGAATGGTATTTTTTCATATATGTGCAGAATATATATTTCATTAGGGAACGTGCTCGGGAAATAGGTGTAAAAGCCAAGAAACGTTTTTTCTATACTGTACATCTTAAATATGAATCACAACGCCAGAATGTCATGACAAAATAAGTTTGTATATTGAAACGTCATTACACCGTGACAATACAGAACAAAACAGAGAACATAAAATTATTTTACATACATACAAATATTTTGGTGTTAAGAGGTGTGAGTATAAAAATACAATTTTGTCATAGCACTCTATCGTCATGACAAAATTTTGCGAGTGAAGAACCTTAATACTTACGGGAAAAATGGACTGAAATTAAAGATAATATTCCCTGTTCCGAAAAATTGTTTTTTAAAATATTTGATACCTGTGTAAAAGATAATAATTACTTTCAGTTCAATATACCGTGTATAAACAAATATTCGGTCTAGCGATGGGAAACCCCCTTTCCCCAATCTTTGGCAACATCGTATTGGAAAAACTACTTAGAGAAAAACTGCCCACACTCTCAGAGCCTCCATCTCTTATTAAAAAATACGTATAGACGGTTTTCTATTAATTATACACAAAGACAAGATAGAATGAGTGTGAAGTTTCTAACAAAAAAATAACAACAATATGTATACGAATCCAATAAGAGTTTTCTAGAAAACTGCAAGTGTTAGTTTTTACACTGTAAAACACATTGTTGAAAGAGACAGCTCTACGATATTAGAAAGAGATGAAATGCTCGCCATGTTTTTTCAAATAAGAAGTGAATTTTGTCTCCTTCTAATGATATTCAGCTCACTCGCTCTTTCATATATAACTCATATTGGATTCCGATTTACTTATGTTGAGTGTTTGATTATTAAATTCAACCTTTCCAAAAATATTTCATCGAAATGTAAATAATAATTTTGATCAAACAATTAAATTTTCCATCGCCCCAAATGGGGCGCGTATAAACGATGTATGTATAAAGAAAACTCATTTATTTAAAAAATAGGTGTCACATTTTAAAGTATAAATAACAGACCACCGTAAAGTTTATATCAAATGGATTGGTACCGAAACATTTTTGAGTAGAAGATATTCGATGAGTAAGTACCATCGCTGATTTTGTACCAAAATGCCACTAGTATCGGATGATTACCTTTCAAATAAAAAAGGTTTGATTTTTAAACGAAACGGGCGCGATAGATTTTTTTGGGTTGGGATTCATTGAGTGGGATATGTTGAATGACCAATAACAGGACATCGTAGAGTTTGTACCAAAATTTCATTATATACAGATGACACCTATGGACTTAACCTTTCAAATGACATCAGTGACATTCCAAAACGGATCGACGTCGGGTGATTTTTTGAGTAGAATTTATTCAGCACACTCATGTAGTCTGAGTGGAATACGTGTAATGGCCAATAAAAACTCAACGCAGAGTTTGTACCAAAATGCCACTATTATCGGATGATTGTTACATGCTTAACCTTTCAAATAGAACAGGTTTGATTTTCAAACGGATCGGTCGCTATAGATTTTTTTGGGAAAAACTCGTGCATGGAATTCATTGAGTGGCATATGTTGAATGACCAATAACAGGACATCGCGGAGTTTGTACCAAAATTTCATTATATACTGATGACACCTATGGACTTAACCTTTCAAATGACATCAGTGACAATCCAAAACGGATCGGAGTCGAATGATTTTTGAGTAGGATTGGTTTAGTGCACTCATGTACTCTGAGTGGAATACGTTTAATGGTCAATAACAAGTCATCGCAGAGTTTGTACCAACATGCCACTATTATCGGATGATTGTTACAGGATTAACCTTTCAAATTGAACAGGCTTGATTTTCAAACGGATCGGTCGCGATAATTTTTTTTGAGAAAAACTCATTCATGGAATTCACTTAGTGGCACACGTTCAATGACCAGTAACAGGACATCGTAGAGTTTGTACCAAAATTTCATTATATACAGATGACACCTATGGACCTAACCTTTTAAATGACATCAGTGACATTCCAAAACGGATCGACGTCGGATGATTTTTTGAGTAGAATTTATTCAGTACACTCATGTAGTCTGAGTGGAATACGTTTAATGGCCAATAATAACTCAACGCAGAGTTTGTACCAAAATGCCACTATTATCGGATGATTGCTACAGAAACCAAAGTAAAATCGCTCGATACAAATAAATCGAGTTTATCAAAAGTTATGAATAACCAAAAAATGTTACTATTGGCAAATGGATTCGCTTACGTAAATCAGGACAAAATATGTGTACGGATAACACAAACGTGCGCGTTCGACTCTTTAGCACAAATATTTTATGCAATGGCAGTTGATTTTCAATTTTACAGAATTTTATTCGAATCTATGAATGAATCGCCTTATTTTATTTTCATTTTAAATTTAGTAATAATGGAAAAAAGCGCAATTATTATATAGCAAGGAGTTCAATATTAATGGGTTGTTTTTCAAGTTCAATAACAAGAACAAATTCCGAAATAAACCTTTCAGCTATATGCAACATTCTGGAATTAGTAAAACAACTTAATATTCCATCGATTAGTGTCCAGTATTTTTGCAGCTGTTCTGACCAAGACAAGACTGTAACCAAAGAAATTTCCCACTTGAGCATAGATTATTTTGAATTTTTCGATCAAAAATTTAAAAATATTGAAAAAAGAATTCGTTTACCACATGCCAATTGCCCTAATTGCAAAAGTCGTATAAAGCAAAAAAAACTAATATCCAATGATTGTATTATAATAGTAGACGTGGAACCGTTAAATAGTTCTACTATTTATCATACAAAATTAAATGACATTCAACAGGAGCTAACTATTTTGGAGGACACTGTTTATTTAAAAGGAACCATAAACTATCATCATTTAGAGGGTGACTTTGGGCATTACACGTCTTGCATAAAAAGACCCAACGGCCGGTGGGAATCTCATGACGATTTACATAAGTTTATAACTGAAATTAAACCTGATCGCGAAATAAATCCATCGTTGCTAATTTATACGAAAAATTAAGCTACAATATATAATCAAGCTATTTTACGAACACTATTAAAATATTTAGAAATAAAATTAAAATTAGTGTAAACATCATTTAAACAGGCAACTTTTTTAACTCTTCCAACCATCTACTTGTACTTACCTAATTTATAAATTAAATTCAACTTCAGATGTGCCACAACCATATTATCAACCTTTTCTTTCAACTCATTCCAACAAATAAAGTCAAATTCAAACGCGCAATCGCCTTATTACCTGCTACCACCCTACCCACCAAATCAACGTCGGTTCTCTAGGTTAGGGGCGGCTGAAGCGAGCGTCTGTCATGTATGAATCAGCTCGCTTTATACATATGTTCAAGATAGGATCGGATGCCATAAGATTCTACACCAATGGGTGACCCACACAGGTAAACCGAACTAAGTTATAAACCCTACACAATGGCCTTGGATTACCATATCGAATCCGTCACAACAACAACCTACAAAATTCAACACGGATATCGCCTTAAAAATGAAAACATGGAACGTGATTCTTCCTTTACCACCTTAGAGATCTCAAAACCCCTTCGAACCAGGCAAAGATTGACACATTAGGTTTATTTGGATATTATGCATGGTCAAACTCCGCACTAAGAAATTTAATATCACGGATGCTAATGTACATGCACTCACCGAAGATATATCAGATGACGTGAAAGATGTACTCTAAGTAACGTGGAGATCGATTGATGAAAGAACAGAAAACCAATTCGATCACGTCATGATCTCTAAAAGACACCCCACCAGTATATCCAACGTTAGAGCTTACAGTAATCGAAAGCGATCATTTGCTTGTCATATTCAATTACAAGTGTAAAAGGTTATTCACATTCAATAGAGAAACACAAAAAACCGTTCGATAGAATGTCGATGCTTTAAAAGATTTAAAACTTTGCAGCTTCCCTGCAGAGATACCAATGAGCTGTAACTGACTAGATCGGACTATTTAAATCGGCCGACTTATAGCGAATAACCTCTTCTTAACACCTAGGAATAGTGGCTGGCTAACCAGTCAGGTATCGCTTAAGTTACGTTCCAGGAAAGCTACGACAATAACTTCGGCAAAGCAAAAGAAGCGTGAAGATTATGAGATCAGGCACCGAAAAATCAGCTCTCAAGCGGGAAAACGAAATTCAAGTGTTTTGCTAATGCCAAGAATCTCGCTGGTGTAACGACGTTGCACTAGACTATTGCACTGAGAAGCCCACAGTGCAGGAGGTAAAATTCATACACGTGATGTGAAAGCTAGAGAGAGATTGAAATTTAACGAAGTCGATAAATAAAATAGGCTCAAAAAAAAATCTATCCTAACCAGTTCTTCAGAAAATAAGTTCAATATTCGAAAAAGAAATGTTAAGCTTATAAGAATTATCTGATAAAAGTGGCATTTTGGTACAAATCTACGATGTCCTGTTACTGGTCATTGAACGTGTACCACTCAATAAATTCCATGAATGAGTTTTTCTCAAAAAAATCTATCGCGACCGATCCGTTTGAAAATCAAACCTGTTCTATTTGAAAGGTTAATCCTGTAACAATCATCCGATAATAGTGGCATGTTGGTTAAAACTCTGCGATGACTTGTTATTGGCCATTAAACGTATTCCACTCAGATTACATGAGTGTACTGAATAAATTCTACTCAAAAATCATCCGACGTCGATCCGTTTTGGAATGTCACTGATGTCATTTGAAAGGGTAAGTCCATAGGTGTCATCTGTATATAATGAAATTTTGGTACAAACTCCACGATGTCCTGTTATTGGTCATTCAACATATGTCACTCAATGAATTCATGAGAGAGTACATGAGTGCACTAAAGCAATCCTACTCAAAAATCATCCGATGTCAATCCGTTTTGGAATGTCACTCTCCGAATATGTTATACTCAAAAATCTTAAGGTACCAATCCGTTTGGTATAAACTTCACGGTGGTCTGTTGTTGGTACTTTAATATGTCCCACTTATTTTTTTTAGTAAATAAGTTTTAATTAAACATAAATCTGGTGATGGAAAATATTATTGTTTGATCAAATTTATGATTTACATCTCGATGAAATATTTTTAGAAAAATTGGATTTCATAATGGTATGTATTACATATAGCTGTTATTTTTTGTTAGAAACTTCACACTCATGTATTTTTACATTTGTGTTTTTTACTTTCGGTTTTCCTGAGTCTTTTTTATTTCACTCAAAAATTCTTATTAGAAATATTTTAACAGTGTACTTACTAATACATATTTATTTTTGTTATTTGTTAGAAACTTCACACTCATAAGATAGAGGGAACTTTAAACGCCTTCAACTCATTCCACATTCAAATTAAATTTACAGTTGAACATGAATCGAATAACAACATCCCATTTTTAGATTTATCATTAACACGTCACAATCAGAAAATTACTACTAAATGGTATAGTAAAGACATATCGTCCAATAGAATGATAAATTTCTTTTCAGCTCATCCATACATGATGAAGCTTAACGTGTCACGAGCATTTATCAAACAAGTTTTTCATTTAAGTGATAATGTACACAGGACAAGTAATATAACGGAGATACATAAAATTCTGAGTAAAAATAACTATCCAACTGAACTCACACAGAAACTCATTACAAAATGCATGTACACTTATAAAAATCGTAACACGACAAATCTTGCGGATATTGACAATAATCAAATCAAAGGCTCTATCGCATATATCCCTAACCTGACAGAGAAAATTAAAAAAATCCTCAAAAAACCTAACTCCACTCATATGATAGGCACTAAAGTCAATAACACCTTGTCTAAACTTTTCAAAAACACCAAAGACAAAATCACAACCGATAAAAGAGCAGGTGTGGTTTATAAGATCCCTTGTGACTGTGGTAAATGTTATATTGGTGAAACATCCAAAACAGTAACAATGAGGTTGCTTCAACACGAGAATGATGTTAAATACACAAAAAAACACCAAAAGCATATAACACATCACAGGAGTGCACTATCTAAACATTCAATCGAGTGCTCTGAAAACTTTGATTTTACACATGCGTCTATCCTCGATATTGAGACCCAAAAGAAAAAAAGAGTTTTTAAAGAGATGTGTTATATCACAAAAAATAACAACTGTGTCAATTATAAAACAGATTGTTTGTAGGGGCCTTCAGCTTAACTATTTAAGCTTATTACGACAAGAAAGATTTCAAGATACAACACCTTAAACACTTCACACAAAATTACAGACAACTACACCATAGACACTATCACATACACAGCTAACAGCTAACTGGTCAACATAAATTAATTTTTATGATGAACCATGAACAGCTTTTATTATTTTTTATTTTTGGACAACGACTTTCTCGCATAAGATATCGCTAATATGGTTTTGAAATATTCGCGTTTATTTAATGATTGATGACTTAACCGAGTCCTACAAATATAATGCCTGCTAAGACATGTTCTCTAAGACAGCAAATGAACATATCCGAATCGCAAAGTGTAACATTTATATAAAAAATTTATAAAATATTATATTTTTTAAATCACAACAAACATAAAAAGAACAATTTTAACATGAGTAATCATATAAAGGTTAATAAACTGTTAAAATGAAAAACATAAACAAAGAGGAAAGAGAACACAAAAATAAAGACATATCATATATACCATTTCTTTCCAGGTATATAACTATCTGTCCCCTTCCTC
Organism: Nephrotoma flavescens; assembly: GCA_932526605.1. Classification (NCBI taxonomy): domain Eukaryota; kingdom Metazoa; phylum Arthropoda; class Insecta; order Diptera; family Tipulidae; genus Nephrotoma; species Nephrotoma flavescens. Next base: position 220,538,502 of record OW052220.1, read on the forward strand.
AACCACACCTTTTTAATAGATCGACTACCACACTGAAACTAGGTATATTGTGCACAGTCCATGTTGTCCTTGTTTTTCAAATTTGGCTTTATGTCTTTATCATTAAAATATTTACATACTATGAATAATATAAAGTAGGTGAGCGAGATCGAAATATAATAAATACCCCCTGACATTATGAACACTTTAATACCTTACGTGAAACAGAATAAAAGTAAAATGAATAATTGTTTTAGATATTACAGTACTAGCTTCTTGCAAGTCAATAGCCATTTTAAATGATGTTTGTATTGTACTACCGTATATAAATTTTAATTATGTGTTTAATATTATTGTTATGATTTGACTAAGTATGCATTAGTTATTGCTTTTTATATTCTATATAGTCTTTTATATATTATTTAGTAATTTTTGTTGTAATTTGTTTTTAGTTATTGTAATTCTCCACTGATGATGACCAACAGGTCGAAATATTTGGATAAATAATAAAATAAATTAATTATGAAATCATAAAAAAATGTTTGTCTATAAAAAGCTAGCGCCATACATCAAAATATAAAAGACAAACTACGGAAAGTATTTACTTAATACTTACACAAACATAATATCTAAGGAAAGTTTGGAATAATCATTTCCGTCCGATTTCAAGCAAAAGTCATGGGATCTCTTAATTTATGCGAAAAGGTTAAGGCCCCGATTCAAGGTAACACGTGGTCGATTTTCAAAGCTAAGACACAAAACACTGGTTTATTTTTTCTAGTAGATGGAGCGTACAGTACCATTTTGAAATTTTCATCAAATTTTGTATTTTCGTAATTTTTCATTTTTGATCTTTTGGAGACATGTGCATCGAAAATAAACATAAAACGAAAGAATGAAAAAGGTTTTTTTGTCCAAATACCTAATGGTTTAATTACAACACAAACATATTTATATATTGATTTTTGTTAATTTTCAGTTCTTATTATGGGGCGTTCGGGTATTTGTTGTTTGTTTTTACAATTTTACAATCATAATGAAATAATATAATTTTTTTATAAAGAAATCTCGCACAACGAGAAGCAAAGTAGATGGTCACCTCAACTCAGGAACTGACCTCATTGAGCTCGATTTAACGTAATGATTTAAATTATTAATATTTCGGGTGCATTTTCACATAAGTTTTTTAGTCATCCAAATATCTAAAGACAAATCTAAAGAGAGTGAAAACTGTATTGCTCATTTTCCACGAATGATTCAATTGTACATAATATCTACTGGTTGCATTAAATTTTTAACCCAAACATTTCTTTTGTTTCTGGTTTTACACTTTTGGTGTTGACTGGAAGTGTGGTCAATTTCAGTCAGTTCTATACATTCCATCGAATGAGTTTTAACTTGCTGGCACCAGAATTTAATGAATTTTCAAAGACTCCAATTCAACATATATACTTTTCCTAGATGGGGTCGTATCTCGTAATTCAATCATAATTCCGAATTACAAATGAATGGTAATTTTTCAACCGCTCAAGTACAACAGCGACCACTGATGTAACCAGCGCAATGTTCAGATGTTAATTTTAGAATGCCTTCATAAATGTGTAAAAGACAACCCCGATTATTAAAAATCGTGTGTTTTACCGTAGACAGACACAAAATAGATAATCGCATTATTTAGATTACTAAGTTATTTCTGCCTGTCGCTCGGTACTCGATTTTTCCAAAACAGAATGATTAAGTGTTCATATTTAGATAAATGCAATCTATCCCGATAAATTAGGCACACTTGCAAAAATCGCGTTTCTATTAGTCACCACAATTTGTTTATTACGATTATTATAATTTAATTTTCAATCTAGATAAATGAAAATCGCGATAAATTTTGTGTTTGCCTACGGCATTGCACATCAAGTGAATGACGCGTTATGATAAAAATATCTTCAATCATGGAGAAGATTTACGGAAATTGTTTGCAAATTACGAGTCAACAAAACGCAGCGAATCCTTTAACAGTTTGCAAATATATATTTTTTTTGAAACTTGAATAAAAAATTATGCCCATTGTTGGCCAGGCCGATGTCTGGAAAATTTTCAAAGTGAGGGAAACACATTATAATATAAAAAACATTTTAAATCGTTTTAGAAACCCTTTTACCTTCTCGTGTCGCGTGTCTCGCCCAAATAAATTGTTAACATTTCATTCTTGTTGGTTCATTTGTAGATCGATTTGATCAGCTGGAAAGTATAATTGCAGGGTGATTTGGCTCAAGAGAACAACGTTGCGACTTAAAACCCAGATGTCATTAACATATGCTAATGTCAGTTGCTCTAGCCTATATTGAGCTCACGTATGACGTTTTATAAGAATAAATTGAAAAGCATTTGGATGATAGGATCATCTTATCTCTTTCTCATACTCACGATGCAATTTTAAATGTTGCCGAAAGTTTATCTTTGCTGTATACCTTGAATTAAGAGTCCTCAGTAATTTGCACATAGATATCAGATGCTGTCGCACGTCTATTGAAAGTTTTTCAATAAACTACAAAATTACGATTTGTTCGGTAGTCCATAATGGTACTCGCGGCTAAGATACGATCGCTGTAAAAAACTTTGCTGATCACTATGTTTTCTAAGCCAACCAGTGTTTAACAAAGCTACGATATAGATGTTACAATTTAATCGATGTCTTTAGTAAACAAATTGAAATGTCACAAGCTTAAAATATCGAATGGAATTCGAAAATGCCTGAACCAATTCTAATCAACATCTTAAAATAAACATAAGGTACTTAAATGGATGAGATTGGTTATACTGAACGAAACCCTTTATTAATTAATAAACCATTAGTAACCCCACACCCCATTTTAAATGAAGATGCCCATTCGTAAGGAGCGAAATTCCAAATATCCAAGCAGTTCCTATCTTTTGATGTAGGATCTTGACTTTGTTTATTCCAACATAATCTTCTGATATACTTTTTAAGGGGTATGTGGCTTCTAAAATAACATAATGTTCGGCAATGAAACCAAATAGCTAAAACTTTTTTCATCCTGTCATTAGAGAATATCATTCGACAGAACATAGAGTAGCGCAACTCCTTATATTATAAATCAAGTTAGTTCGTTTCCGAAACCGTCCAAAAAATGAGCTTCACATCAGCGTTGTGAACAAGAAAATATCAGTTACTAGAGAGCCACGGCAAATGAGAAGCATGAGAAAGTTCGATTACTTAGAATTGATGATATATGATCAAAATATAATCTCTCTATAGAGCAAGAATCATCGCATGGATAAATTACATAACCGGATTAAGCAAATTTCATTAAAATTGTTAATGTTTCACCAAAAACTAAACTACAAAGAACCTACAAAGCGCTGATAACGCCATATTTCACTACGAGTCTGTTGATATGAATCAAATTTTTATGGAAATACCGACTGATTCAACTCTTTAGAATACGAAAGGATTGCGAAGGTAAGATAGCTTATGATAGCCGATAGTTTATATAAGATCTATCCTGAAGTGTACATCTTTTGTCTGTCAAGGTGGCTGTTCTTGATTTATCTGTATATTACTAATTTTATAGCAATAAATATTGACCCCCACTTGTATTCACTGCTAGTAATCTGGTAATTGCTGTACTTGTTACATTTCCATAAGTAATTTTTTATTACAAAATGTTAATTGATGTTGACTTACCATAGACGAGGTTGATTACCAACTTCTGGTGGTTGGTCTCTTCATTTCATGGACGGTTGAGGACCAACTTAAAATGATAGATGGAATCCCTCGTTCATTCGTCCTGGTTCAAATTTCGGGTATTTGCACCTTTTTTGGATCAATCATTTTTTGGATCATATACACGCCAACGTCGCCAAAACCAATGAGAGGAAATGGAATATGTCGATTGAACATTTAAACACGTCGACAATGTGGATATAATATTCATGAGACTTCGACTTGTGTCAGGTTCCAAATTACTCCAATATGAATTTGATGGATGGATGGATGGATCCAGGCACACCAGGATGGAAGGTTTATTGACAAGTTCCGGAGAATTGGAGTTGCAAATTAAGAAGCCAATATCATTATTGTTGATTCACCATTATTTAGAGTGTGCGATTAAGACTAACGGTTTTACAAATAACCAGATATAGGGACAGGACATGTTTATAATAATTATAGAATTGACCCGGTTCCAGATGTCTAGTAGTAAGAAGTAGTTAGAGAATTTATTATATTTATATAAAACTAGCTGTACCCAGCCCACTTTGCCGGTCTTATGATTTTAACTGAAAAATTATTTTTATTTTTTGTAATATTAAATTAAAATTAAGATGAATCAAAAATATTTTATTTATATAAAAATTGATTAATTTACTCCAATGCTCTTTGGTATAGAACATATTTTGTTGTTCCTTCAGGTGCGGTCACATATAATGATGACGGTTTTCCCACAAGTGAGCGTGTACCATCTAATTGGCAAAGTCAGAAGCATGGATATTCCAAATTTAAACCACAAACTTCAAGTGACTGACCTTGTGATTTGTTAATGGTTATATCAAAACCTAGACGAATGGGGCATTGTATTATTTTAACATTAAAAGGCATATCTGACGGAATTATAATAGGAATGTTTGGGATTAAAACTTCTTCTCCTTTGTATTTGCCAGTTAATATTGTTGCTCCAATTAAATATGTCATTCATTTTTTAACCGCAAGTCGGCATTACAAAGTTTTGGTTGGTTAATATTTCGTATTAAAATGATAGTACACCAATTTTTAATTGAAGAATATGTGGTGGTACTCCAGGCACATCTAATAAATTTAAAAATTCTGTAGGATAGTTTACCACTTCGCCTTGATCTATATACCACAATCAATTGGTTTGTATGAAAATGTTTCACCAACATTTTTATTTTGAATGGCAGTATTTATATCATTAACGTCCTTGTTTTATAATGTCAATATTGGTCGATCACTTAACCAATTATGATTTGAATTGTTGTACAATATTTGGGTATACGGTTTCAATTAATTTTTCTTTTTAGTCTTTTAAAATACAAAAGTTTTGTGGAAATGGAATTGAATCAGTTGCACAATCAATTTGAATTTTTCCATTTCCAATGTCTAATAATGATTTTGGAAATGTTATAGCCGATTCATCGTTTTGCAATTGAAAACGCATATATATTGTTAAATTTAAATTTTTAAATGTTTCTCCAGAAATTATATGGTTTTAAACCGTTTGATTCACCAGCTTGAGTTGATCGGGTTATAACAGGTACCTATGTTAGTGTCTGTCTAAAATCACCTGATAATTATATTGTTGTACCATCAAATATCTGTTGGTTGTTGCATAAATCTTGTAACGTTTTATCTAATGCTTCTAATGGTTTTTGATGTGCCATTGTGCATTCGTCCCAGTTTATTATTTTGCATTGTTGCAATAACTTTCCTGGTGTTTTTGGTATGTTACATGTTGGTGTTTAAATTATTTGCATATTTAATGGGAGTTTTAGTACTGAATGAGGTGTTCTATTGCCATCTAATAATGTTTCTGCTATTCCTGAAGAAGCAATTGCTATTGCTATGTATGTTGATTTGCGATCTTATCAATGTAATTATTAAATTGAAAAAAAACTCCCATAGAAGCTGCCACTTCCAGTAGCTCACGATTCATAGAACATATATATAAATTTTTATTACAGTTCATACAGTAGTTTTGAGTTTATCGACCGAAAATTCTCCTACGGAAGCTGCAACTTCCGGTGGACCATTTTCAGCTAAAAACCGTTCTCATGACCCATACAACATATACACCAATTTTTATCAACATTGGTACAGCAGTTCTTAATGTTACAAACACACACGTCATTATTCTATACATACATAGAGATTCTGGATATAAAATTTGATCGTCTTGTGAACGGCAAAATGACCGGTAACTTAATCAAGAATTACAAATCCAAGTTTATCTGATTTTTTTGATAGTTTGATGGTTTTTTTGAATCTGGCATCCCCGCCGTCAAATTCAATAGTTTTTTGAAATTTGGAATCTGGGGTATTATTAATCAAACATAAAGTCATTACGTTATTTAGTGTTTTGGATTGTCGGTTATAAATGCGAGACACAAGTCCTAATGATTGATCTTTTTGTTTTCATTAAAAAGTTGTCAAAATTAGTATGTCGAAAATCGTAAATCGTACTGAAGGCTGCCGCATGGAAATTGTCTACGAGCTAAGTGCAACCATTGCAACATAATAAAGTTAAAAATGTGTGATATGTGTATAATGTAATTGTTGTTGTAATGCACTTGTTGTTGTACCACCGTTTCGAGATCACACATTTTTAACTTTGTTATTTTGTACCTAGCTCGTAGACAATTTTCATATGGTAGCCTTCATTCTGCTTATATAATTAGCCCCTAGTATACATCTTGAATATATAGAAAAGATATAAGCTTGAGGTGTAATTTTAACCAACAAACAATCAGATCTGCTTGTATAAAATTATGTATCGCAAATTACGAGATGTAAATTCAAGGTAAACAAAATAAAATCAATTCCGCATGAAATTTTGATAAATGGATTTATTATTCTAAATCACTACATCAACAACAACAACACATAGTTTAATTTTCAATCCCATCAGTTTTGTGTTTATCACCAACTATTGTTATAGGACATTCATACTACTCCAAATGTACACACATCTGTACAGAATTGCTATGTACATAATATATATGTATTCATATCTCATTAAAATACTTATCTTTTCATTCTCTATAAGTAGATAAAATACAAATACAATTTACTATTGTATTTATTAGCGATTGGAAGCAAACCATCTCAATTTCATACACACCACTACAAAATATTGTTAGCTTCACAGCTGTTCATCGTAACGTCCTTTTGCTTTTATCTTCCATATGCATACATATGTACATATATATACATCGAAACAAGACTGGAAACTAGCTACATCTGTGGTATTCTGGTAAAACTAATTATAAATAAAATCAATAAATTTTACGAGTGGTTCTTTACTTTGCTTTCTTTTTTTTACCAAAGGAATTTGGTTTTTTGCTAATTTTTCGGTTAATACTTAAAATTTAACAAATCCGTCAATCATCTCAGATTTTTTTTCTGCGTCTTTTGATATATCATAATCTAAGTTTTGTTGACTGATATCGTCGCAATGGTACCAAAACTTTTTCGATTTTTGCGAATATTGTTTACTTTGTAATGCCATAGCGGAAAAACTAGAGGGCAAAAAGGGAAAAAGCCACCGTCAATTTTCCTAAAAAACTTCAATTAAAATTTTAAGACATAAATGTTGGTGATCGGTTGGTTAGTTTTTATGCTATGGTACCACGAAAAGTCGTGTTTTTGCAAAATACGTGAATCGGGGCCTTAAGTGGGAAGTTTCGTCCCTATATGCGGTTGATTTGTGTCCCAGTATTTCGTAACCGGATAAATAAGCTCTTAATTTTATGCTTGAACTAGCGTGACGTGTTTCTACTTGTTGTGTGGTGATAAATCGACTATATAATCTGCATAGGTACATTAGTTTTGGTTATTAAATTCAATCCCATCCCTAAACCTTCTTTCAAGAAGAACCATGCTTAGGTCATATTCTGGAACTACATCCAAAATGCATATTATAATACCAATTCTGATCTAAATAGAGTATATGACTATGGTTAAGAAACAGCCGAATTGCACTCAACATTGTGAACCTTCAAAAGCTGTAAATTTTTATTGAAATCCCTCATCGAATTTAATCATAATTGGTCACAACAAGTCCGAAATCTTTTAGAATAGTATTCGATATTCGTCTTATAGTTTTTTATGACAATTTGTTAGGGGTTTTAACAGTAAATCCGAGATTTACATTTCTGAGATTTTTTTAAAGAAAGTATAAATTGTCCAGTGTACACTGGCATGGATGGTGGATCGGCGCTGAATTCTGCACTCTAACAGAGGGTCTTAGTCAATGACGAAAATTCGCAACCACTGCATCACTTGTTCGGTTTTGATTTCAGGATTTTTGATAAATAAATGATTTATTGAATTGAGTAATTATTGATAATACGCTACGGAGGTATCTTTCACCTGTTTAATCATTTTTTCATTGTTACGGATCTATATACACATCTTCACAAATATGTATATTTTATTCATACATTATTTTATAACATACTATCGTTTAAAGAAATTAAATACCAAATAACTTTATGAGCAGAACATGAATAGCCATTTCCCTAAACATACACAATTCGATGTACGATTGCATTTACAAATCAAATTAATCAACTAAACATTTTTGTGTTTTTTTTTAAGTACAAATCCCAGCTGGATTCCAATGTAGTTTTATGTACATGTATTATTTATATACGGTACGAGTAGGGAAAATTGTATGAACGAAAGGAGGTTTGAGTTTAAGCATTTACGTATTGTGTATAAAGCTCAAATTCCATAAATATTAAGATGTTGTTGATGTGTGACTCAATTTGGTTAAAAATTGTATTTCGCGTGATTTTCTCATAAATAAATTAAACGCGAAAACTTCCATTTAATTACCCACCTCGCTAAGCGGACATGCACAATATAAATACATCGTGTGTTAGGTAGGTTAGGTATAACAAGCGCAAAATTAGATCATGAACATGGTAATATCGTAAAATAGTACGTATGTACATATCACAAGTATCATGATGGTACACATGAGGTTACATAAAAGTATGTTGGCAAATTTTGGTATGCACATACAACTGACAAAACATATTACATAAATTGACTAATTAGTTTTGTGTATAGTGCTAATAAAGCTCATTCAATATAAACAATATTAGACTTGGTGTATTTACGTCCTATATTTCCACTTGAAACTCTAAAAAATTTTTCTCGATATTATAGAGAATTTGATGCGTTGGCTGATAAGGATACAAACGATTAATATGACGTAACAACGTATATCATACGAGTACCTAGTAATAATTGGTTTATTTATAGACGAGAATATGCTTTTTACCCTTTAAAGGTTGTTTGCAAATCGAATAACATAATTTTTAAATCCATAAATAACATATTCTATATTTACAAACGATGATACAATAATTTTATTTGGATATATTCCCACACGTATTTACCTTCTGGACAAGGTATTTTTGATCATATATTCGATTAAATTAAATTAGCAGACGCATAGGCTTAATATAAATCTGTTAATTAAGTTAATATTCATGTTAACATGTGGGTGTTCAATATCGTTTACATGGTTTGTAATTCAAGGGCGGTAACCTTAACTTAAGCGATTTAAGGGCGGTGTATAATGATTCCTAGACAAAAGACGACTGGTTATAAGATTTGTTCAAACCCAGGTATAAATCACTGGATTTTAAGTAAAACGATCGATTTAATATTTTAGGCATACATTACAATTCCCCCATTCTATAAACTGATAGGTCAATCTAATAGTATCGATTGATTATCCTACTTTACAGAACCAATTTCATTTTCAAGGCCCAATCCCAGATAGTTTGACAACTGGTGTTAGTAATAGAGTGTTTAAGTAAAAGTGTTTTACAACGATAAAATATACTCGATCCCCTATATCTGAAGAGGCTGGCGATGTTTTTCTAAAATATGTTCTGAATGGTCCAGCAAAAAAAATGTAGAGATCTTACAAAACTTTACCCCTATCCGGCTTCTACAACAAGATTTATTAGTATTTAAAAACGGAAAAGGTACAACTGATTCTGTATAAGATAGCGGAAATATGACAGCGGAAAATAAGAGATAACGCTACTCGCCGCAAGTGGCAGCACTATCAGTAAAGAGAATTAATTTTGTTATATGTGATTTTGTTACCAGCGGAAATTTTTTATTCATTATGTGTATATTTTTTCACTAAATAAAACATCTCAGCGGAATAAAATATTAAAAATGGTCCTTAAAAAGGCAAATTGATTGATCTCCGAAGTAAAGGAACTCGGTATATGAAATGTTGAAATTTAACAATATTCATTCTTTCCAACATTTCTTCCACTAGTAACCAATACTTTCGGTTGTTTTTCTAATAGCTTAGATCATACTGAGACTATATAGGAAATTTGGAGGAAATTCATGGACTAGAATTTTCACTAGAACTTTTTGATTTTCTGCGGCCGTATAAAGTATTTTCAGTTTTTGGCCAATACATCAAAAACTTCTACTCTCTCCTTTTCCTTAAATTTCCCATACAGTCTCAGTATGACCTAAGCTATTAGAAAACTTTTCGGTTAGTTTTCGGTTAGTGCTAGTGGAAGTTTTTGAGATATTGGCCAGAAACTGAAAATAACATTTGACCGCAGAAAAGTAAGAAATTCTAGTGAAAATTCTAGTTCATGAATTTTCTCCAAATTTCCCATATAGTCTTAATATGACTTAAGCTAATAGAAAAACAACCGAAGCTATTGGTTACAAGTGGAAGTTTTTGAGATATTGTCCAGAAACTGAAAATAACTTATTTGGCCGCAGAAAATCAAAAAATTTTAGTGAAAATTCTAGTCCATGAATTTCCTCCAAATTTCCTATATAGTCTCAGTATGATCTAAGCTATTAGAAAAACAACCGAAAGTATTGGTTACTAGTGGAAGAAATGCCGGTAACAAGGAATATTGTTAAATTTCAACATTTCATATACCGAGTTCCTTTACTTCGGAGATCAATCAATTTGCCATTTTAAGGATCATTTTTAATATTTTATTCCGCTGAGATGTTTTATTTAGTGAATTTATACATAATGAATAAACAATTTCCGCTGGTAACAAAATCACACATAACAAAATTAATTCTCTTTAGTGATAGTGCTGCCACTTGCGGTGAGTAGCGTTATCTCTTATTTTCCGCTGTCAAAATTCCGCTATCTTATACAGCATGTACAATTGTACCTATTCCGCCTGACGAGGGTTAAAATTGACTTTTACCTGAATATTGGCCCGCAGCCTAAAACAATATTCCTGCTAAAATTTCAAAATGCCAAAATGATGAACCCTTTTTGTTTCCAAATTTAATCTTCAATTTTATTTAAAACTTTCAATTCTTTGCCATTTTATGTAAATGATAATATTTTCAGCATCATCACAAAAATTGAAAAAGCTCCCTCTCATTGAAGCTGCCACTTCAACGGAGTGATTTGTTGCATTTAACGTTAACAAAAAGTGTAGCTACACATTTTAACGAAAAGTGTAGACTCGAAAAGTATAAATACACAAATTATCAAAAAGTGTAGCTGCACAAGAAAAAAAAAGTTTGGAATTCGAAACACGTGGTTCAATTAAAATTATTCACAGTACTACAAAAATAAGTTTATACACCTTCTTTATAAAAAAAAATTTTCAAGTCTTATTAATTCAGAAAATCTTTGTAACCATAAGTGCCGAGTGTAGAATTTAAGTTCTCGAATTGTGATGGTGTCTGAAATTTAATAATTCAAAAAATCTTCGGAACAATGAGTGCCAAGTGTGAAATTTAGTGTTCTCAAGTAGGGATGGTGTCTGAAATTTGTAAAAAAGAATTCAAAATTTTTCGCAAATTATGATTGGCGATATGACACTACACGTGGAAGCGCCTTTGGCCAAACTCGCCTAATACTTTCATAATTCAAAAAATCATCATAAGAATGAGTGCCGAGTCTGGAGTTTAGTGTATTCAACTTGGGATGGTATCTGAAATTATGGTATCGTCATTGACCAAATCCGCTATTTGGGTCATATCGACAAATTGTTTCTAGTAACTGTATAGACATCATCCCAAGTTGAGAACACTGAATTCCACACTCAGCACTTATATTTTCCAAGATTTTTTAGAATTAAAAAAATTATAAAATTTCGTTTTATAAGGAAAGTGTATAACTTATACACTTACGTAACTAAACTTATAAGTGTATAGCTTAGTACTGTATTTCGAATTCCAAACTTTTTTTTTCTTGTGCAGCAACGCTTTTTGATAATATGTGTATCTACACTTTTTGAATCTACACCTTTCTTTAAAATGTTTAACTGCACTTTTTATTAACGTTAAATACTTCACACCGGTTGCAACTTCTGGTATACAGAATGTATACAGAAATCTCGCAAGTATCTTCCAATTAGTGAATAAAGTTTAGGTACGAAGTTTTGAAAAATTATCTGAACTAATTTGGTTTGAAATTTACATAATTTACAAACTTTTACTTTTAGTTCGTTTTTCGTAAAGGCTATAAACACTATCAAAAAACATTTGCTAAGATCGAAAAAACTCTTGTGGAAGCTGTCACTTCCGGTGAACCACTTTCAGCCAAACATCATGAGGACCTCCCAATTTATGGTAAAAACTTAGTGTGATTTTTTGTAAAAACAATTTATTGCCATATATCGTCATTTCTGCTTAAATTTGGAAAGCCGTCTTAAGCCGATATAGTTGCAAAATCAATTTAGAATCATTTTTAATCATTTTATTTATAAATAATATTGTAATTTCCAAAATTTTTTGTCAAAAAAACGAAAAAAACTCCTATGGAGGCTGCTACATTGTTACGACTACGTGTGCGTAACTAAATCTTTGTATATTTTATTCCCCATGGTTTGTGTTTTTGCTTAACCGGTTTGATGGTTTGTGTGTTTGTTTACCGGTATTGAGTGCATTGGTTTTGGTACACCCTTTTTGTTTTGTGACAATAATAATGCTGATAACGCGGCGATAAGAAGAAATAAAAATTGAGAGCGAGACCAATGTGCATCGAGTGTGTGCAAAGTAAAACGCTCTAGAAAAATGTTTTTTCTTATGTGCTTCTCGTTTATATCAATGCGACTTGATGTAAACGAAAAACAGAGAAGAAAGAAAATTCTTCTAGAACGTTTTACGCGTCGTTATTTCGGTGCGAGAATTTTTGTTAGCTCAGTCTGGTTTTATTTTTGAATCGAAAAGAAGAGTTGTTATGAATTCAAGTTGAGAGTACAGTATTTTTTTTTCAAAAGTTTGGTTTTAAAATTTTATTGTAAAAACAACGCAAATAAATCGATTGTGAATAAAGTTTGATTAAAATTTGGAGTTAAAAAAGATAAACAGTGTCAAATTCAACTAAATAAATAGGGGTTGTTTAATTTGAGTTGTGAAGAAGAATAAAAATTCCACATCGCAATGTTCTGTGAAAACTAATATTTGTTTTGGTTAATGCGTTTAAATATCTAGAGACGCACAAATTGTGATGGTAGTTTTCAAATTTAAACAAAAAATTTCGATAGCGAATTCTTTCATTTAAGTGAAGGTTTGCTTTTTTTTAAAGTAACTGTCTGTATATATTCACTTTTGATTCGCATCGCGAGTTCGATATATGGCAAGGAGGTCCAAAGCAAACGGTGATTTTGTTAGTACAAAAGAAGACGGTGATTTTTTTTCTTTTGAGACAAGGGTGGTGTAACATTATTCAACGCCTAATTATTAACGGTACGGGTGACCAACCGGCTATTCGTCATGTTTTATTGGTATCGGGGAGAGGCCCCGCAACGGTAACGGCACCAAGGCCGCAACGGTGCAATTTTTTTTGGTGGGTTGTAAGGTACTATTTTTTGTTTTTTTTTATTATATTTTTTTATTTTTTTTTATATTGTAAATTTTTTGATAAATTTTGAAAATTTTTGAATTATAACCGAGCGCCGAATAACGGTCGACGGTCGCGCGCTCGGTGCATGTTGGTCTCGTTCTTGTTCCCTCATTGCTGTTCTTGTTGGAAAGTTGTGTTTTCTTTTTTTTATCTAAATTTATATAAAAATATGAATTATTAAATTTCCGGGTTTGGTGTGATGAGGGGGGAATTTCCATTATGTGTCGGTGTTATATTTCGCGGTCCCTTGGTGCCCGTATCCTAATTCGAAACCGGTGTTTACCACCGTTTGAGTTCGATTGGATGCGCGCATCAAGGCGACTCACTCAGTTATAATTATTGCTGTTCGTTCTATTATATATGAAATTAAGTGTGTTAGTAATAAAACGAATGTGTATGTATTTGATAATAATATAATAATATTGTAATTGGTATAATATGTATGTATTGAATACTGTATTGTTTATGTAAAATGATGAGATATGGTCAGATCGTGTTGGACCGGGACGTGTTGGACTAGTTAATGAGGATATATTAGTTCCGGTTAGATATAGTGATTGGGCTAGCCCCATTGTTATTGTTCCAAAGGAATCTGATGCGATACGTATATGCATTGATTGTCGGGTTACAATCAATAAATATATTATTACGGATCATTATCCCCTCCCCAATATTGAAGATATTTTTGCGAGCTTGGCAAATACAAACGTTTATTGTGTTATTGACTTAACTGGAGCGTATCAACAGTTAGAAGTTACCCAGGAGTGCCAAGAATTATTAGCAATTAATACACATAAAGGGTTATTTAGATTTAAGCGTTTACCGTTTGGTGTAGCTTCGGCTCTTTCTTCATTTCATGGATAGCATTTTGTTGGGTTTAGTAGGCGTTCACTGCTACCTAGATGATATAATCATTGGAGGAAAAGATTTGGAGGATTGTCGTGTAAAATGTTTTGAAGTTCTCAATCGATTATCTCAAAATAATGTTACTATTAATCTAGAAAAGTCTAAATTTTTTGTAGAGTATGTAAATTACTTAGGGCATACTCTATCAAAAGATGGAATTAAACCAAATGAAGATAAAATTAAAGCAATTCAAGACGCTCCTGCGCCAAAAAATATACAACAGGTGCAATCGTATTTGGGTTTACTAAATTATTATAGTAAATTCCTTCCAAATTTATCTAGTAGGCTAAAGCCGTTGTACCATCTATTACGTAAAGGCACAGTTTTCAACTGGGATGAACATTGTGAAAAGTGTTTTCAAGAGAGCAAAACATGGTTGCTTGGAAAAACATTATTAGAATTGTATGATCCAGCTAAAGCTATTGTAATTGCTATAACCGATGCAAGTCCGGATGGGGTGGGCGCTGTTCTCTCCCACGTAATCGGCAACTGAGAGAAAGCAGTTCTCTTCGCCTCGAGTACCTTAACGAATGCACAATCGAGATAATCACAATTACATAGAGAAGCACTAGCTGTAATGTTTGCCGTTGAACGTTTTCATAAGTACATTTATGGTCACCCATTTGTTATATATACTGACTGTGAAGCACTGAAATCTATATTTAACACAAAGAAGCATGGAGTGGGAGTTGCAGCAAATCGCTTACTTCGCTGGGCCATACATTTATCCATGTACGATTACTCTATACAATATAGACGAAGTAGTAAAATGCCAGGACCAGATGCATTATCTAGATTACCCCTTAGTACATATACCGAGATTTCAGAAGACGTTAGCTTGGTACAGTGGATTGAATGTGACAGGGAAATTCCGTTAAATTTGATAGAGATTGCGATGGAGATCAGTCAATTCGACTAGACTGTAGAAAGGCTAGAGATATTGAGTCTGCACGATACTACACACGCACGCACGCACATGCAGCATTTTTTTTTAAAAGCAAATTTTTGCTTCAGCTATATTGCAAATGGTAAATCTGAAAAAATCACATACCGAGTCTCCCAAACGACACTCCGCAACTCACTCATTGTGTTTATTGCACTCGTATTTATACGTCGATCGTATATTCTAGATTTTGCTATATTTTTTCTAGATTCTGTTAAGACTACTATGGCTGCGGGCCAATAGTCGGGTAAATCGTTTACTATGGTAAAAATCGGATTTAGAACAGATTTTTCGATCAGTTTTTCCATAGAGTTTTTGGAAAATAAATGAATTTACCAAAAAATTTACTTAAAATTGGCTTTTACCCGAGTATTGGCCCGCAGTCTATAATCCGCTAATCAATAAAACTGTTATAAAACTACTCTACTCACTTTACTAATGTAAAGTTCTAAATCTTAAATGAGCAATTTTTGTTGAATAAATGTATCGCTATCGCCGAATTAATTGTCCATCAACCAATTAGTTAAGTTCGTAATATTATATACATTATCATGATCTTGCTTATTGGGTTAATGGATGATTAATTCGGCATTGGCGTAATATTTCTCCAACAAAATTGCTCATTTAATGTTTAGAACTTTGTTAAATTTTTAGTTAGATTTTTGACATCTGGGGTTGAGTGGTGGTACTAATTTTATAACAGTTTTGTTGTATAGCGGATTATGGTAATCTAGAGCATAACCTCTAGAATAAATCTAAGCTAATCTAAAATATTCGATCGATTTATAAATACAAGTCCAACAAACACAACGAGTAAGTCTTTATGAGTGTGGATAACTGTAGCAGGGAAACGTTCGAATTTCAAAATGAAACTTTGCATACCGATTAAGCCCTATTTCTGCTAATTAGTACTCACGGAAAAGAGCCGAATAGGGGAAAATAAAATTCCATATTTCACCTGAAAGACGAAACAAATAAACACCTATTTCTAGAGAGAAAGAAACAGAAACAATTATCTTGAAAACTTTCCAAATGCGGCTAAACTGATGAAATTGTGATTATCATATAATTATAATTTTCATAAATTTTCATTCAAACAAACTAGCCCCTAAAAGATATTATATAAAACAATCAAAGTACATAGGTACACCGTTCAATAATATTTGTGTGGAACAACAAATTAAACAATTGAAGTAAAATATTTCAAAATTCAAGAATAAGAAATGCAGATGGCATATTCCTGTCAGGCATGTTCATTGCCATCCGCAAAACGTAATGGCTGAATTTGTGCTAATCCAGAATTGGCCCAATTCCATTGAACAACAAAGAGCATTGAATCTTAGATAGCATTGAATCACATAAAGTGTTAGAAAGCAATGAAGTTGGCACTTCTGATTGCATATTCTTATCAGTGGAACTATTCTGGTAATTCCCCAGGAATAAGGAATTGGGGATAGAATTTACAAGTAATTTTTTATATAACAATTTTTTTCTGGTAAAAATTATTCCTAATTAAAATATTTACATCAAACTTTTCTCCTCAGTAGGCCGGAAAAAAAATTTTCAACAGAAATTACACATAAATTTTTTCCAAAGTTCCCTAGTTCCGGGGAATTACCAAAATAGTGCTACAGGTATTTTAATTTCCGTTAGAAAAATATATAGGCCCGAGAAGAGGGGATAGTTAGTGTCCATAGTGAATATGGTTGACGGCGGATCGCCGGGAAGAAACGATTTCGACCATTTAGGCGCAATGATTATTTATGTAATAAAAAACGACGTTAAATGACTTACAGAAAAATGAGAAACTCGTGACAAGTGCTGCGGTGCTCCCGGATGATGCCGAAAAGCAATTGTGGCAGCTACGGTTAGACAGGATAAATAAACATAATTTAAATAAATGCTGGCCAGATAAATATGGTATGAATGGAGTGGTAAATTGTGGATCGAATGAAGTTTCAGTATTGGCCGGTGATTGGCGATTGGCAATTCACAGAAGGGCTGTAAAGCGTGGGCCATGTAAGTATTGCAACGACCATAGCTGAAAGAGATATGCAGTAAACGATTTACCCGACTCTAGCTTGGTCCGCACCCTAGATTGGTGATTACTGGCACTAAAAGTGGTCTTATAACAGTTTTGTTGTCTAGCGGATTTGGTGAAATAGAACATAACCTCTAGAAAAAATCTAGGTGAATCTAGAATATTCGATCGATCTATAAATGCGAGTGCAAAAAACACTTAGGGTGTGTGCCAAACTTAAGGTAAAAGTCAATTTTAAGTAAATTTTTCAGTAAATTTAATTATTTTTCAAAAACTCAATGGCAAACTGATCGAATTATTCCGTCCTAAAATCGGTTTTTACCGTAGTAGACGATTTATCTTAAGTTTGGCACACAGCCCTAGATATTTTTAAATTATTCAGAAATTCTTTCCGTAGTGTTTGATTTACCAGATGTGGTGTAGTAACGGTCTAATTCGGTAACGAATTTCACAACCCAGTGGTACTGATGATTTTATTAGTATTCGATGGTTCCATAGGGGTCCATGTGAAAAGTTTAGACCTGTAGAGTTGCCGAAACAAGCTAAGTAGAGAAGTGATGAGTGAAGAAAGGTAAAATATAAAAAGCTCATATTTAGCTTTTCTTCATCTTGATGGTGATAAAAAGAGACCAAACAAGAAAGTTACTTATCCTCACCAACAAACTAATTGTTTTTTCACCGACCATAAATGATCAAAATATTAACGGGAATTAGAAAATTGGGAATTGGTAAATAGTAGAAAAAATCGAATTGGGGTACGTGGTATATAACAGTAGTTCGCACTTGTTCGCACTTATCAAATTAAGACAACCAGTGGAAGTGGCAGGTTCTAAAGCAGCTTCTATATGTGTGTGTGTGTGTGAGCGTGGTTCAGTACAGACAAATTGCCTGTGTCCTCTCTATAGCGCAGACAGGTTTGTCCGATCGGGATGGAACTTTATACTTAAGCTATTTTCATTAATTTGGTAATCATAGTGATGTTCGTCCAAAATCGGCCCACCGGAAGTGACAGGAGCTTTTTCGTTTTTGATTGATTGATTGATTTGACTGTAGAACCAAGTTCTTGACGAGTGTCCCGGTTAACGCCGGGCCTATTCCTACAGCCTGTTTACACATAACAGTAGGAGGGATAGGATAAGGTTTTTTTTTTTGGGACAGCACGACCCGGTTTCAGACACCTAGCGATCGTACGGCACAACACAATTCTAATCTACTTCTAATCTACGGAGGAGGGATAAAGGTTTAATAGGTTCAATGGATAACGATGATACTGGTCTTCAACAATTGCTTCTATAAATCAGCAACCTGATAAAAAATATTATTATTTCACGAGCATCTGGAATTTCCTGAAATATAATTCAACATTAACACTTTCCAGCTTCCTAAAATAAAATTGATTGATTAATTCACTCTACTCAGAGTCATCTAGGTAAATTCGATAGTTAGTAATACAAACACAACACAATTCTAAACTACACAATCATCAATTAATATTTAAAGAAGTATTATTCCACAAACATCTTAAGACTCCTGAAATTTAATTAATCATTAATGTTTTTCGGTTTCCTAAATAATACAAACATTTATTAATTAATCCTCCTATAACACAACAACTTACAATAGAATTTCCTGAAATCATCGTTATTTGAATTATATTAATAATAAAACTAAACTGAAATCCAGTAGCATTTAAAAATTATACTGCAAACATGAGCTGTATAGTACTGAAATTGTCAGTCTAATATTTTGAAACTTACAAACCAATTTCTCAAAATTCCATCGTCAAACAGCGAAACACTTACCATCAAATTGGTAAGAAACACAAATCGAAATATAGAAAATTTCAAGATCAGTCTCGAAATAACGTAAAAATTTCAAAATTTAGTAAATATTATAAATTCCATCTTATAGATAACTATACCAACGATAGGTTTTGTTTTACGCCGCAATGACGATTTCATTGAGTAATTTTAACTATATCCCGCAAATCTGTGTTTAATTATTGTGTCCAAGATAAAAAGGCAATTGAATTATTACAACAACAATGTTAGTTCCGAATAATGAAAATTAACAGAATTATTCATTAATTTACACGTATGAGCACTTTAAGTAAGAACTAACAAGCAATTTATACAAGATTTTAATACTCTTAACTTATTAAAGAATCAAATCAATTGCATACATTAAAGGGGCAATTAAATATCTATACTTAAAAAAATTTTCTCAGTACAATACAACCCTAAATTAAAATATAAATATGTATATAACAAAATTAAAATATAATACAACTATGTACAATAAAAACAATCCACCTGTTATAAATTCTAAGTAACTTAACTATTTATTATTGATTATTGATGCCATCTATCGGAATTTATAAACTCAAAATAACAAATGACCACTGATATATGTCACTTTCTTAAGTTACCATTATTTTACTTTGGTAACACTAAAAAAATCGATTCTCACATTTGAATTTATTACTCATCCTCTTTATCCTTTAAATAATAAGCCAAGCTTAATAGTGAATTATTATTTGCACGTAACAGTACATAAATAACAATCTTAAGAGTTTATACAAAATAATAAGAAATTATATAGTGATTTAAATAAATAATTAATCGTTCATCACGAGTTATACTTAATAACATCACAACACTGTAAGTAAGATAAATTTAAAACTAATTTACATTTAGTGTTCATCTTCTTAGTATATTTCATTTGTAACTTATTTGGTAATACTTTAAGTTATGGAAGTTTATAAAATTCCAGGAGATGGAAATTGCCTTTTTAATGCTATTCTCCATCAGCTACAAATGAAAGAACCCCAGAAACCATCCTGCGGTGTTAATCAGTTACGGACTATCGCAACTGAGTACCTCAGGAATAATCTTAATGATTACATTCCAACTTTGCTGGATTCTTGCCGTTCTATATATTCATCTAACCTTAAATTGTCTGAAAGTGATTTAATAACAAAATATTTAACTAATTTACAACAAGATGGTTTCTGGGGTGGTGCTGAATGTCTATCAGCAATTTCAAAATTAAAAAACATAAAAATTAATGTTCATTACCCCAATTCCCAACACCAAGTTAATTTTGTTCCTGAAACTCCAGAATACAATTTTGAAATTAATTTATTATACACCGGAAACCATTATGACAGTTTGGTTCCACAACGTAATTCATCTTCACCACAATTATCAGTTGCCTCACTTTCACATCATCTAAGTAATACTCATAATACAGAACGAGTCATTCAAGCCACTGAAAATAATCCTTACATACTTGTTGATATAACACAACAATAATCCTTACATACTTGTTGATATAACACAACAGGAAGACATAAGCCTATTTACACCTGGACAGATGGACATAGTCGCTCACAGGTTGATCATATTTTAACACGACAAAAACCACTTTTAATATTTATCCATTCCATTACGGTAGATATATTCTATCCTGACTTAAGCGACCATTGCCCAATGTGGATAAAATGCACTCCACGTAGGAAGGTCGCCTCATTAGCAATTAGTAAACAACAGCACATACCAACAGCCACAGTAACCACACCATCATACAATTTTAGATTTGTAAACGTAGGACTATTACAGAATGATAATATTAAAACGGAGTTTCAAAAACAACTTGCTACAATATATGAGCATTCTATAAACGAGAGTGGAATCAATAATCATTGGAATACCATAATTGACAGTATTAAGATAACTGCCCAAAAAGTTTTATATAGCAAAACACCCTTGACCCCTAAGCGTCGTAGAGCACTTGCTGCTTTCCAAAGCGCAAGACATTATAAAAATCGACACCTTCTCGACCCAAATGCTCATAGATCTTTTAAGAGCGCCAGGCAATCATTAATGCAAGCTTATAATGAACACCGATCACCCGAGTGTCAAGAATTTTTCAAAAACCTAACCGATTACAAACCATCCGATCGAATTCGTAAAACATACCAATATTTAAAACAACATAAAAAAGACAATAATACAACTGCAGGAACCTACATTCCAATATCTTCATGGCTTCGTGAACTAAAAAAATCCGAAGGAATCTGGGCTTCTTTAATCACCGAATCTGACTATTGTCCATTAGGACCTCCACCCAGCGAAGACGATGTAAGAACTATAATAAAGTTTATAAGATTAGGAACTGTACCAGGAAGGGATGGAATTCCGATTGAATTCTTTAAACATGCGCCAGATAATGTAATCCACGCTATACATTCAGTAATTGAACAGGCTTGGATAAACAATGATCCTCCTTCTGAATGGCTTGAAACCATACAAGTTCCAATTCCGAAGGTAAAGCATCCATCAAATATTAACGAATTCCGCAGAATTACTTTATGTAATGTAGGTTACCAAATCTATTCAAAATTACTTCTCAACCGGTTAGATGAACATTTAAATTTACCATCAACATATCAAGCAGCTTTCCTAGTTAATCGATCAACAGAAGATCATATGTTTACAATAAGGCATGTTCTAGACGAAGAGTGGCGCGCTGGCAATTGGGTTTATGTGTTATCAATTGATTTATTGAAAGCCTTTGATACAGTAGATCTAACCGTGGTTACCGAATGTTTACAGCAATATGTACACACTATTTGGTTACTCGTATCATCAAGGCTTGTTTTTGGGAACATACCTCAATAAAATGGTACAATATGTGTACTGAGAAGATCAAGAAAAATAAAAGGGTTAAACAGGGCTGTCCTTAATCACCACGTATTTTTAATTTTATTTTAAACGAGGTTTTGGTTACGTAACAGATTTATTTCCTGAATTAAAATTGGAACAACAGGATCACTTACAATTACCTCTAATTCTTACTTATGCTGATGATATTACTCTTATTACCCGGGACATTACCACAATTCAAACCATTCTTGAAGAATTAATAAATTCTCTAAGTGTAGTTGGTTTAGAGATAAATCCAACGAAGTGTACTACACTTATCCGAGATCCCGATTCCTGCTTTGATCCTCCCTCTAATCTTAACTTAGCTGGGATAAACTTTACGCGTGTAAATATAATGCGTTATTTAGGCACATATTTGAGCTCAAATTTGGAACGACCACATACTATTCGAACTCGTTGTCATCAAGCATTGGGAATCACAAGACAAATGCAAAAATTTATTAAAAATAATAAAGTTCCATTTAATACAGCAATTAGGCTGTATAATACTGTAATATCTCCTATAATAACATATGGACTAAAGACAGCAGCTCTGACATTTGCTAATCGTCGTCGTTTAAGAAAATATGAGTTCTACATTTTGAAAAAAATAACTGAGTTTAGTACCAATAAACCCACATCTCGAAAGGTGAAAGTTGTATTAAGTGGCAAAACTATAACTAAAAGAATCAAAGCCCAACGAATAAATTATTGGGGACATATCCATCGACGGGGACCCACTCATATTTTACAAGCTGCAATGGCCTATAATGCCGGTAAATAGGACGGCCTTGTTACACGTGGAATGAATCACTTCAACAAGATTTAAGTTATTATGATAAATCTACTTCCGAATGGGAAGTTCTTTTATCAAATCGTACCGAACTGCGAAAAACTGCCAATGAAATTTATTCAAATGACGAGTCTGATTCCAGTGGATTACTGGAAGAAGAAGATCCAGAAGTACACATCCATTTATAATTTGAACCAACATAATCAGTTATATTTCTTTTATAATTCAAAATTGAGGATTAGCCCTAACATAGTTGGGGAAACCTCAAAAATAAAAACGCATTGGAGCCTACCTCTTGGTAATGGTGGAAACGGTTTAAACCTGATATCCCTGTACACTACTAATATTCACGTATATTCATGCCTATTAACCAAAATATACACCTATTCTCTCATATAAATCATACTTCACAACTAAACTCAAATGTTACGAATTTAGAACTAAGCATTCACTACACACTTCAACACAAAACCAAACCTTCACCCTTGATATGTCGCAATACAAAAACTCAACTTAGTATATTTCACAATTGAACTCAAGTTTACAACGTTGCTCATAAATTAACCCCAAAAACTAACACTATCAATTCACACTTCACATAATATTCATTACCCTAATAAATCAAATAATAAATACACATTTAGACTATGCCATACCTATCAATCTTCACAAGATGAAGACATTTCAATCATATCCAAAGAAGAAATTTTAATTTAAATCTAAATATAAAACTAAAATTAAATTTTAAATTTGAAAAATAGAATTTAGTAAGATTAAAATTAAAATGAAGATATACAACCTGGCTTTTCACAGCTTCCCCTCGCTAATACATCTTCTTTTGATCCTCATTGGTTATTATAGTTGGAAATGCACTACCAATCCAACTTCACATAAATTTCACAATCCCGATTATTATTAATTCTACTATTAATGCCGCTCCATCTCACCACTCATATATATATATATATATATATATATATATATATATATATATATATATATATATATATATATATATATATATATATATATATATATATATATATATATATATATATATATATATATATATATATATATATATATATATATATATATATATATATATATATATATATATTATATATATATATATATATATATATATATATATATATATATATATATATATATATATTATATATATATATATATATATATATATATATATATATATATATATATATATATATATATATATATATATATATATATATATATATATATATATATATATATATATATATATATATATATATATATATATATATATATATATATATATATATATATATATATATATATATATATATATATATATATATATATATATATATATATATATATATATATATATATATATATATATATATATATATATATATATATACCCGAAAAACAAAATTAATTTATTGTTATGATAAATAACCGTCGAAAGTCTTAGGACCGTGTGGTTGTTTTACAGACTATTTTGGTTAAAAGTGTTTTTAAAGTCCAGGTTTGGGCAGACCTTGGGGCGTTATAAAGTCTGTAAAATGTAGTCAAAACGAATATTTACGATGTAGTAGGTGAAATTGACCGTCTTAAGGCCGACATAAGGACAGACTTTTCACTGACGGACTGGCATTCCAAATGACCGCCGTGACAAGGAAAAAGGTAGTGTAATAATTACGATGTAGTAGGTGAAATTGACCGCCTTAAGGCCGACATAAGGACAGATGTTTTATTGACGGACTGGCCTTCCAAATAACCGCCGAGACTAGAAAAAGTTAAGACAAGCGTTGGTTTTTAGAAAATGTAACTTAAAATGTACTGTATTTCATATAATATGTTATAATGTTATTCTTATTAGTAATTGATAAATGATTTATAATATTTTTTGGCGATAATTAGCTCTTTTGAAATTTTTTTTATGCTATTTCTGATCTGCAATTTTGCACCTCGGCTATCAATTGTATTACAAAGATATTCTCACTCCCAAGCTAATATTCCTTGGTTATATCTATGGGCGACAATACTAAGACATTAAATTATTAATAAATTTACTTGCAAAATTTTCTAAAAATGAAATGAGGCATTACCTTTTGAAAGTGAAGACTGAAGACTCATGAATATTTTTCACCGTTTTTTTCACCGTTTTGTTTTACCGTAAAATTTTACGATTTTCTTATACACAAAAAATTAAACAAATATAATTAACCATTTATACATATCTAATTATTAGTTTGAACTCTTTATTGAAATTCCTTATTATTTTTATTTTTTATTTTAACTTAAAACAATTTTATACTTATAACACTAATAAGCAGACTCTGAAACTCATTTACATTTTAAATTTTTTCACGTTTCACATACATCCATCATGGATGAAATACCTTTTATAAATGGTTCGAACTTTCGTTTGTTTTTTTTTTAAGTTTTTCCGAATAAAAACGAGTTCAAGGAATAGGTAACGACCAAATTCGGTCTCGGTCAGTCATTTCACGGTTAGTTTGTATTACAAATTTGTATCATTGTTGAAATGCTATTTCGTTATGGCTCGCGAAACGAGTAATCATTTCGGAAAATCGAATTATAGTTTTAAGTTGATTTCGTGTAAACTTCGAGATAAGTTGTCTTTTTTTAATGTGGCGAAATGAATTCGTATGATTTTACAAAAACAATTTAAAATTTTTGTTGTAATTTTGCACCGACCATTTACATACGTCTAACCGGACGGTTAAAAATTGTTTTTCGGGTATATAATCACATTATTAAACTATTACTATAAGTTGCACCACAATTCATTTTATTATTCACACGTATTTCAAAACATTAAAAACAGAAAAAAAAACTATTTACTCTCTACACATAACATTTTATCTAACAGCTCGACAGGAGTTTTTTCGTTTTTGTAAATATTTTAAAACAGTTTAGCATTTACAAGAAAAACAAACATGAAATAGAAGATTTTAAATTAAATTTGCAACAATATCTACCCAGATCATTTTTTCAAAATTTAACTGGAAATTACAATTTTTGACAAAAAAAATCTGTTTTTCAACAAAAATTTGGTTGTGTACAGCTCAATTGTTTGGCCTAATTAAGCCCACGAGAAATGACAGTTTCTTTAAAAGCTTTTACGTTTTAGCAAAAATTTTGTAAAGTATATCATTTTCCGAAATGAAAGATTCTAAATAAAATTTGCAACAATAGTGTTCTACATCAGTTTCCAAAATTTAAGCGCAAATCACGATTTTTGACAATAAAAAAAGGGTTTTAAATAAAAATTTGGGCACCGTATAACCCAGATGGACTGATTCAACGGGAAGAAAAGGGAATTTCATACCTAAACTTTTTCCACAAATTACAAAAGCACAGACAATTTTTGGTCGAAATCGATCTACCGGAAGTGACAGTTTCTGTAGCGCTTTTTGGTTTTTCCACCGGAAGTGACAGTTTCACTAGGAGCATTTTCGTTGTAAGCAAGTTTTTTGAAAATTTCAAAATTTACGAGAAAATCGATTATAAACTAACAAATTCTAAATTAATTTCCGCGGAAATGACGTTTTTTATCATAAACTGTTTTTCAGTAAAAATGTGGTCCCTGTATACCACATACGGATTGTTTAATGTTTTTCCATAAATGGGAAGATCCCAGTCAGATTTGGCCAGGATAGGCCAAACAAAAGTAACAGCTTTCATAGGAGCTTTTACCTATATTTTCAAATATTTTGAAAACTATATAACATTTACCAAAAAACGATTAAAAGTGAAAGAATTGTAAATTAAATATCAAACAAAACTAGTTCAGATCTTATTTTAAATTTTACCGGGAATGACGAGTATTGATCAAAACAAAATAATTTCACCAAAATCCGGCATCTCTACAGACCAGGCCGATCAACTATTCGAAATAAAACTTCATACTAAAGCTTTTTTTTTAATAAATTGAGAGATCCATGCGAAATGTGGCGAACGTCTGTATACGAGAAGTTCCAGCTTCCGAAGGATCTTTTTCAATTTTTGCAACAAATATTAAATTTTTAACAAGGACTGACCTTGTTGGTTTTCTGAAACTTAAGCAGGTAAAATGATTTTTGATTATAGAAGATAATTTCTATCACTAATTCTGTAGGTTCAATCGGCTTTATAAATAAACTGTGGTGAATCTGTGCACATTTGTCGTAAAAGAATCTCAGGTGTAGGCCACAAAAATTACGTCCTTCAATTTTTTCTTTCTACCAAGGGCGTTTAAAAGAATACACCGCTTGCCTTATAAAGGTTTAATCAACAACAAAACTGCAATCAACTCGTACTGTCGTTCCACCCCTTCTTAAAATTACATAAAGGTACACTTAAATTGATAAAACTGCAATGTAAGATATAATTCTACCTGATTCAACGATGGAGCACAATTCCACACAACCGTTTTTTCAGCAGTATGGGTAATTACCTGCCACAGTCGCTATTAAATATGAAAAATTGGATTATGTTGCCAATAACATTAATTAAAATTTATACCAACAATTATTGCTTGCGGTAAACGATTAATTAAAAAGCCCTTTAAAAATATTTGAAATATACTTTTAAAATCAAATGTTCAATAAATTATACCATTCCATCGTACATCGTTTTGTATATGTAAACCAAACACATACTACAAACACACACACACGAATCGTAAACACATGAAATTAATTCCAATCATTTCCAAATGTTCCCAATAAATAACAATTTATTCATATTTTAAATTTTCATGAGTAACAAGAAACGAAATATATCGAAAAGGGTTATAATATCAAATTGCCCTCCCAACCCCACACGGCACAAGCATGTATATATGCTGACTTACGTATAATGTTCGTTCTAACGGTATTATGTTGTATATACAATATTTCGATCGAGACGTAATTAATGAAATTTTTAATAATAATTTAAAATAATAATTTAAATAACATACACACGCACGCAATAAAATAAATTAAAAATAATTAATTATTTAGTCGATAAAATTACACATACACACATATATTATGGCAATTTAGTAGAAAAGGAAATCAATTGTGTTACTTACTGATTATGGTTAAATTATATCGGAAGCTCTGCGTTTGACTGGTTTTGAAATCAACACGACACCGGTATACACCTTGATCGTGTCGTTTTAAATCACTTAATTCTAAACTGGCTGGATCAATTTCAACATTGAAATGGGCACGTGGCCCAAATATTTCGGGTGCTGACCAGTGTCGTGCCTCGGTTAGCGATTTGCCTCGAACGTCAAAACTGAAAAATAGAAAAAAATACAGAATTTTTATTAGTTTGGTAAACGTAATTTAGAATTTTTCTATTTTGAATGTCGTTTATAACTTGTGCGCAGCTTTTAAAGAGATTGAAAGAACACACCACTCGTATATAATTCAAGGGCATAAAGTGTGGTGACGCAAACATGTGCTATAATATTCAGATTCGCGCATATAGCCATGATATATGCAAAATGCATTTCTTTGGACGTGCTACTTAAAACATAAAGTGCCACGGGCCAAGAGTTGTCACGGTTAGTGGCCAATGTGTGACTGGATGATGCTAGACCTAAGACTAGGTTGGTATTGAAAATACGACGAAATCTTAATCATAATTGACAAAGTTATTCCCATTACTAACCATTACGTTGGAGGAGGACGAAAAACAACGAGATGTGATAAAATGAAGATGTGTGAGCCAAAAAACCATCAAACGAACATCGGATCCGGTGAGCCTCCGAAAATCTTAGAATAGGATAATAGAATTTATTCCAACACGCCATCATTCACAACGTCACAATAAATCGTGCCGCTACAAGCACCAGTTTGGGATAGACGTCATAAACTACAGTCCAACAGCAGACCCTAGCAGCACATATTATTAACAAACCGGAAGGAGACTTGGAGAAATTTTGAGTATTAGAAGACAACAAGAGCTGGTCAGTAGAAGGCTCTTCATGTGAAACACTCTTCCAACAAACCACCAAGCGAGGTAAAGATGGCCGATATACTCGGAAGCTCTCGACAGCGAGCACTATAACGGTTTTTACACCTGTGGCACTATTCTGGCCTACTGAAGGAATAAGTTTACTGCAAAAATTTTCAAAACAAAGTTAATTAGGAAACTTAGGTTTCCGGACCACCTGTCCTTCGAGAGAATCCTGGAGGAACGGTTCAATATTGGAAAACGAGGCACTGCAATTTTTCACGAACGGTTCTAAGCTAGACGGTAAGGTAGGAGCCGGAGTCTTCTGTGAGAAGCTTAATGTTAATATTTCCGTTCGTCTCCCTAACTACTGAAGCGTGTACCAGGCTGAAGTGGTGGCGATAGGCGAAGTCTGGAAACCGTTGAAGCATAACGTTGTATCCGTGAGGGATATCGCGATTTATGTGGATAGTCAAGCGGCGGTCAGGTCACTAGAGACGGTTTGTCTGAAGTCACGGGTGGCGCTGGATTGCCGAAGATCTCTTAACGAGATAAGTGAGTATTTCAGCATCCAGATAGTCTGGGTCTCTGGTCACTCGGACGTCACGGGAAACTGCAGGGCAGATGAACTAGCTAGGTACGGTACGACTCTCTAGATGCAGACGGAAGGAGCAGGTCTGGGGAGGCCTATAGCAGAGCTCAAATTGGCGCTTATAAAAAGGCAACCGCGTTGACAAACGAGAGGTGGACCAACACCCTCACGTGCCGGGTAGCAAAACAGGCTTGGCCAAAACTGGACCTGCGGCGCTCCAAAGCACTAGTATCCCTGGGAAAACGAAATGGAGGATTGGTCGTAGAGATACTGACAGGACACTACCTTTTTGGGGAACATGCTGGGTCTACAGACGAATGACTTTTCGAGACGTTGTTTGGACGAAGAGGAGGAAGAGACGTTAGATCACTTCCTATGCTCATGTCCAGCACTATTACACAGAAGGCATAAGTATTTAGATGTGTACGGTATGGACAGCCTTTCGGACGTGGGCTGTGGAGTGCAAGATATTTTACGCAATACATAAGTCGTTCTGGCTGATTCAGCGGGAGTAAAGGGAAGATAGGATCCTGTGGTATCACAATGGGCCACTATTGGCCTAAGTGTGCGATAGCAGCCACTCTAACCTAACCTAATTAGGAAACTTTAGTTCCACAAAATTCTAATAGGGAAAAATATTTTCCCATTCAACTTTGTTTCGAAAATATTTACACCAAACTTATGTCCTCAGTATGCTAGAAAAAAACAATTTAGACAAAAATACTATGAAAATATTTTTCCCAATTCTCTATTCCCAGACCAGAATAGTGCCACAGAAACAGAAATTCGGTAAAAATCCAGAATTGAGATCACTATATGTAAACTTCGTATACGAGAGTATACATCCAGATAAGTCACACGAAACAGGTGGACAATGGCAGACGTTCATTTTATTTATGTGGTTAAAAAAACCGCGAACGCTGCTAAATTCAAGTAACGTTTGATGCTTCCATGAGGACATCCACAGGCACCAGCCGAAATGAAACTTTATTTACCGACCCTTCATTACATAATGATCGATGGGCGATCCTTCTTATATGGACAAAACATCAGATCCTGTTCTCTGCAGACATCAAAAAGATGTACCGTCAAATACTGATAAATTAATGGAACATCAGAAATATGAACGAATTTTATGGAGAGAAAACAAACGTAATCCAATAGGTGAGTATTAATTAATCACAGTACCGAACCTATGGAACATCTGCCGCACCCTATCTGGCGATTTGCACGTTACATAAACTCGCAGAAGGTGAACACAGCATACTCTACGGCAAGTCACATTCTAAAGCACGACTTTTATGTTGACGACATTTGATTGGCGCAGATATCATGGAAGAAGGAGTACAAGAGAAATCCCAGCTTGCCGAACTACTTTAGAAAAGGAAATTCCCTTAATATGGTTCCCTTAATATGGAATTTATTAAGGGAACGAACTACAGGTGCTATAGCTCTCCTCTAATACCCCTAAGGCAAGCATGCGTTCTAGATCGTTATATAGTTCTAATTGTACCATGGAATAATGTCTTTTAGCGGTTTCGCGCCTCCAACATCAAAA
The DNA here is from genome assembly GCA_932526605.1 of Nephrotoma flavescens. Taxonomy (NCBI): domain Eukaryota; kingdom Metazoa; phylum Arthropoda; class Insecta; order Diptera; family Tipulidae; genus Nephrotoma; species Nephrotoma flavescens. The sequence continues at coordinate 220,569,621 of OW052220.1, forward strand.
GAGAGTATGTTAATATATTTGTCTTGCTCATATACCCAGAAGACAACGTGATGGAAATTTTTGGTTCACAACATCAGATTTATTTTCATGAGTTAACACGGAAATCAACAAATCAGAAATTATCAGAAGGTATTTGGATTTTTAGGCCAAACGCAACTCAAAACTCTTCTACCAAGAAGATGCTTTGGCTTAGGTTTTGTGATATATGAAAAGTAAAAATCCTGGTTTGCACCATAAAAGTTATTTTTGTTCTAATATGTTCGAAAATCGTTACCCCAAATTGGGGTGAAATGTATTTTCAGACGTCTTTAAAAAAAATTCACTGCCACGACCATTACCGATCCTAAGCACCACTACCAAGAAAGCCAATCTATTTATTCTCAAAAATTTCTACTTCGGCATACGGGCGTCCGTCTTGTTCGTCGTTAATTAGGGCTCGGCCAAAACATATTCTTGGCTGCGTTTTCTTAAGTGAACTAATATATGATTTATATATGAGTACTGCTTTTTATTTCTGCATTATGTTTGGAATCTTGGTTGTTTGTCGTTTGCAGTACTGAATTGATCTGACCCTTGTTTGCGATCGCTATTTTCGGAGGGCAGGTATAGCCGTCTCCTATCCTCTTGTTCCCATTTACCGATTGTTGGTTACATTGATTACAAGTAGGTTTTAAAATTCGTGGTGCACCACATCCAAAACAAAATCTGTGGGTTAAAGTTTTTGTACAATTTTTAAACATATGATCTACATTGTCACAATTCCAGCATCCTACAGATATTTTGGGTCCCTTTTGAATCGCGATATTTTAAAACGCGAATTATCAAAACGCGATATTTCAAAACGCAATATGGTACAAAACGCGATATGGTACAAAACCTGAGTTTCGGATCGGGTTATATCAGGCGGGTGAAGGGGAAATTTAATTTCAGTTTATAAGAATTTAAAAATCGATAGGAGCGATAGTATATATTATCGGTATCAGGCTTCGCAACGCATATTCTGTACCATATCGCGTTTTGAAATATTGCATTTTGAAATATTGCGTTTTATACCATATTTCGTTTTGTCATATTATCTCGTTTTGAAATATCGCATTTTAAAATATCGCGTTTCGAGCGGATCCCAGATATTTTAGAACTATGTAGCTTTGTGTTCCATTTAATTCAATTTCGTTGCAGAACGAAAGTTTGATTTATCATGATGATTAGGCCTATAACAGTCCTTCATTAACAATACGAGGTCGCTTTAGGAAGAAAGTATTAGAAGCCTTGATATTGAGATCAATTTCTCAAGCTACGGTTTTATTACGAATTTCGATCAATTTATCAGTGATATTTAGTAAATTTTTGATATCACCAGAAATAATAGTGTTAACCGATATTGAATATGACACAAACGTGATGAGAACCGAAGAAGTTCATTGTCTATCGTCACACAGGGATTCGTGGGCAAATCCAATTCGTTGTAAATGACGATTGAAGCGGTCATGACCTCTCAGAATGACGACCAGTATTCTCAGCTAAAAAAGTTTTAAGGTGTACTTAGTTAACTTTATGTTAGGTTCACTGATAAAGTGTTAAGCAGTACGGCAGGTAGGACTGGTAAGCCATTTGAGCTTGCTGATGACCGAATTTCATGATAGCTTTTTGCCATTAGTGGAGATCAAGGAAGCTGGTTTAGACCCAAACAGTTCCAATAGAGAACATGCTTTTGCGAAGGAGTCAGCAATCATCAATCAATACCACATTGACCCACTGGTAACAAGTCCGAGGATTCTTCAACGTGTTAGGAACAGCTTTACTATCTGTACGTAGAATAATATTTTTTGTCTGAGATAGCGAGCTTAGAAGCATCCATTGCACAATGTGTGAGTGCTATCAACTCCGCCTGAAGCATTCTGCAGTATGTACCTAAACTACCAGTTGAACTAAGATCAAGTGAAAAGCAACATGTTCCAAAACCCGCCCATAATTCAGAGTGAGAGCCGACAGCGAAAAGCACCAGTGACTCAGATATCATGTTGTTAAAATTTAACGACAACTATAAGTCCCTCGATAGGTAAACTACCGAGAAAACCCTGTGGAAGCAAAATTCAGCCACCGATTTGTCATTAACCATGTTGATTTCTGTTATAGATGAGATGTAGTAAGTAAAATTTTGTCTATGTCCCACAATTAAGACGAGAGTGTGCCAAGGTTCATGCAACTTAGTCAAAAACCAACGTAACAGGCTGTCCTTCATTCTATGAAAGACTGCAGCGGGGACAGAAATAATCAGATAGTCTATAAGGCGAAAATTTTAGTTAGATGCATTGTAACGGAATTCTAGTTAATTCCGTTAACAACCCCTACATAATCTAAAATTCTCTATCTGCATACCCTTCGATTTAACACGTCAAATTATATCATAACTCATGAGTGAGTACCATGCCGATATTTCACATTGCTTTTGGGCATACGTTACTCCAATTACGGTATATGTTCATACTGTGGTTGAATGAACGTAGACCTTAAATAAATGTAACACGAATCTCTATGTTTGAATCGATAAACTTTTCAAGGCAAATGGCATGGATAATGCACTTGGCTATGGAAAATAGTTAAAAACAGCAATTGTCAGTAAATTCAATTTTTTTTTTGCTTATGGTAAAATTTTTTTTTGCGTGCATTGATTTAACAAAAATCGATGTCACGTTATTGTACAATTTTTATTTATAAATTTTTGTGATGAGTCCACAAAAATTTTCTGCGAAATGAAGTAAAGAATGTATGATTTTTTTTGGTTGGGAGAGACAGTCGGGCTTAGATAGACCAACGAGTGGTCTTGGTCAACAAGTGTTAGCTTTTAGTTAGTTTTTTTTTGTTTTCGGGTTGTTTTTTTGTTTGGAGTTTATTTTTTGTGTCTTGCGTATACACGATAATTAGGTTTTAAGTTTTTTTTTGTTTTTTTGTGATTTAAAAAAAAAAATTGAGTCTTAAAAAATTAAGAATTTGTCTATGTCAATCTAAGTGTTGTGTTTTTTTTATATAGTAAACTGTAATAAATTAGAACATTATATTTATATATATAGAGAATTTGAGTTTTTTTAATTGTTTTAATTGCGTTTTAATTGGTGCGTTTTAATTGGTGTTCGAGGGAGATTTTTTTTTGGATTTCCCTTTTGGTTTGCACATTCGGATTTTGAAGGCTCCATACGGAGACAGGTAAGCTTTTGTTTTGTGTTCGTTTTCACTATTTGTATTTTTTTTTATTTATTTTTTCATGTGGCTTACTCACCGTCACGAATATAAGGATGTGTGAGTAAGCGACACGTAATAACCATGGTGGATTGAACCAATGCCTTCTAAACTACTGGCCGCTTACACCAAATGATGACGACACGCTAAGTCGACGTTGTTGTTGCTTTCTCTAGTTGCTTTGTTAGTGTAAATATCCTAAAATTATTATTGCGCAGTCTCGGTATAGACTTAAGTTGACGTCATGTGCGAAAAATGAGAGTAGTAAAAGGCCAGTAGTATAGAAGGCATTGATTGAACTCACTTAGAGAGTTGATTGTAAGTAAACTCTACCTGGGAGTCCGATTCCCCACCAAGTCTTTGTCAATAAATTTTTTCTTTTAACAAATGTAGTGATAAACTAGGCTATCATTTGGCATTCCCAAACCCACCAACGACCAATTAACCTCCCTATTGAGCTAGCGGCTTAAGGTCACTGGGGATGCAGGAACAAATGATAGCAATTATAATTATGAAATTTGGTAACCTCTACCTTTGGGTCAGGTTCCCGTTTCAAATGTCGCCCAAACATGTTCGGCTATATAGTCAATAGTAATCCCAAAGCTCAAATCTTAACTCAAATATTTTTTTTTATAAATAATATTTTTTTTGTGTTAATGAATAAACATTAATGTTTCATTTTTTTGTGTTTTCTGTGCAAGGCCAGAATTTGGCCAAATAATTTTGTTTTGTGTTTTTAGTGAAAAAAGTGATTTGAATGATAAACAGTGCTTAGTGTAGAGAATAAGAAACTATTTTTGTGTGAGTATGGCCGCGGTCATGCCTTTATGGTGGGTCCAGGTCGAAATTGCATATTTTAAAATGACATTTTTTAAAACGACATTTCTCAAAACTGCATATTTCAAAACTGCATAAGGTACAAAACGGCATAAGGTACAAAATTGCATTTTTCAAAACTGCATATTTCAAAACGGCATAAGGTACGAAACGGCATAAGGTACAAAATTGCATTTTTCAAAACTGCATATTTCTAAACTGCATAAGGTACGAAAAGACATAGGTACAAAACGGCATTTTTCAAAACTGCATTTTTCAAAACTGCATTTTTCTAAACTGCATTTTTTAAAAAGACATTTTACAAAATGGCATTTTTTAAAACGGCATTTTTCAAAATTGCATGTTTCAAAATGGCATAGGTACAAAACGGCATTTTTCAAAACGGCATTTCTTAAAACGACATTTTTTAAAAAGACATTTTTCAAAACGACATTTTTCAAAATTTCATTTTTCGAAACGACATAGGTAGAAAAATTTAGGTGAAGGAGAATATTATATGCATACTAAATCTTCAAATAATTTCTAATTTCCATGAAGGTCCTTTCTTATAACATACCTATACTAAACCTAAACACGTGAAATTAAATCTTACTCGACTAAGAAATAGTCAAGTTCCTTTTCATTTGACTTTATGCTAGAATTTAATCCAAAAATCGTTCACAAATGTTCAAAAATTTCATTCATCTCAAATTTCATCGTGTAATAAATAACCGTACCTGTTGGTCATATTCCAGAAATTAACGAAAAGATAATTTTAGATTCATAATCGATTAAAATATTTCATTCTGTCTTGTGCAGTTTTGAAAAATGCAGTTTTGTACCTATGCCGTTTTGAAATATGCAGTTTTAAAAAATGCTATTTTGGAAAATTCCGTTTTGAAAAATGCCATTTTGTACCTATGCCGTTTTGAAAAATGCAGTTTTAAAAAATGCCATTCTGAAAAATGTCGTTTTAAAATATGTCGCTTAGAAAAATGCCGTTTTGAAAAATGCTCTTTTAACCCTTATGCCGTTTTGAAATATGCAGTTTTAAAAAATGCCATTCTGAAAAATGTCGTTTTAAAATATGTCGCTTAGAAAAACGCCGTTTTGAAAAATGCTCTTTTAACCCTTATGCCGTTTTGAAATATGCAGTTTTGAAAAATGCAATTTTGTACCTTATGCAGTTTTTAAATATGGCGTTTTGAGAAATGCAATTTTAAAATATGCAGTTACGAACGGATCCCCTTTGTGGTGTGCCTGACCTAATACTGGGTGGGTTATACACACACAGATGAGTTTTTTACATTGTCGTGTTGTTATACCGGATCTCCGAATATTCAGTTTGCCTGTGGCAAGTCCCAACCCGCACTCCGGGGGGTGAACTGGTATTTGTGGTGGTATATGGAACTCGAGGATCCATTCTTTTTTTTACAATGGTTAATTCTATACACTAACAAAAATTTTGTGCGGTTTTCGAATATCTTGTACAACATATGATTTTTCAATTCTACACTAGCAAGGGTGAGTGATGTGACTTCGATAACAATGAGCATATCCCTTTCCTGCCAAGCGATGATCTTGGGTAGTATAAAGGGCTGCTCATTCTAAGGTAGATCGTCCCATCAGTCCGTATCCCAGTTGAAATCGTTAAATTATAATTTCCCCAAAATCTTCAGTATGGCAAAATTTTGCGTGTGGCTAAAATTTACCACAGATTAAATTCTGTCATGTTTAAAATCAGAGAAAATGGAATTTCCAAATTATAACTTTATATTTAAAAGTCGCGTATTCTTCACTTCAGTTTTAAATTTTTAAATTATCATCCTTCGGGATGGGCTCGCCAGTCTACTCGTTTAGTTAATAGTTACATCCAGGGTACAACTTGATTGGTTGGTCATACTTAGGAGTATCCAAGTGGATGTGCATTTGAATACAAGTTGACCATAAATCAGTCGAGTTCGTATCGCATAATTATGGAAATTCACAACAGCAACCGGCGTGTTGTTGTTCCTAGTTTTAATGAACGGTTCGGCCTGCCACTCACACAGTCATACTTATCCAAGGGGATTTTGAATGATGACTGTGAGATAAGAGGGCAAAAGAACTGTCTTATTCAATCAGCTAAATTAATGAAATACGAAATGGCTTCACCGGGGCAATGAGTCTCGCTTGCGAATAAATCGAAGTTTTGAATGCCATTGCTGGTTGGGTTGATATTTCGTATTTCATCAAAATGTTCAACTCATTCCTTTTACTATCCTCTTTTGACCCAAGTGGTAGAGTACAATATTACAATATCAATTCACGATAGTGGAGTTGAAGAAGCCATGGTTATCATAATATTCAAAACTTTATTATATCAATTTTGTGTTTTATTAGAATAAATGGTAAGTTGGGAAATCTATGTAGGTTTTTTTTACAAATAGGAATTTTTAGTTTGAATGAAGAAAATTTTTGGTTTTCTTTTATTTTTTATAAATATATACTATCTTTACTGGAATAGAAGTAAAGATGGAATTTGGTATAGATAAGTTATCTGACGACGAGCTTTGCATCGAGTTCGAGGTGCGCGGTCTGGCCGACAAAGCCAATCAAGAGGTAACTCACACTTTAAAAGAAGCATTAGTACGGAAATTAGAGGAAGAGAAAGACGACTCTTTCCTCGCACCTAGCAAACCCCATGTGGCAGCACAAAAGCAACCGCAGCGCGAATATGATGCACTAGGTAAAAGACTCACTGCCCTATGTCAGGCAGTATCACAGCATCTAAAGGATAAGCCGCCTATAGACCAATGGCTGCCTGAAGCTTCAGCGAAATTGATGCACATACAAGGCAGAGTCAATAGAGCTAGTAAGACCCCGAAGTTTTTAAAAATGTCAGAAAATTTGAAAGAAGCAACGCAGCCACTTGTGGTATGGTGGTAGCTTTGGTAAAACGAGAGAAAACATCATTTGAGCAGGCAGAAGAAAGCATGGGAAACGCAGTAATCGACGTACCAAGTATAGAAGACAGAGAGATGGTCCATAAAGAACCCCTAGACGATGGTAAAGTAAACACAATTGCTCTCCAAGATTTGGGAGAAGACCCGCTAGAAGATTTTTGTCTCAAGTTGGATCAAATGAATTCAGAATCAGGCTGCGATCCTGAAGTGAAGTGTTTCAACACTGGTCCCCAAAACTCCACATATTTACCCCATTCGCCTACCCGGAACAACGCTAAGTTGAGACTGGAGGTTAAGACATATGTAAAGTACGCTTCCAAGGGTTACAAAGCGAATTTACTGTGCAAAGATCTTTAGATCGGATGGAATGGCATGCATTAATGTTACGTGTCCCTTTAGATCATCTGGTCAGAGTTTTAGACTTGTGTTTAGAAGACGAAGCTCTGGAATGGTTTTGGAACTCCGTTGACCGAAATCCCCAAATTTCCTGGGAAGAGATGAAAGAGGTAATGGTGGTTAGATTCACCTCAAGCACTACGTATGATGACGTTAGACGTATGCTGAATAATCGCCGGCAGAGATATCTTAGGGAGACGATACAGGAGTTCTACCAGGCGATACAAAAGATTTCCCTTCAAACAAACCAGCCCATATCAGATAGTGCGCTATATACTATTTTGAGAAGAAACATGAGGCCGGGTTTGCAAATGGCACTACATGACGAAAACAATTCAGAAGCCTAAGTGATTTCATTCGTCGGTGTGGCTCAATAGAAGCAATGTGGCGTAGGTTCGGACATAATCCCGAATGAGGTTTCACTTCCCCAACACATCCTAACCATTCAAGTACAGATAACTATAGAGCCATGCTTAAGCGCCAAGAGTATTTTGATAATGTAGTATTATGGAGCATTTACATGCGACCAACATTTTTCTTCTGCAAAATGAGAAAGATATAACATTGACTTTCTATAACATGAAAGATAAGAAAAGAAATATATCCCAACAAAATTTTGCAGAAGATTTTTAAGCCAATACACCGTCAAAACCACTATAAAATGTTGCCATAAAATATATTCGATCCGAGTATTTTTATGGCAAAATTTTTCAAATTAACAAAAATAATAAATTATTTCCTATTTATAAATGTTAAGGATTCATAATAAAAACAGACGCCATAGATAAAAATGTAAATTTCGCATTTGAATTCATTAAAAATAAAATTTTTAATAATCCTATAAAAAAATTATGGCATTACTAGATGTGTATTTCTTTTTCGCATATTGAATATTTTTATAATACAGGTCCTTCTTGTTTACCTGCAAAAATTTGTAGAAGAAAACAATTTTCTACATGTAAATGCCCCATTATGGTTTATATTTTTATTTCTATATTATATTGGTATGTACTAGAGCCCTGCATCGGATAGTAATATCCGCGAGTATCCGCAATTATCCGTGGATAAAAGCGGATGTATCCATACTGTTAAAGTTAGCCGAAAGTTTCCAACCGAAAGATAATGCAGATAGTGTCTTGAATACAACAAAAATCAGTCATGAACTCGAATTTAGGAGAATTTAGGATCGGGTGATATCATTCGGGTGAAGGCGAAATTATTTTAGTTTATAGGAATTTAAAAATCGATAGGAGCGAGAGTATGAGTTTAACTTTCGGCTGAAATAGTCAAGACACTATCTGCATTATCTTTCGGTTGACGCACAATTGCGGATAAACCTATTGTATACACATCCGCACACATTTTTTTTTTAACAATGATGATAGATAATTGCATCCAGGCATACCGAGGCGGGATAATCTCGTTGTCTCCTTCTATTTTACGAATTACTTATTTACTGTTTCCATGCGGCCACCCTAATTTGTACATTCAGAAATAAACATGACAAATGCATGACCGCATTCACCACACCATGACACTGTAACATTCCCTATCATATGCAATGAGTAGAAATACTACCAAACCCAGCTCACACGACTAATATCATCATTGTGTGTTAAATACATTTGTGATCATCATTGTTATGATGAAGAAGATGAAGAATGATCAAGAATATCATATTATGATACAATCAATCATTTAAATAATTACATTTTACACACAACGACGATACCAATCACACAAACTAAACCTGATAGCACCTCCAACCACTGTATATGACAGGGAACACCACAACAACTCAGTACCATCAAAATATGACAAATAGTGTACTAAGGCAATATATGGTTGCTTGACGTGTATGGTGAAGTTGTTATGACATTTTCTCTCTTTACTACGCACCGTTCCCCCAAAATTGTATACTCTTCTCATCGAAATTATACAAACGGTTCCTAAAATACTGGTGGTCGTATCAATCATGCAAATTATTCAAAAGAATACAACTTAAACTCTTGTGTGTTCACTGGTTGAGACTAGATGTAAACCAAATTCATAAAAAACGGATGCGGATGCGGATTTTAAAATTTTTCCGCAAGTGCGGATGCAGATAAATTTAAATCTTTTTATGGGGGGATGCGGATACGAAAAAACGTATCCGTGCAGGGCTCTAGTATGTACTATCGATTATAAAAAGTTTTTATACGTGTTTTGGCCTGAACATCAGTTTTGATTTTGATGTTATGAACATAAATTTAATTTTCATAAAAAAAGTTATTTTCCGTTGTCAAAACGGAGTTTTAACCCTAATGTGAGTGACGTGGTACCCGGGTGCCCTTTGTACTTTTAGATGTTTAGTTTTAGATGTATGTTTTACTTTCAATAAAACTTTACATTTTATGAAAACTTCTAGAAGAGAAGTGAAAAGACTGGCAATGTCGAACGAACGATTCAAAACTAGTTTCGTTTGACGTTGCCAATAACCAGAATTAATAAAGAAGAATCCTTTAAATTTTTCGGGAACTCACGTGTTATCCCTAGTTCTCCAAACCACCCCCATAATATTAAAATGTCAGCTTTCCACTCACTGATAAATAGGCTAATAAACATCCCTTTCACAAATTCAAATTATAACACAGATCTTAATATAATTCTACAAATTGCAACGAAAAACGGAGAGGCAACTAGGACTATATTAAAGTTATTGAATAAAAAACTAAAGCGTAAAACTCTAACGGGTATTTATCCAACGGGTAGTCCAACGCGGGAAAATTGGCGTCGCTTAGAGTATATTGGAAAAACGAGCCAACGGATTAGCAACATCGTGTCCAATTATACCAATATTAGTTTTGCTTTTTATAATAATAACACAATAAAGAAAATGATTTTTAACAATAAACCTAGAGTTGATCGCCTTTCCAAATCTGGTGTCTATAGGATCAATTGCAATGATTGTAGTTTCTCCTATATTGGCCAGACTGGGCGCAATTTTGGAGTTAGAGCTAAAGAACATTTATCTGGTTGCAATCAATCAATTTTTCCATAACCATTTAACTTTAGAAAATCATACAGCTAGCTTGAACAATTTAGACATATTACATATACAACCTAAAGGCAGACGTTTAGATACCTTAGAGTCTTACGAAATTCGAAAATCAATATTTCTTAACCAAAATATCCTTAACGAACAGAGAGAAATTCGTTTCTCACCAATTACAGACCCCGGCCTTTTCTATAATTTAAGTAATACGTCGGATAATTAAATATACTTTAATATACCTTGAACTTTGTTACTCAGCCGATGACTAATCGCATACCTGCTATCCTCCGCCCCCTCTGTTTTATTATTATTGCCGTATGACTAACAGTTAGTAGATTAATTTTTATTGCTTATTTTTGTCCCTCCTTCTTTTATTTATTTTTTTGCTTTTTTCTGCTATATATAACAAATTTTTACTTTTACAAATCAGTAGATACTACTGATTTTGACCTAACAAGTCGAAATCGATCGAGTGATTTTTTAAACATTTTGAACAAATTTTTTAATTGAAATATTCAAAAAGCTAATTTTACGAAATAAAAAACAAGTGTTTAATAAAATGTTTTTATTAAGTGAAAGTGTGTTTCGCCAAGTGCCTACTGAAAATAGCGTAAAAAGTATATTTAATAAAGTAGGCTTAAAACCAGAAGAAGTTTTTAATTTTAGTGACCAAAAATACCATAACTGGTTGATACGACTCACACGTGATCTGTCATAAAATTCCTACTGAAAAAGTACCTCTAAATGCTGCCACTTCCGTTAGACTTATCTCAACCAAAAATCACTGACACAGATATTTAGTCAACAAATTCAAGCTCGAATTTTTTTCATAATATACAAAAATGTGGTTTTGACAATAATCTTTCTTTCAGGATTTTAAAAAACTAATCTTAATCGACATTGTTGCAAATTTAATTTGGGATCTTTTAGTTAGCACTCGATTTTCTCATAACTGATATACTTTTCAAAATATGTGGAAGAGCAAAAAGATCCTATGGAAGGGCCACTTCTTCCAATGGACTAATTCCAAACATCACTAAGCATTAGTATGAAGTTTCAGCTCAATCAGTCACACCGTCTGGGCTGTAAGGGGATGCGCCTTGACTATTTGAATTTCACGTAAGGTTTAGAGCGTGTTGGATGAGGTTAAAGGATGAAACTTAGATTTTACGGGTCAATCGAGATGGGTAATGGTCCTGTGTAGCAATTGTTATTGGATCTACCTAGTGTTATGGCCTCTTAAACTGGTACAGTCAGATTGATGCCCATTCGCAAATTAGAATTTTAGCTTCTTATACTCAAAAAATCTCAAATCTGCACCATCGTTACAAGTCCATTAGTGCCCATAGTCTTGGCTACTCTCGTGCATGAACTCGGTCGAATCCCTTAATTTCGTTCGGGGCAGACCCGACATTTACAGATTTTAATAATCAAGAAGATACAATAAATACCATTTCGATTGTGAAAATAATTGGCTCGTTAACATTTTCAACGATTTGTTTAAATTTCGCCAAAGCTACACACAACCTTTGTCATGTTAAGAAGACAATCAAACATTTTAACTAGACCGCATAAAACTAAAAGGGCAGCTTAAGCAGCGGAAGTATTAATTTTATTAAATGTAGATATGGTGAACATTCGTTTAAACAGGAACGAGTACATGAAATAATTTAGGCTAAGGATATTAAAATTTGGAAGACAATGAAATTGTTTTCTTGAAATAGTTGAGTGTTTTAAAAATACGCGTTGCCCACGCAACATAAAGTGTCTCTCACTCTCCTTTAATCTACCAAAAACTTATACAAAAGACAAAATAAACTAAGTTTATTAAACCCAAATAAATAAAAAAAAAGGAAATTGTTATTTATTACACGTAGGGATAATCGTCATTAAAGTCAACCGCACCACCAAACAAATTTAAAGCTAATGACTTGCGTCTACATGATTAAAAGTATAAATGTAGAAATAAATTCGTCAAAAAGAATAAATAATTTATCTATGTACCTAAATACGTGTCCTATAAATAGATCGCCTGAAAAACTATAATTTATATAAAATTCAAACGTGTATCGTCATTTGAAATGTTTACCTCGCATTTTTATGTCTCCATAGATAAAAGTTCGCTTGACACCAAATTAAATATCGTCGAAATGATTTCGTGGGACTAATTAATTTTTTTTTTATTTTTAAGTTTATATTTTTGTTGGTCTGCATCACGATAACCATAATATTTTACTGTACAATTAATTATAATAATTCAACTAATTATATTATTACATGGTGCTAGAATTGTAAGTGAAACGTGCGTATATAATTTTGTGTGGATCGGGCAAATCAGCGCGGGCCTAAAAAACGCTCATATATTTAATTTTATGCATTACATTTATGTTTATTACAACTATAGTTGGTGTTTGATTATATAGCGTGTAGAAATCTGATTATAAAAAATCAATCAAAACCTACAGTAAGCCTATCATTAACACTAGTGGTGTGTTTGTGTATTCGAAAGGTCAAAAATCATAAAGTAGTTACAATTTTTGACACACTGTAATTATGGTCAATTACAGAAAATTGTTGTAAATTTGATGGGCTATTATGGCAAACGGTGTTGGAGAGTAATGTCGGCTCAATAATATTGGCATTTTAATAGTTTACCAATCCATAAAAGTTTTATTTCAAGTACCGTTGAATCTTCGGTACATAATTTTTTCTTGAGACTTGAACTAACAATTTGTTACTATTTGGCTTTTATGGTCTCTTTAGCATTTTTAATAAGACCAGAATACACGGAATACCTATCGGGAATAACCTCAGTCAGATACAAAAAATTTGTATTGCATACATACGATTCGATAATTTCTAAAGTGCTTTCGTGGTTCAGGAAGACGAACCAACACATATCCAGAGTCTGTTTAACTTTAGGATTCCATAATCGTTAAGAAAATTAAGAAGATTACCAATCCTAATGGTGGAAAGTTGTAGTTAGTGTTTGCATTACCGGTAATTTGCATTACCGGTGTATCGGTTTACCGGTAAATTGGCCAAAAATGCATTACCGAATTACCGGCAAATTAATTTTTTTACCGGTATTTCGGTAAGAGTAAAAAAATTTCGATTTGTTAAAATTTTAGTAGTTATTTCAATTTTTTTTTATAAATTAACCAAAAAATAAAGTTTTTTAATTAAATTTAATTCTTAAAAAATGGTGCGCCTCAGCTACAAATGTAAAATATGTACACGCCAATGTTCAAATTTTTAATATAGATATTAAAACTAGTTTCAGTTTCACAGAAGATAAGAATAGTATAGAAATAGTTTTAGTACTTGCATCTACAATCGCAACATTGCAGCCAGTAAAAGTTGCTGTACTTTGCCGTAAAGATGTAAATTTGTATGTGGATCTAACCTTAAAGTTTATGCTAGATGAGATTAGTGCACAAAAATCAATATTAGGATGAAACAGTTTAAAGAAGCTCTAATTGTTCGCATTAAGGGAAGACGGAATATTTATTCTGATATATTACAATATCTCCATGATCCATCAAGCGAGAAAGACGATGAAGATCAAATATTCAATAGAACGAGTAAAACTGTTATTATCAAAAAAATTGTTGAATTAATTCAAACATTATCCACTCCAACAGAACCAGAAGTTGAATTTACTGAAGCCGCTATTTTTTTCAAATGATCATCAATCAATCTACTTCAACTTCTTTATCCCCTGTTCTTAATAAATCTCTTTTAGAAACACATGCTCCGAATGTTCCTAGAGGGTTAGTGAATGTGATAAAAAGAGAGATGGACTTCTTTCAAGAACAGAACATTAGAAGTAATTATTTAAACTTTGTATTTATTCTAATTCTGACCATTTGTCCGACAAGTGTCGAATCGGAGCGTACTTTTTCAGCGGCTGATCTGATATGAACGATATAATTTAGATCAAATTTAAATGACGACAGAATGGATACGATGCGTTTTTGAGCCTATTTCAATACGCAAAAGAACTTTTAGAGAATTAACCGTTTGAATCCCAAGGGGTATTGAAAAAACACTGTCGAGGAATCCCAAACAGCGCAACCGCGGTTTCTCTAAATGAGTACGAAAAGACAAGCTATTGAGACAAACCTATTGCAAAATGTACCATTTACATTAAAAGGAGCTGTGTAATGTACTTACTTCAGTAAATCTGAGCGCGCGACCTCCACAATCGGTAACCCACCGTCAGTTGACGACAATGTTCGAAATGTGCTTGATTTTCTCGACATAAAATCTCAGCGCGGTCGCGCTGCTTGGGACTCAAACGGTTGAAGGAATTGGCATAGTAGTGCTACATTTTATTTAAAACAAATGAATATTTTTTTAATTATAGATAATTATTTTATTTAAATTTTTTCTGAATGGCTAAAATTGAAAAAATATATATATTTACTTATTTTTTGAAATGCAATATTATTGATTGCGTTATTTCCTCTAGATTTTGCTGTTTTTTTACTCGTTTTATTAAAAATTTAATTTAATTTATATTACCGGTAAAAACCCGGATAATCGGATTTTTCAGAAACGCGATATAACGACCAGTTGCTTGTAGCGGTTAGAATATTGCAAACCAATATTTTAAACGTACATGTTACAAACTTAACATCTCGCAAACTCATCATCAACTCTGTACGTCTAAACAGAGTAAATGCATCAACAGATACACAGATACATGCAAGCCGGAAACAATACGACGAGCATTCCAAACGAAAGCAAAAGCAACACGACGAGACGAAACCAAAACAGAACGAACAAAATTTATAAAATTTTCTTTACCATTCAGTTCGTCTCCAACAGCAACCGCTCAAGCAACACGCTGCACAAACAGCTCAACACATCGCCGCCGCACACCACAATGCCACACAACGCTCCGCCATTACATAAGGCGGATTATTAGTTATTAAAATTAAATTAAATTAAACAAAATAAATATTAAAATAAATAATTTAAATTAAATAAATAATATTGTAAACTAAAACGTCATATGCTTTTTATAACAAAATTTTAAATAATAATACATTGCTTTTCTCAACTGTTTTACTAATACATGCGCATTTTTGTTATTTCGACAAATTTTGTCAAAAACTTCAGTCATCGAAACTGTTAACTTCCATCTACCAAAGGAGCGTCGATCTGTTCCTACACTCAAACTCACAATATGATAAATACATGATTGCATTTACCATAATATCATCATTGTATGTTAAATACAATTATTTAAATGATTGATTTAATCATACTATGGTTGATTTTATCATACTATGATATTCTTGATCCTTTTTCTTGATTTTCTTCATCATAACAATGATGATCAATGAAAATTTTTTTTTTTTTTGAGTGATCATCATTGTTATGATGTGAAGATCAAGAATATTATAGTATGGTAAAATCAATCACAACATGATAAAATCAATCATTTAAATAATTGTATTTAACATACAATGATGATATTATGATAAACGCAATCATGTATTTATAATATTTTTTTTCTGAGTGCAGTATAGTACATATAAGATATTGGCATGCGAAAATTTGATAGCGCGTCCCTGTGGAGATTATCGGAGAAACTCAATATACTGGATTTCGTAGATGACATATCCATATATTCAATGAGCTTTCTGATGAACTTGTATGATCATTATTGGCCTGAAAACTTTTAATGCTTTACGATTTTATTGCATGGTGATGATGTTAAACATTGCAGTAGGTACATTAACCTTCTGTTAGCTCTTGGTTTGGTCTAAAAATTGAATTGTGTATAAAGCTTTATATACTTTTAATTGAATAAGTTTCATTAAAAGTGACTATTTGGTATGGTTTTACTACTAAGCCAATTGTATTGTTACTGCACCTATTTTCTACCAAGAGAAACGATCAGCAAGAGTGGTAACAGTTGGAAAATTGAACAAAAATCATTAACTCGACAACTCATCCTAATCAACCTGAAGGTTAGATCTTTTGATCTTTTAATCAAACTTGATTTGCAAACCAATACACTCTTACATCCTGTAGGAATCGGACCCGCCTTTTCAAAATCAACAGAAGATTGATATACATTTCACTTCGAGAGGCACCATATGGATGTGTTATGCAATGGAGTTAACCAACCAAAATATCGTTACGATGCACGAATTCAAAACTCCAGTACTGGCGTCTTTAGGGAGTGCGGAAGCAGGCGAAATAGAAAAAGGAAAATGTGTTTAGAAAAAGAAGTTGTATCCAATTCTCGGTAGCAAGCATTGATACGTCAGCTGCGTTTTTTTGAAAACAATCGAGTAGAGTTCGCGATAGCAATTTTCAAATTTTTTCCAATTTAAAATTAAAAATTTAATTTTTTTTAAACTAAATAATTTGGATTTCATAGAAATCTATGTATAACCAAAAAAATCTATCATAAAAGTAGTATGGTTTTCTTGTAATATCGTTGTTCTGTATAATAACGGAGTAGTTCAGAACTATACAGAACAACGATATTACAAGAAAACCATACAACTTTTATGATGGATTTCTTTGGTTATACATAGATTTCTATTAAATCTAAATTATTTAATTTAAAAAAAATTAAATATTTAAATTTACTTCTACCCGTTAAATTAATGAAGAATTCATTAAAATATGGTACCACGTAAAGAAATTTGTGCCCGTATTCGGAATTCGGAAAAAAATCATTTGGTGAAATTGCTGAAACTTTGAAACTCAGTCGTGCTACTTTCCAAACAATAATTAAAAACCATGAAGAGCGAGAGTGTAAGCATATATGTATTATAATATTAATAGATTTAAATATTAATTAATTAAATTTTTTTGAATTTGAATTTTAGACTTATAGATGGCAAATGTGTAAGAATCTCAACTATCAGTTTCGAACGAATGAGATTATTAATTTGAAAAAATCAGTCTTCTCATCAGGTCGCGACGACTGATGTTGTATATTTACATTGGAATATTGTCTATATATATAGAACAATACCATGTAATTGTACTACTAGCGAATTATTGCGTAGCGTACGAAATTCGATTCTTTCACATTCTTCAAAATTATATTCTATTCTCACAACTTATCTTTCCGTATTTACGAATTTTATATTTTACTTTAGGTTTTACGATAGTAATGGTGTTTGTGATTGTTCCGTATATTGGTCTATTTTCATCACTCTTCAATTAAAGACACAATGGTAGGAAATTCTTCCATTCAAAAAAAAAAAAAAGTATGGAGTGGTTGGGAAGTTGATTGTGTATAAGTAGGTGTCAATTAACATAGTTGTTGTCACACAGATAGTGACGCTAAATGAAAGAATTTCCTACGATTGTGTAATTAATTCGAGAGTGCTGAAAATAGACCAATATACGGAACAATCCACAAACACCATTACTATCTCGTACAACCTAAAGTAAAATTAAATTTTTTGTTGAATTGTTTGTTTCGAATTAAAATTAAATAAATTGAATTTAGCTTTAAACAAACATTTGCTAACCTGAATTTTATTTCGCTTTTTTATTTCGAAATTTATTGAAAAATTAACGACATACACGGGTGGGTATGTCGTGTTGAGGAGAAGTTGTTTGCTGCTCGTGTTGACACAAAGGATAAATACCAATTTTCGACACGAGCTGCAACCATAGATCCCCAAACCATTATATTGCCACCGCCGTGTTTAACGGTGGGAAGCAAATTTTTTGAAACCATTTTTTGGTTAATTTTTTACCAAATTTTTCCCCCTCCATCTGTTCCGAGTATATTGAATTTATTTTCGTCAGAGGAAAGGGCTTTACATCAAAATTCAGTGCCTTCATTAAATGGTTTTTTCCTTGGCACTTTCCCATTAAACCCTTCGTTTCGTAAAATTCGACGAACTGTTTCGGGATGAACCAGGGTATGGCCAGTACTATTCCAAATCTCAACTGCTATTTTTGGTACACTACTCCTTGTATTGGATGCCACTTTTTTAATTATGCTTCGAACGTCCGTGCGTTAAGTTTCTTAGGACGCCCAGATCTGTTTAGTTTGTATCAAAATTTCGTACTATTGCTTGCTAGTTTTTTACCAATAATTTTAGATATTTCATTATAACTCTTATTCTGTTCCCGTATTAGATTCCGTATTTCGATTGACACTTCCGTTCGACGCACCATTTTTTAATGCCAACGATGAAAAATATTTCTGAATCAAGACGAATGCAAAGTTAATACTGAAAGTGCCGATAGACGTGCCTAGGTATTTATATAAAAAACGATAACGGTAATTTGCAATAATTCGAGAATAAATAGAAACGTGCAACTGTATGTTGACTTTTGTGATATTAATTTTATGAATTTTCTAAATTTTTTGAAAATTATTTTTTTTTATCCAATAATAATTTTCTTTGTTTGTAACCACCCTTGGTCGCTTCGCACACGCCTTTTTTTTTTTTTTTAACATCCGGGTGCTTCAGTTGGGAGGGTTATTTTACGACCAATTTGGGAGTCACAACTCTTACATGTGCGTATATACAAAAATCACATCACTTCACTATATTCACTATATACATGTCACAACCACTTAACAATTCACTTCGACGGAAAATCACCACTTCCCCAATATTCGGAACAGATCAGCAAATCATATTTTTTTTTTGTTAATAGACCAATCGACCCGAATAAACAAAAATAGTGAAAATTATGCACAATTCATAACAGAACAACAAAATTAGTTAAATCATATGGTAATGTCTATTATATTTAAAACCAAGAAAACTAAGCGTAAATAAGGAAAATTACATCGAATTATTATTATTATTATTATTTTGTTGGTGTGAAAGTTATGTTTTTCTATATTTTTCTTTCGGACCAGGTTTGTGGTAGTATGAATAAGTATATAAATATAGTTTTAAAAAAAATGGAAATCTCATTCAGTAAATTAAAACTCACCCGATTTTTCCTCATCCACGTCCCACGAGAGCTCTTGTGCGCCGTGCTGGAACCTAGAGTAATTTGGGAATTCCCCACTATTTTGGTATTAATTATTATTTTTCCCTTTTTTTTTTGTGTTTTCCAATTATTTATATACTTTAAATTATTATTACTTTTTTTTTTCACACCACAAAATAACACTAAAACTAAACTTATACTAATTAACACTAATTAAGCATGCACTAAATTTATGTAGAATTTTAAAATAACCAATTAATTATTTCGAATTTTTTTTTTTTTTTTTGTTTTTTTTTTTTGTTTATCTACCCACAAACTACACCATGCCCAACCATCCTGGCTAAAATTCAGATCACACTGCACCGTCTAATGTTATTATTTGTTTGCCGATCTTCAATCAATGTACAAACAAAAAACCGTAATCCAGCAATGTTAAACTCTCTCGCGTGTAGTGGTGTCAGCTGGAGTTGCACGATCACGTGTTTATGGCTTCATATACACAAATATTTTCGGTAAATGGTATTGTTTGTCCTTGCCTTCGATAATTTTATATTTTACTTAACCGGAATATCTGACAATGACGAATTTTGTTTATAAGTATGTGTGGCCGCCTATATTTTCCACCGTACGATTTTTGCGGTCGGCAATTTATTTTTTGTACGATATCCCACTTATTCGCCCGATGATTTTGAGCCGGCTTGAGGCCACGCGCACAGAGGTGCGGACCAGGTGGTACCGATCGCTTAGAGAAGTCGCGCCTCGATAATCACTTCTCAATACAAACCGGTTAACAATGAAATTATTCAAGGAAACAAGGAAAAATAACATCGTTAGGCTCACAATTATCGACACCGCATTATGTAAAATCATTATAGTATTTAAGCAATACGCTTACCTCGCCAAGTGACAGCAAAAAAAACAATATTACAATAGTTTACAGTATCCGCCTCAGTACAGCCAACAGTGTTCAACTTTTAATAACTGAACTGTTTTCCTTTTCGATGGTTTTCTACCGAGTGTTGAAATTGGAAAGAACTTACGAATGATTTCTCACAATTATTTAGCCCAGTACAGTCATCGGGGAAATTTTTGATTGTCTATAAACCGAACGAATAGGCAATTATTTAAGTTTCGTTAAACAAAGTTTATTAACCCGCCAGTAATTTTGAATCTAAAGTGTTATATTTTATAACACTTGCAAATCGTACTATCAAATTTTGTCGCCGACATTCAGGCGTATTGTGAGAATAAGTAAAAGATGCGTTCCACACCATTTGTTTTCGCCGCACCATTTTAAAACCACACCGGCGGTTACATGTTTAAATAGATTATTTATTTAATATTACAATATTTAGTTCGTTTCATTTATCTCGATTTGGCAAATTTTAGTGGTGTAGGTAGACTTTTGGGCCTGACTGTAGATTCTTAGTTTAGAGCGGAAGGTACTAAATAGAGCACTTTCTGAGCTCCTATGATATAGTCTCTTGATTTTTCTACCGATGCTTTTTGAAAACATTCTTCGTCAAATGATAATTATTTGCCAGAAGGAATAGGTAGCTTTGTTGTACTTACCTGAGAAAATTCCATAAGAAAATATAAATTTCTACCTTAAGATGTAAAAATTTTGTAGCACGCACAAACAGTAATTTTAGAAAATTGCTATCACGTTGCGGTAATTTTAAGGTGAAATTATATTTATATGTTGTTGTAGGACTATGTTTCAGATCGATATCGATTCAAAAAATTAAAAAGCTTTAAATTCATTATGACTAGCGTATCACCACCCCAAATACACCTAAAATGCCATAATTTATATTTTATGGTTATTACATGTTGAAATTACATATAATTTTCATATTTCCATTTCAATATTATATATGTGTTTTTATGTATACTACATACATATAAAAAATAATAACGACATACATAAAATACATAGATAAAAATAGATGTATGTACATGCTCTTTAGCATAAATGCAATGTGTTAATGAGAATTTTAAACATTTAAAAGCTTTTCAACGAAGATTATACACGAATTTATTTTTTTCTGTTGTTGGTTGTGCTTTAATTTAATTTGACGCATGCTTTAGTTTATAATATGACCCAGCTTATTAATAAATTTAATATCAAAAAATTGGCGCACAACGGACTTTATAATTATAAAATGGTCATTAACAAAACTATGTTGAGGTTGTTATATAAACAACATTTTAGACTGAGTCCATTAACAACTAGTTTTTAATGCATTTTGAATGGAAAACAGGATTTAACTGTGACGCATTAATTATTTAATAAATATAATGTATATAAAATATTCATACAATATTCCTTTTAATAGTACAGGTACAGGTACAGAAACGTACTCGTACATCTGAACAACACTACTACTAGCTGCAGTTTGTTTATGACACCAGTACGCCTATTTTGATCCAAAAATAATAACAGGAGAGAAGAATTACCGGAACGCAATAGTGTACAATATATGTGTTTTTGTATTATTGTAGTAACAAACAAATTTGTTCGGACGTAACGCCACACCATTCGCAATGATTTTATTTTAGGTTAATAATTTTATATTTTGTAAATTAACAAATTTTATATCCCTTTTGTGTTTTACTAACACAATTGTGTAGGTATCATGTCATAAATTACCATGTCATAAATTTATTTTTGGTTGTGTTTTGAACCAACTTACATATTTTTGTATTCCTTTCAAACTTTTTTGTCGAACTTTTTTGTTCGAAAAATAACACTACCTATACACACAATTGTGTTGGTTGCTAAATTTTGAGGAAAGTGAATTTATTTTTTACGTGTCTTTTTATTGAACACGAAATGTTTTACAATTAATTTTTTTTATAATTTACGTTCAGAACGCCTATTTTGATCCAGAATTGGGAGACGAAACCACAAATTTGTGTATACGTATACGACGTATAATACACAATTTTGAATAAGTGTGCTGTCATTTGTTACGCATGTATGTGTGTTGTTTTTGTGACCATAGGCACCAAAATCTATCGAACCGGGTAGAATCGGTTCAAATTTTTGGTACTTCCACTCCTGTTTTGTGACATTTTCCCATGGTATCTAGATGGGGAACAAATTTGTTCGGACGTAACGCCACACCATTCGCAATGTTTTTATTTTAGGTTAATAATTTTATATTTTGTAAATTAACAAATTTTATATTTTATAAAAAAAAACAATTGTAAAACATTTCGTGTTCAATAAAACGACACGTAAAAACTAAATTCACTTTCCTCAAAATTTAGCATAATTTGACAAAAGCAAAATTATGCTAAATTTTGAGGAAAGTGAATTTATTTTTTACGTGTCGTTTTATTGAACACGAAATTTTTTACAATTGTTTTTTTTTATAAAAAATCCCTTTTCAACCAAAAAATGGCTCTATTAAAGTTAAAACCACACAAATGTGTGAGTAAAAAATCCTAGTATGTAATGACGTCTTTGATAAAAAATTGCACTTGATTTGAAGTACAACCAACACAATTGTGTGTATAGTTATGTTTTTTTCGAACAAAAAAATAAGTTTGAAAGGAATACACAAATATGTAAGTTGGTTCAAAACACAAACAAAAATAAATTTTTGACATGGTACTTTTGCCGCACCCAAACAATTGTGTTAGTAAAACACAAAAGAAATATGTATAAAATTTGTTAATTTACAAAATATAAAATATTAACCTAAAATAAAAACATTACGAATGGTGTGGCGTTACGTCCGAACAAATTTGTTTGTTACTAATACAAAAACACATATATTCTACACTATTGCGTTCCGGTAATTCTTCTCTCCTGTTATTATTCTTGGATCAAAATACGTGTTCAGGTCGATATCTTGATAACGCGCTTCAATACATAAACACAGAGACATTTCACTACCGTATTCATCGTTTCTCAGTTTCGCTAAGTTCCAGTTTGAACCTCAAATCAAAGACACAAATCAAAATAGAGCGGAACATAATTGCGCGCCGGTTTATTATAACCACAGTTTCAAACGTCCCTAAAGCGGGCAGAACATATACGGCAGAACATTACAACATTACATTACACCTCATACTACGGGTATTTATAGTCTAATTAAATGATCTATTAAAAAATGTTGGGCTCAGTGCATGCAACTTTTGTTTTAGACTTGGCTACAGCTGTTATTGGTGCCAGCCAGCCTAAACTTTAATGGATCAAAAACTATTATCGCAAATAAGTATCTCCAAAGTAAGAAGGGGATTCTTGCAGATGGAACGGGGTTTGAAACATTTTTTTCGATTCATGATAGATGGCTCTGTTAAATTAAATATATTTAATTTTTTTTTGAATTCTCTTACTGAGAACCTATGCAGACGATTCTGCAGTACGTTTGAATTAACACTAACTATTATCGGAACCGATAAACACGCGATTAAATGTGGGCTGGGATGTTCTAACATCACCATGATTCGATAATTTATCGAAGTTTATTTCTCGTTTCTGTAGAATAAAATTTGTCTTTGTTTCGTTTTTATATCATTTACAAGCCTGCTAGATTGCAACATTGCGATGTTTCTACTGCGTTTCTATCACCAAATAATTTATTTTCGATTCTCGAACGAAAATAAGTGAAATACAAGTTGTTCAAATATATTCTAGCAGGTTGTGATAGCAATAGAGAAGAAATTGCATGTAAGACAGACATTGTTGTGGTAAGCCAGTGTTACCAGATTGGAAGTTTAAACTGAATTTGCCAGTTTTTTTTGCAAACATAAGTTTTTAAGTTTTGTTTTCAGAGAATAAGTTTTTTCATATTTTTATTTCACTGACTCAAAATTGAGTAAAAATCTATAAAATAAATGGTATTTATATAAAGAAATAATTTTATTTATAACACACTGTTACCAATTATTGACACTATATTTCGTGCTTGTAGGTAAAATTTTAAATTTCCTGCATCATGGGGAATTTCTTTATGCAGTATTGTAAATGCCACCAAATGTCAAAATCGTTTTATACAAAATTACAAATTAGTATGTGTTACTGTGTTGGATATTTCGCGAAAAATAAAAGTAAATGGATTATTAAAACCAAATGGAGCAGTATTTTAAAAAAATTGGTAATTGTGTAATAAATATTTGTAATCTTAATACATAACAACATTCTAACTTTATAGATAAAAACTATAATGGCACAGTCCCAAATTCTACGCGGTTACATTCAAATGATAATGTTATACCGATATCGCCATCACCAATGGAGTCAAGTTCTTCAATTGATGATTTGGAAAACTTATCGTCAAATGTATGTTCATTTAAAGATCATTAATCATTTCAAATATCTAGTAATTGTTATTTCATATGTTTATAGAAAAGAAAAAGAAATCCGTCATACTGTAAAAGTTGGGAAACGGACGATAAACTGAAATTATGGTTAACGCAGAATCAAGAAAATCGCGCATTTTGCAAATATTGCAACTGCGAATTGAAGGCAGTTGGAGGCATCGGCGATTTGTATTTGCATGCTAAACGAAAAAAACATAAAGAATTTGAAAATGCAATAAAATTACAACAGAGCAGCCCTTTATTGAAAGGTTTCGGAAACATGCAAAATTTATCAAATCACAATAAGCAGGTTATGATGGCTGAGATCAAACTTAGTGGGTTCTGTGCTGAGCACAATATTCCGTTTCTTGCAATGGATCATATGGTACCCATGCTCCAGTTCGCCTTACCAGATTCTAGGATCTTAAGTGATGTTAAATGTGCCCGCACCAAAACCACAGCCATCGTAAAAAATGTAATTGGTGAAACGCAGTTGCAAGATTTAATCAATCTAATGAAAATTCAACCATTTTCAATATGCATTGATGAATCGACAGATATTGCTACTGTCAAACTTTTAAGCATAGTAGTACGAATAGAATATTCTGGACATATTAGAGATTTTTTCTTTGCACTCGTCAAAGTTGAAAAATGTGATGCTGATTCATTATTTGGTACGATTGTAGATCTTTTTCTATCGAAAGGTATCGATTATAAAACATATCTAATTGGATTTGCTGCTGATTCCGTTGCTACACTTTTGAAAGCCGAGTGTCCGCATTTAATTATATTCAAATGTGTTTGCCACTCTTTTGCCCTTGCTGCCAATTATGCTTGTGCCACATTGCCGAAATTTGTAGAAGGTACTGCCAGAGGGATATATAACTTCATTCAAAACAGTCCAAAACGCATAAGCTTATTCGCAAGCCTCCAAGTTCTGTTGGATTATAAACCAAGGAAAATGCTACATCCAGCCCAAACCAGATGGTTATCGTTGGAGGCCACGGTTAACCAGTTACTTAGCCGCTTGGACGTGTTAAAGTTGTTTTTCATACATGAAGATCTGGAGAAATATGAAGCTACGGACAAACTAGTGGATTGTGTGCTAAATCCTTTATTTCAGATGTATCTGATGTTTTTAAAATTTATATTAAATGATATAAATAAACTCAATAGACTTTTTCAAAGTGAATCGCCACAAATTCATCGTCTGAATTGTGATGTTAAGTCCCTCTACACAAAAATACTAGAGTACTTCATTAAATATAAATACGTTGAGGATGCTGCCATGGACAAAATACCAATGAACAAAGAAGAGGTACTAAAAAATATTTCGGCTATCTACGTTGGTGCAGATGTTACTGCGTCAATCAGTATTTTGAACGATTCGCAACAAACTGATTTTTTATATACGTGCCGAGAATTTTATATTGAACTTTGTAAGCAGCTCTTGAAGAGAATTAATTTTAATAACCCAGTTTTGGTTGCGATCTCTTCGATATCACCAGTTAGCGTTATGAATCGCGAAAATGAATCAATAATCCAATTGTGCCGGTTGTTTCCTAACTTGGTGGTTACACATGCGTACCAAGATATAGATGATGAATGGCAAGAAATACGCAGATTAGATTTTAAGAGTTACAAATTAAATGAGACTGATGGCGTTGAAACATTTTGGGCAAAGATATTTTTGATAAATCGAGGTGATGGGACTCCTGCGTTAAGACTGCATAAACTAATAATGGCAATTTTAAGTATTCCCATTTCAACGGCAAATGTAGAACGGATATTCTCTCAAATAAATTATAATAAGACTAAAACAAGAAATAGATAAGATGATAGTACCTTAAGTGGTATACTCTTGTCGAAAGATTTTATATCGAAACGCAGTCAAAATTGTGTAAGTTTTGAAGCCAGCCCAGAAATGCTTGCGTTGTTTAAATCGGACATGTACGAGAAATAGAGGGAATATAAAATCGAATCGTATCGTATGATTTATATTTACTATTATTTTGTGATATTTTTTCAAAATGAAATTTATTTATTTTTTTGATGTGTAAACATCTTTACGCGCGCCTACCAAAATTTTTTGTATTAGAGTAAACTTGTAAATGAAACGAACGGAAATGACGTATACCTACTTCGTTTGAAAAAAAGCAAGAAACTCAACAAAAACAATTTTTACTATACATGGCATGCTTTTATGTATATGTATAATAGTAGGGAAAATGAAAAAATTAATTTAATGAATGAAATAGAAACCATCGACATTTCCATCGATCAGAAAAATCAAAAAAAAATTACGATACGAAATACAAATTACGATTAAGAAAATGCATACTCATACGATTAAAAACACAGTCAACAACTGCTGTATATTGCTTTATCACGAGTGACGAGTCTCTAGGTGCTGTTCATCACGTCGGCTATCAATGATCATGTCTTCTACTGAATGGGGTTATAATGACATCTCTTTTTTAACATTGAACGGCCAGAGTCTCAGGTCACAGTCACGCAGGTATGCTCAATTCATTTGGTTTTCGAGACCTGGCTGCGCAATGACGAACTTGTTAATATTCCTACGTTTGAATGCTGTTTTCAGTTCAATAGAGATGGTCAGTGGGCTGCCGGAGTAGCAATTCCGTCAAAAGTACTTTTTCAAAACCAATATTGATGTAACAAATGGACTGGTGAATGGAACTATGGGCTGTCTAAAGTATATCGAATGCATAGGCATCCTAACCAGGACAACGAGAACGATGAAAACGTCGACAGTAAAAAATGTCAAACGACTCTGGATGGATTTCGGTTCAAATTCACAAGTTGGCAAGAAGGTCAGGTGGCTTGAAGCTAGATGGGCGCAGAAAACGAATATCGACCGATGTTTGGTGTCCATTTCTAGAAAAGTCAGGAAAGGGTCAGGTGGCTTGAAGCTAGATGGGCGCAGAAAACGAATATCGACCGATGTTTGGTGCCCATTTCTAGAAAAATCTCAACTATTAATCGAAACAACAATTAATGTTAAGCATAAACAACAATTAATGTAAAGCGTCGTACCTTCATGTGCCACCACAATTCATGCATCACACAGTGGTACCTACAACGAGATAGTCAGTATATACTCTTACGATAAAAGACACAGTTAACAAATTGTGTATATTGCTTTAGCACAAGTAACGAGTCTCGAAGGACTGTTCATCGATGTCGGCTATCGATGATCATGTCGTCTACCATGGACGTAAAAATGGGACCTCAATGGGTCTTCTTCAAAATTAGCTATCGCGCCTCACCACAAATCCGCTTTATCCGTTGTAATTTCGAATTTTGTACGAGATAATAATGACGTCTGGTTTTTAACATTGAACTGTCAGAGTCTTAGGTCGTATACATCACCTCGACCTAACTGACACAGTCACGAAAGGATGCTCAATTTTCTTGCTTTTCCAGATCTGCGTTCAGTTCAAGAGAGACGATGAATGAGCTGCCGGAGTAACAATATATAAAAATTCAAATAGAATACTCATACCATACAGTCACCTCTCATAAAGAAATCATCGTTGGACAAACAACTGGTATGAGCGTAACAACACAACTCATTGATGATATATATACGGCTGAACTTCAGCTTCTCAATGGGAATAAGATGCTTTCTGTAGTTGTATTAACCTCGCCGAATAAATCTTTCGAAGACATAATGAAGTTCATACATTTCGTCCTTGCCCCATATCCTAAAGAATTTCAAAATTTCTCCAAGGAGACTATCATCTTTTGACGGTGATTATGAGCGGGGATTTCAATATTAATGTTGCTGTTCCTCAAGCTGAACCACTTATAAGCTTCCTGCGAGACGAATTCGATTTGCGCATGAACTACTAGATATGGGACGACCATATTGTGCAGTTTTTCAATGAAAATTTTTAAAGTTAGAGTCGACAGTATATAATATATCTTATTTTAGCTACCAAAATCCAATTGCGTCGATTATACCGAAAGAGTAATAGACCAATTTAACGATAATAAACAAATGAAAAACTCTGGTTAGTAAAATTGCATTCCTTCTTCCTTCAAAGTAAACTGTACCCACGTACTATACACACGCCATGTTTACACATCTTCTTGAGAGTACTAATGGACTCACTCATTTTTTTATTTAAATATGTATATATAAAATGTGATTAAATAAAACGTGAAGTATTTTGCTGTGAGCATCCTTAGGGAAAAAGTTTTTTTTTCATTGCATATAAGTTTTTTAATCTGATCGGTCTGGTAACACTGTGGTAACAGAAATTTGGTTAAATAAATCTGAGAGCATTTTTTATAATTTGCATGGCTAAAATTATTTTTTTTTTCTAATCGTCCAGACCAGCATGGTGGTACTGCAAATACGTCAGATCAAATACCAATGCTGTAAACATATTTTGCGAAGACATAGACTATTGTCAAACTTTAGGTGTTTTGTTACCTGAAAAAATATTAATATTATTTAAATCGATCACAGAAAAATAGTTTATCTAACTTCTATAAACTCTTAGCAAAATACCTAGGCCAATATAAAAGGTTTTATACATACTATAAGGGATATATGTTACTTGTTATCCGATCACAGGTTTCTCTATGTTCAGATTGAAAATATTGCTATCAACCGAAATTCCAATATTAAAAATTTTAAAATTTTAAGATTTGATAAAATAATAAAAAATTCCCTTTGGTCAAAACTGGAATGTCTGACAACAGCAAGTGACTTGGTAAATTTGCTCATAAATATTATTAATAATGAAAGCAAAACACAATACAACATGAAATGAGAGAAGAAACGAAGGACCACCAATGATCAGTCAACACACGTCAGCTGCCACCTACCTACATTCCAGATCATCCAACTCTCATTTCTATAATTTCCCATTGGTTTGAGCCATTTCCATATCTAGGGGAAACGTATCATTTTTCGTTCTCGCAACTCTACTCGATCTTATTGGTTTGAGTAGTTTTAATTTAGATAAATTCTCTATATCCTAGAGTTTGTCGGAAAATTTTACTACAGCTTTAGGTTGACACAATCAAATAAATCCAGACCCATTTCCATATCTAGGGGATATGTATCATTTTTCGTTCATTTTTTCGTTCTCGCAAATCAAACGAGATAAATTCTAATTGTCGTACAGTTTGTAGAAAAATTCCAGTACTTGGAAATGATACCTTTAGGATAACAGACAACAGCCTTATTCAAATTGAGAGCAGCCCCCCATTCCTGAATACGATACGAAAACGAAAATCTTATACTTTCGTTTTCGTATCGTATTCAGGAATATTGCTTCAGAATTATCCAATTCGAGTTCCTTCATCAAAATTATTTTACTGGTTTAAGCAGTTTTGTTTTGATAAATTTAAATAACGAATGGACATCTGAATGGTTGTCTCAACAAAGCATGGTTTGACCCGGCATCGTTAGAGGGTGGTTTAGCCAACCGAGCAGTTTGAGTTCCCCCTTTTGTAAAATTCTTTTTTGCTGTAACCTCAATTCTTTAAGAACAGGTTATTCCAGATGTTGAAAACCTAACTATTGCAATGTGTAGTGGTTCAATAGAGATAAAATCATTTGCTAGGTTCTCAGTGTTTGGTTATCCCGTCGTTCATCGGTCGCCAAAGCCTCGTTGGTTGATTTGCAGGGGGCACCACGTGCAGGTGAGGTTGACATTTGGGCTGGTATATAAACCATCAAGACCGACGCCCCTTACCCCCCCCCCCCCCCCAAAAAAAAAAAATGAAATGAAATAAAACATAATGAAGAAATCTATTGCAGCTATGGGTGTGAAATTTTACGAAAGTTGTAAAATATGTAGGTATTGTAATTCATAAAATTAAACACAAATAAAACTAATGTGGTTATCATCAAATTAATAATAGTTGGAGTAGCTAAAATTCGGTTGGTTATATGACAAGCTAAAATTACGTTAGGATTAATATTTCATATAAACTAAAACTGAGGGATTAATGCAAAAATCAGGTTTTACTTGAGTTGGAAATTTTCTGAGGTCACCATGGCACTCCCAAACTTTATTTGGTCTTTTAATAAGAGCCGTGTAGTATCCAATCGCTCCTGATATTGCTGGGTGATGATAATTTATTATACCTTTCAGATATACTGGTTCCTCCAGTAATGAAAGCTTTGGTTGTAAACCATGTAATCGTATTTTATAAACCATATCATTATTTAAAGGTTCAACGTCAACCAATACAATTCCGTTTCGTGAGTATAATGTTTTCATTGTAATGCGTTTTCGACAATTACTGCAAGTTGCGTGAGGAAGCTTTATCTTATTTTTTATTTCTTTGAAATGATTCTCGCAAAATTCAAAGTATTCAATAGATAAATACAACACGTCTTTCGATAATTTGAGATTCGGAACATTTGTATTCTACATAAAGCGTAGGATCCATAAAATTTTTAATAATTTCCGTTATATTAGAAGCCATCGAAAGCGTTGTGGCCGTATTTGTTTCATTTTCTAAAATTAAGGTTGGAAACGATTTCACTAAAACTTCCGATCGTGAGATGTACGCTTCTCGTTTTATACCATTAGTTAATATCTTTGTGATAAATTTAAAATACAAATTTTTGTTCTCGGACATAAACAAATTTTTATAAAACTCTATATCCACTGCCGCAGAATATAAAATTTGAGTTAAGGCGGTGATACATGTACAGATTTTGCCTTAAAGGCAAAAAAAATTGCCTTATATAAAATTGAGAAATGTTCAATTTAAAATTTTTGCCTATAAGGCGATTCAAGATGGCCGACTTTTAACCAATCAGCGCGCATAATTTTTATGCCTTAAAGGCAAAATCTGTACATGTATCACCGCCTTTAATGTGTCAAATCGCACGTTTCATATTCTAAATTGTCTGTACTACAGTAGGCAAAGCCATTCGTTAATAAAAAAGAAGCTTATTCGCTAGAAGATATAACGGAATTATATTGTTTTGATGTAGGTTCCTTGAACTTTTTAATTGTTTTCTGAACAAATAGTTGTTGGGATGAATATCTCTTCAATACTTTTTCCCCCATATGTCTGGAAGATCTGTATGTTCTATTTATTTTGTTCCACATTTCTTCGTGAATAGAAGTATTGTTACTAATAGATTCTAGAGGATCTGGTGGTGAATCGACCTGTTAATTTTTAGTTTGATTAGTGAAACGTTGAGGTTTTGGTGTAGAGGATAAAATTTGAGAAAATTCGATTCTATTTAAATTGTTGCAGGTTTTCACATTTAATAAACTAATAAATATGCTAACCTTCAACTTTTTACTTTCCATATATTGGTTTTTACCTACATGAAACCAGTTCTCAACATTGGCGTTTGACAACCGTCCTGGAACTCCTAGAACTTTTGATAGACATGTGCGCCAAAACGGCATATACGAAAAATACTTTTTTGTTGCAAAAGTGACGAATTCGGGATAATAATATTGGTTTTTATGCTTTGGTACGCCACTCTGCGGAATTCTACTCAAAACATTTTCATGCAAAAGATAATATTTTTTAAAAAACGGACTAGAAGAATATCCGTCATTTTCTTCAATTAATTCTTGGTTAGCTGCCAAATCAGATGGATTTAATTTAGGAAATTTTCATCAACATAACTATACAAAGATTTCGTGATATTTTTAAATATATCAAACGCTTCAGAAACCTCGAGTGTATCACAAGGGCTGGAAAATATTATACAAAAGCATTCAATTGTCAATATCATTGTAGAGCAGTTAAGAACTGCACAAAAAACATCTAAGATTAAATTTTTTATGAGAGGTTTTATAATACCACATTTTTTTGCAATTTGTTTCGCTATTATATTTATAAAATGTGCACAGGAAATAAATACTCCGACTTTATCTTTTCGTGGTGAATAATTATTTTCCAAAATATTTATGCTTATCAAGTACTTAACAAAAAAATAACAAATTAATATACGTATACGCTATATATATGTATTGGTTAGTTATTTCCCTAAATGTTGGTCTTAGGTAAAAAAAAATACATAGAGTACAAATAGGCGAATAAAAATAAGAATATGCAATACAATCGAAACATGGATTTAAAAATTAGAAAAACAATTAGGCGAATACAAATAAAATTGTGTAACAATCAGCTGCATTTTTCTGAATATAACCGAGTTGAATTCGCGATAGTTTATCCAAATTTGCCCAATTTAAAATTAAAAAATTAGTTTTTTTAATTAATAAATTTAGATTTAATAATCCTCTAAATATAACCGAAAAAATCCATTATAAAAGTTGTATAGTTTTCTTGTAATATCGCTGTTTTGCATAGTTCTGAACTACTCCGTTATTATACAGAACTATGCAGAACAGCGATATTACAAGAAAACTATAGAACTTTTAGATAGATTTTTTCTGTTATACTTAGAGAATTATTAAATCTAAATTATTTAATTGAAAAAAATAATTTTTTTAAATATTATTATTGCACAATGCAAATTTGGAAAAACTATCGCGAATTCACCTCGATTATTTTCAGAAAATCGCAGCCAATCGAAACATTCATTTAAAAGTAAGGCTTTAATATGCTGAATATGCGCAACGTAAAAAACCGTGTTTTTAAGTTAAAGCATAACTGAATATGTTATGCTTTAACTTAAAAACACGGTTTTTTAGTATAGAAATGCTAAATTGTTGGTCTAATATACTAAATGTCAAAAATACTAGCTGGTTGGTTCATATGAATAACAAGCAATAACTGCAACTGTTGCATGAAACTTCAATGAAAAATTTTGTTCTACGGAAGTCAAAAGTCCCATATATAGACATGGTTTTTTATGTTGGCCTTAGTATGTACTTTAATACAAAAATGCCAAATGGTTGGTCCCTGGGGTCGGTCATATGAATAACAAGCAATAACTGCAAGAGGTGTTGCATGAAACTTCAATGAAAAATTTTGTTCTACAGAAATCAAAAGTCCCATATATAGACATGGTTTTTTATAATGGCCTTAGTATGCACTTTAATACAAAAATGCTAAATGGTCGGTCCCTGGAGTCGGTCATATGAATAACAAGCAATAACTGCAAGAGGTGTTGCACGAAACTTCAATGAAAAATTTTGTTCTACAGAAGTCAAAAGTCCCATATATAGACATGGTTTTTTATAATGGCCTTAGTATGCACTTTAATACAAAAATGCTAAATGGTCGGTCCCTGGAGTCGGTCATATGAATAACAAGCAATAACTGCAACAGTTGTTGCATGAAACTTCAATGAAAAATTTTGTTCTACAGAAGTCAAAAGTCCCATATATAGACATGGTTTTTTATAATGGCCTTAGTATGCACTTTAATACAAAAATGCTAAATGGTCGGTCCCTGGAGTCGGTCATATGAATAACAAGCAATAACTGCAACAGCAATGAAAAATTTTGTTCTACAGAAGTCCTCTGGGGGTTAATTTGACAGTACCAGACACCCAGCATCAAGGTCGAATTTCAAACGCAGTCGCCGAGAATTGGTTTAACTTAGTGAAGAACCAATATATGGAAAAGAAATTTTTACGCCTGGGAAGATTTGAGAGCCTGTTAGAAGGAAAAACGGCTGATATTTTAAAACGGATTAAATTTGTTAAAATATTGTAAAAAAAAAACGAAAAAGAGATGAAAATATTGATGTTGCTTCGTATCCTGATAATATGGCCAACGAAGAAAATTGGGAAAAAAAAAATAAAAACACCGAAACTTCCTAAGCATATGGATCAGAACGATCTAAAACTGTATAGCAATACCAAAAATTTGACGAAAAATGAAATAAAAAAACAATTTGGAAAACCAAAGTTGCCTTAAAGAATTGTCTAAGAAGCAAATGTGTCTCCTTCAAAATCGATTCACGTTTGAGAACGAGGATTTCCATAAGATAACTATTTACTTTACTTGCGCATTTGACGCCAAAAAACCATGTCTATATATGGGACTTTTGACTTCTGTAGAATAAAATTTTTCATTGAAGTTTCATGCAACAACTGTTGCAGTTATTGCTTGTTATTCATATGACTGAACAAAGGAACCGACCATTTTGCATTTTTTTTTAAAGTATTAAGGCTATCATAAAAAATCATTTTTTTTTCTATATGGGACTATTTACTTAATTAATTTCAATGATTAATTTATTTTTATCACGCAACAATTGTTGCCAGTATTCCTCCTAAATTTATACTATTTGTATATTCGCACACATGTAAAGTTTTTGTTATTTGGTAGAAACTTGACTTCGGTAAATATTAAAAGTATATTCTAGGTAACTTGCAATATTCATATGGTTTATCGCATGTACAATAGCAATTATCGAAGCCCAAGACCAATCAACCACATAACGTTTTGGCAAATAAGCTTTTGATAATTTTAACATTTTAGAGTGTGCGTCCATTAAGAATTGGGCAAGGGTTTTTGCATCGTGCTTAGAAGAAATCATCTCAGCAATTGGTATTATAACGTTATGAACTTTAATGATGCAAGCATAATATAAAATTCGTTTGAAGTGGTGATCGTAGCATGTTGGATTTCTTACTACAGTGCCGGTTGCATCTACATGGACTATTGGGTATGATGCGGCGAAAAGTGAAGCGGATCACTTGTTAATTTAATAATAAAATAAAAATAAAAAACTTAAAATTTAATTTTAATTGAATTTTTATTTAGCAAAAAAAATTAATTTATTTATTGCCGGTGAGTGATGAGCCGCTCCGTGTTCATGCGATGTTGCTCCGACAAAATCCAAAATTGAATAGGCAGAAGAATTATATTTTTTTATTCTTCTTACCAAATTATAACGAAAATAATAAAACTGGTTTTCACTCCCAGTTTACATGCACCAAAATATTTGGGTGCACCCTATATAAATTATGTTTTATTAAACATAAATGTTTGCAATGCCATCTCTTATGCAATGGCTTGATGTATGTGTTGATGCGTTTTACATGACTTTGGTTTTGCAAAATCAATACGAATTTTATGCATCTCTAAATGATGTGATTGTAGAGGTTATTGCAATGCGAAATTTTTGTGTAACCAAAATATAATTTTTCAATTCTATTTTGCTTACACAAATTCGTATGTACAAGTGTTGTTGTACGATTACTATGTACAAGTTGTTATGTACATTATTTATATATACAAGATTGTTGTATATAATTTAGAATAATTCTTTAGATGGATAATTGTCGATTTATAAAGAATTAGGTGAACGGAGGATTGTCCGTTGAGAATTAATTGTGCGGAGTTTCTTATGGTTGAAGAAACTAGCCGCTACAGGACCACCATTGGTCTATGTTTCATAATTAAATCCAGCTGTGAATCTCTTATCATTATGACTTTTAGTGGTATTGAAAAGGAAATATATTAATTGTCCTGTGGTTGATGAAGACTTTTGTGATACATATCGGTTATATCACAATCTGTTACTATGTCGTTTTTTTTTCAAATGTTCAGATCGGATCTTCCGTAATACTTCACTCGACGTGAGGCGTTGAGTATTTCCTTTTTCGGCCAAATTAATATCCGAGTTTTTTATCACATCTAATTGACAGTTATTAGAAGTTTTATGAGCTAGTTCGTTTTTTATTTTCTATCTTTGTTCCCCTCTTATTTGGTTAAATAATTTATAACCTGAATGGAACTCCACATCGTTCCCTTTAACATAAACATGAAGAGATTTTGCCACCCCAATAACGAATTTATATTTTTGAACGTGTGACTTATATTTACAATTGCCGTAAATTATAATATTTTCCTGGAATTTATTTGCCCGATGCAACGTTCGAAATGATATTACACATGTATTTTTGATACTATTTAGTACCTCGACAATTGTAGCACGAATTTCCTCATTGGTTCTAGGGTAATCTAAAATTTGCGTTTTTAATTTAAGTCACAATTAAGGTAATGTACGCCTACCCTAATCAAGGTAATGTACGGCTAACTTTTCTTAATAAGTTGAATTAAGAAAAGTGAATTAAAAAAGTGGTTAGAATTTAATTTGAATTATAGATGGAAGATCTGCAAGAATCGCAACAATCAGTTTCGAACTTAATGAGATTATTGATTTGAAAAAATCAGTCATCTCATCAGGCCACGGCGACTGACGTTGATATTTTTACATAGGAATATTGTCTATATATAGAACAATACCATGTAGTTGTACTACTAGCAAATTACTGCATAGCGTACGAAATTCGATTCTTTCATATTCTCCATCTATACTTCATTTTTACCAATTAACTTTTCGTTGTGTACGAATTGCTTTTATATTTTACGTTGTTGTTGTTTTATTGTAATGGTTTTGTTGTTATTGTTCCGTACATTGGTCTAATTCGAGATATACTGAAAATAGACCAATGTACGAAACAATCACAACAAAACCATTACAATAAAACAACAACAACGTAAAAAATAAAAAAGTGGTATTTGTAAGAAAAATTTCCACTTATTTTAATTCGTATTTTGAACAAATTTCCTGAATTTAAAAAAGTAATTACAACAAAAAATAACAAAAAAATTCAAAATGAATTAACAAATGCACATCTTATTTCATTTTTTAGAAAATTTATCTAATTCATTTTCAAATTGATTTAAACTACGTTTATTTTATTTCATGTTTTGCCCACTTTTCTTAATTCATTTTCAAAATGAATGGCAGTTTATTAGGCTAAAGTTTACTTTATGTATACATCGATAAAACCAGGTAAGGAGCACACACTTTTAAAATTTTTAAATGCAGGATTGTTTATTAATAGTTATTAGGAGGGAAAAGCCAAATTTTTCCGGAAAATTTTTTGATTTTCCAGGAAATTTTTATTTTTTTTATTTTTTCATATTTTTTTTGTTTTATTTATTTTTATTAATAATAATGGCTTCATCACGCTCCCTAAATTAAGTAAAGATGAATTAAGAAAAGATAATAAAAAAAAGTGCAAAAGTCAGTTATAACTGGAGTTTTAATTTTTAGGAATTATTTTGCTTTTCTCCCTTTCTTTGGTCTTTCCTATGCATTTTTTAATTCATTTTCAAATGTGCAATTATTTTTTGCACATTTTCATTAATGAAAGCATTAGTTGAAAATTTTTAATAGTTTTAATTTTAATATTACAATAAAAGCCCGATTATCCGGCATCCAATTATCCGGAACATTCAGTTATCCGGAATTTTAATTTTTAGGAATCTTTTTTGCAAGGGAAAATTCTATTTCACAAGGGAATTTATTTTTTTTATTATTCGGGAATTCACAGAAAATATACTTTACTAAAAGCTATGTCATCCGGAATGCTTGGGGATGAGAGCATTCCGGATAATTGGATGTTTCATTAAAACTAGAAATTTTACAAGAATTTCTCTTGGTTTCATTATTTTTTAAGATTCTCGTTTATTTATTTCCAAATTATGTACCAGAAAACATTTTTGATGTGTAAACATCTTTACGCGCGCCTACCAAAATTTTTTGTATTAGAGTAAACTTGTAAATGAAACGAACGGAAATGACGTATACCTACTTCGTTTGAAAAAAAGCAAGAAACTCAACAAAAACAATTTTTACTATACATGGCATGCTTTTATGTATATGTATAATAGTAGGGAAAATGAAAAAATTAATTTAATGAATGAAATAGAAACCATCGACATTTCCATCGATCAGAAAAATCAAAAAAAAATTACGATACGAAATACAAATTACGATTAAGAAAATGCATACTCATACGATTAAAAACACAGTCAACAACTGCTGTATATTGCTTTATCACGAGTGACGAGTCTCTAGGTGCTGTTCATCACGTCGGCTATCAATGATCATGTCTTCTACTGAATGGGGTTATAATGACATCTCTTTTTTAACATTGAACGGCCAGAGTCTCAGGTCACAGTCACGCAGGTATGCTCAATTCATTTGGTTTTCGAGACCTGGCTGCGCAATGACGAACTTGTTAATATTCCTACGTTTGAATGCTGTTTTCAGTTCAATAGAGATGGTCAGTGGGCTGCCGGAGTAGCAATTCCGTCAAAAGTACTTTTTCAAAACCAATATTGATGTAACAAATGGACTGGTGAATGGAACTATGGGCTGTCTAAAGTATATCGAATGCATAGGCATCCTAACCAGGACAACGAGAACGATGAAAACGTCGACAGTAAAAAATGTCAAACGACTCTGGATGGATTTCGGTTCAAATTCACAAGTTGGCAAGAAGGTCAGGTGGCTTGAAGCTAGATGGGCGCAGAAAACGAATATCGACCGATGTTTGGTGTCCATTTCTAGAAAAGTCAGGAAAGGGTCAGGTGGCTTGAAGCTAGATGGGCGCAGAAAACGAATATCGACCGATGTTTGGTGCCCATTTCTAGAAAAATCTCAACTATTAATCGAAACAACAATTAATGTTAAGCATAAACAACAATTAATGTAAAGCGTCGTACCTTCATGTGCCACCACAATTCATGCATCACACAGTGGTACCTACAACGAGATAGTCAGTATATACTCTTACGATAAAAGACACAGTTAACAAATTGTGTATATTGCTTTAGCACAAGTAACGAGTCTCGAAGGACTGTTCATCGATGTCGGCTATCGATGATCATGTCGTCTACCATGGACGTAAAAATGGGACCTCAATGGGTCTTCTTCAAAATTAGCTATCGCGCCTCACCACAAATCCGCTTTATCCGTTGTAATTTCGAATTTTGTACGAGATAATAATGACGTCTGGTTTTTAACATTGAACTGTCAGAGTCTTAGGTCATATACATCACCTCGACCTAACTGACACAGTCACGAAAGGATGCTCAATTTTCTTGCTTTTCCAGATCTGCGTTCAGTTCAAGAGAGACGGTGAATGAGCTGCCGGAGTAACAATATATAAAAATTCAAATAGAATACTCATACCATACAGTCACCCCTCATAAAGAAATCATCGTTGGACAAACAACTGGTATGAGCGTAACAACACAACTCATTGATGATATATATACGGCTGAACTTCAGCTTCTCAATGGGAATAAGATGCTTTCTGTAGTTGTATTAACCTCGCCGAATAAATCTTTCGAAGACATAATGAAGTTCATACATTTCGTCCTTGCCCCATATCCTAAAGAATTTCAAAATTTCTCCAAGGAGACTATCATCTTTTGACGGTGATTATGAGCGGGGATTTCAATATTAATGTTGCTGTTCCTCAAGCTGAACCACTTATAAGCTTCCTGCGAGACGAATTCGATTTGCGCATGAACTACTAGATATTAATCCAATTGCGTCGATTATACCGAAAGAGTAATAGACCAATTTAACGATAATAAACAAATGAAAAACTCTGGTTAGTAAAATTGCATTCCTTCTTCCTTCAAAGTAAACTGTACCCACGTACTATACACACGCCATGTTTACACATCTTCTTGAGAGTACTAATGGACTCACTCATTTTTTTTTATACATCAGTTCATTGAATTTATTGCAAATAATAAATACATACATATTATGTATATGAGTGCACCCATACGAGTACCCAAAATTTAATAATATATTCAATATTTCACTAACCTTACTGTAATACGACTTTACACATTCAATTCAAATAGAATAATGCACAAGACAGGAAAAAAAGTAAAGTGAAGTGTATTTTCTGTGAATCCCCAAATAATAAAAAAATAATTTCCCTTGTGAAAGAGAAAAAACCAAAAAAAATCCTAAAAATTAAAATTCCGGTTAGTGTTTCGGTTAATCGGGCTTTTACTGTAATATGAAAATTAAAGCCATTTAAAATTTTCAACTAATGCTTTCATTAATGAAAATGTGCAAAAAACAATTGCAAATTTGAAAATCAATTAAAAATGCATATGAAAGAGAAAAGAACAAAAAAAACTTCCTCAAAATTAAAATTCAAGTTAACTGAGTGTTCCGGATAATTGGGCTTTTACTGTAATATGAAAATTAATCCTATGCAAAATTGTCAACTAATTCTTTAATGAAAATGTGCAAAAAATATATGCACATTTGAAAATTAATTAGTCATACCTAATTTTTTTTTTTCTTAACATTAAAGAAAATCGGCTTTAATACAATGCAATTAGTTGTTTCGGTTGCAAGTGTTTCGGTTAATTGTATGCCGAATAATCGGGTTTTTACTGTAGTACATTTTTACGTTTTATTTCGATTTTAAATACACATTTTATTTCATTTTCAAAATGACTTATTTAAAATTTTAAACAAAATAAAAAAAAAAAAATGAAAAAATTTCAAAATTTTCTGGGAAAAATTTAATTACATATTTTTTTAATTTCACTCTCTCTCTCTCTCTCTCTCTCTGGCTTTCACATCCCATGAAGGGATTTCGCCGCCCGCACAATGGCCCTCCACCTATCCCGATCCATTGCTCTCGTCCTCCAGTTTCGACATCCTAATGCTTGCAGATCTTGTTCAATGTCGTCACGCCAGCATAGTCGGGGTCTTCCTCTACGACGTACTCCTACTAACGTACTCTGTTGGTGAAACACTTTATTTATCATCCGTTGTTGTGGGGACCTTGTAACGTGGCCGAGCTATCTCACTCGATTGGATTTAATGAATCCGATGATTTCGCTGCCTCCGAGGAGTTGCTTTATTTCGTGATTCATACGAATCCGATATTCGTTGTTCGCAACTTTAATTGAACCAAAAATTGAACGGAGGAAGGTCATCCGTTCAATTTTTGGTGTAGTCGAATGTTTGGTCGAATGTAGATAGCAATCTACAATCGTTAGAGGTCATGGTCCAGCTCTCGCTTCCGAAAGTCAGCACAGGTCTTATTAGTGCTTTATAAAGTGCGAGCTTGCACGACTGCGATAAATGTTTCGATCGCAATAATCTTGATTGGGCGTAGAAAACTCGTTGTCCGGCAGCGATTCGGGCTTTTATTTCTGCCTGCATTTCATTCAGTGATGTTATAACTGATCCGAGGTATTTAAAGTTTTCGACACCATCAAAATTGTGGTCGCCAATTCCGAGATTTGAAATAGAGATGTTCCTGGGTGTTGCTAGATATTTGGTTTTACTGCTGTTCACCTCCAAACCAAGTCTTCTTGCGCAGCGATCGAGCGGTATGAAACTGTCTTTTATATCGCTAGGTCTTCGGCCAAGAAGCACGAAATCTTCTGCATATCCAAGAATTTGGCCGGATTTATGAATATACAGCGCGAAGTTTCAATGTTGTTTTTTCTCACTACGTACTTAAGCGCCAAATTGAACAGCAAAGGCGCGAGTGCATCACCCTGTCGAACGCCAGATGTTATTTCAAAGGAGTTAGACACAGTTCCTTTAATTACGATTCTACATACAGACCCAGACGTTGTTAATTTACACAGCGAAACGAGTTTCTCTGGGATTCCTAGGCATATGAGCGCGGCCCATAGGTTGTCGCGGTTTATACTGTCATATGCCTGTCGGAAGTCTATATATAGTTGATGTATGGTTATGTTGTACTCCCAACATTTTTCCAAGATCATCCTCATGGTGAAACACTGGTCTGTAGTGTATCGGTTGGGTCATAAACCACACTGATAGTCGCCAATGATGTTTTCGGCGTCAGGGATGAGTCTGGCAAATACAACATTAGCCAACACTTTGTAAGCAGCGTTCAATAGAACTATGCCACGATAGTTTTCACATTTAAGACGGTCGCCTTTTTTATGCAGCGGAAATATGAGCGCGGTCTTCCAATTCTTAGGCAGCTCTTCTTGGTCCCAAATACAGACGTCGAGATCGTATAGACTTGTTGCAAGAGTAGCGCCTCCAAGTTTAATCAATTCTTCGGGGATTCCATCGAGACCGGGTGCCTTTCCGTTTTTCAATTGACTTATAGCTGCGTCTATTTCCTTCACTGTGGGATATTCGACAAAGACCTCTTTACCTGAAGGAGCTATTGCTCTAATGGGGGTCGTCGTCTTTCCGATTTAGCAGATTTTGAAAGTAGGTTTGCTATATTTTTTGAATACTTTTCCAAAATCATTTCCTAAATAATTTAAAAAAAACATATTTTATTTCAGTTTTTTTACTTTTCTTAAAATATTTTTTCTTAAAATATTAAGAAGTGCACATATTAAGTCAACTTTTATTATTTCATTTCTCTCAACTTTTCTTAAATCATTTTCATAATGAATTAAAAACACTTATTTAAATTAAAAAAAAACACTTTTCTTAATTCAACTTTTCTTAGTTCGGGTAGCCGTAATTTACGTGTATTGTCATTTTATTTTCGTTAAAAAATTTTTTATCTGAAACATCAGAACTTGGGAATCATGTTCATAGTTTCCAATGCCAGGCAAATCACTATTTTTTAACGGTGTATTAAGTGCAATTCTAATGCGTGATTCATTTGTTACATTCACTTTTAAATTTAAACGCAAACAAAGTTTCTTTAAAAGTTTGGGTGAAATTTTTAAATTGTCCGATTTTACACCCATTTTCAATAAAATACATTCTAACGTTAATTGTTTTCTTTAATTTATAATTATGTTTTTTACTTCTTTCTTTTAAGTGGTTCATTTTCATATAACTCCAAAACCAGATTTTTCAATAATTTCACAATATCTCTTTCGAGAGAAATGAAACGTTGTTCGAAATATTATTTTCTTTGTTCTATTAACACATACA
The DNA here is from genome assembly GCA_932526605.1 of Nephrotoma flavescens. Classification (NCBI taxonomy): domain Eukaryota; kingdom Metazoa; phylum Arthropoda; class Insecta; order Diptera; family Tipulidae; genus Nephrotoma; species Nephrotoma flavescens. The sequence continues at coordinate 220,612,977 of OW052220.1, forward strand.
TGAAATGAACAATAGTGAAATAAAAGCATTAATTTGCAGCATCGTTGCAGCACCGTTTACTGTAAAAAACCAGTGGCAATATTTAGGTTGTGTTTAAATCAGATTTCGTTAATCAGTAAAACACAAACAATATTACATCAAAATAGTTTTTTCAAAATTTATCTAAATTAAAACTACTCAAAGCTATAAAATCGACTAGATTTGCGAGACCGAAATTGAATCTGGCTGTAGATGCCGAAACAGCCTTATCTGGCCAGATAACCCAAATAAAATCAGTGTGTGCGTTACAAATAAAGAAAGGTATTGATAACTCTTCTACTCCACCATTCTCTTCTTCTGCTGCTTCTAATAATACTAACTTCAAATTGATTGGTGCGATAAAGAAAAAACTACGTGACCATGACCTTATAGCGTGTAAAGCGGATAAAGGCAATACAATTACCGTGCTCACAAAAGTCGATTACTGCAATAAAATTTCTGATTTTATTACAGAAAGTAAAGCAATAGAGCTTGGCAGAGATCCAACTAAGTCTTTTAAGACTTCGATTAGTAAGTGTATCAACCAATGCCAGAAGTTATTTGATGGAACTGGTTGGAAGTACTCTGTCATGAATCCATCTGCCCCGATCCAATAAAGGTATTAATTTTCTAGATATAACCAGGATTAATTCTACTTTAGACTTCAAAATTTATCGGAAACCCACGTATACAGACGCTGTTATCCCTAGTTCTTCAAACCATCCCCATAATATTAAAATGTCAGCTTTCCACTCACTCATAGATAGACTAATAAACATCCCTCTGTCAAATTCAAATTATAACACTGAGCTTAACATAATTCTTCAAATAGCAACAAATAACGGATATGCAACTAGGACTATATTAAAGTTATTAAATAAAAAGCTAAAGCGTAAAACTCTAACGGGTATTTATCCACCGGATAGTCCAACGCGGGAAAATTGGCGTCGCTTAGAGTATATAGGAAAAACGAGCCAACGGATTAGCAACATCGTGTCCAAGTATACCAATATTAGTTTTGCTTTTTATAATAATAACACAATAAAGAAAATGATTTTTAACAATAAACCTAGAGTTGATCGCCTTTTCAAATCTGGCGTTTATAGGATTAATTGCAATGATTGTAGTTTCTCCTATATTGGTCAGACTCGGCGCAATTTTGGAGTTAGAGCTAAAGAACATTTATCTGGTTGCAATCAATCAACTTTCCATAACCATTTAACTTCAGAAAATCATACAGCTAGCTTGAACAATTTAGACATATTACATATACAACCCAAAGGCAGACGTTTAGATACCTTAGAATCTTACGATATTCGAAAATCAATATTTCTTAACCAAAATATCCTTAACGAACAGAGAGAAATCCGGTTCTCACCAATTATAGACCCCGCCCTTTTCTATTCTCACGTACGCAATAATATACCTTGAATTTTGTTACTCAACCTATGACTCATCGCCTACCTGCGCGATCCGTAGATTAATTTTTATTGCTTATTTTTTTTCTCCCTCCTTCTTTTATTTTTATTTATATTTTGCTTTTTTCTACTATATAACAAAAAATTTTTACTAATACAATTCAGTAGATACTCCTGATGATGACCTAACAAGTCGAAATCGATCGAGTGATTTTTTAAACTTTTTGAAAAATATTCTGCGAAACAAAAACAAGTGATTAATAAAAATGTGTTTATTAAGGATATTTTTTCTGTTAAAGCTTTTATTTTCATTTATTTGTTAACTAATTCACACGTTCACACATCACACTCAATTTATTCTAATGAGCAGTTAATCCGTCAGCAGTTACAACTTATGCCATGAAATGAAAATAGTATTGCATTTATTGTGCAAATTGGCATAAGATATTTACACTTTAAAAACAAACTCCTGTTTCATCAAACTTTGCACATTATTTGCGTTTTAAAAAATTAAACGCTACACCAAAGTGATCAAACGTCTCATATGTTTAATTCAAGTCATAAGGTTTATTACTAGAGGCGAGCTAGAACCAGTAAACAGCTCTACATATCACATACATGTACAATATTCATGACATACATAGAAGTGTTATTCTCATAGGACAATGTAGTTGTGTAATTTATGGTCGTTTTACACAGCCAAACCAAAACATTAAATTAAAATAAATGAAAATTCATGTCAAATACGTATTAAAGTGGAAAATTTAATTTTAATTATTTTTAATATTATTTTTCTTATCTTCTTACGGAAAAAATTATAAGCAATTACTGTTTAAATTAAAAACACTTTTTTTATATTCTAAATGACATGCAAATGAATGAATATTAAGTTAAATTAAATGAAATTAAATTAAGGGAAGAAAAAGCGACGTCTTTATAGCAGGTTTTAAACGTATTATAAGAGACCTATTTGTACTTGTAGTGAAAAAATGATAATTTGATTCGATTAAATGGATACGTTTACCTTGATTTAATGATGATTAGATGTGGGTGTTATTTAGAAGTAAAATTGTATAAAATATAAATAAGTAATTTATGGTTTTGATTTTAGGTTTTTAATCTGGGCTTCCAATTTCCTCTCGTAGAAACTGATTTCTCGGTCTAAATTAACAACATCTGGAACTGTAACTGTATATCAGGCTCTTTTGATAGCGTTCGACTCTGTGCTATTCAATTTGGCGCTTGAGTACGTAGTAAGAAAAATTAAAATTGAAACTTTGCGCTGTATATTCAATAAATCAGGTCAAATTCTTCAGGAATTGGCGACGATAATTATGTAGCATTGAAAACTTTTAATACTTCGAATCAGTTATAATATCGTCGAATGATATGCAGACAGAAATAAAAACCCAAATCGCTGCCGAAAAATGACTTGTCTACGTCCAATCAAGGTAGTTGTGATCTAAATAAAAAGCGTTAAAAAAAGTACTACAACAAAGCCATGAACATCGTGTTGAATGGTGTGCAGCAGAATTGAGTACAGCAGAATCCAATTTGCAAAGTACCGTTCTTGTCGTATAAAATCTATCAGAAGACACGAAACAAAATTCAACAAAAAAATCGATGGGTCACTAGATCTAAGTCTAAAGCATTTAATCTGGAACAAAAGGAGTCACCACTACCATTCCCAGCGATTGTTACGGAATGGCTCTGCACCATTCCAGAGATTTCATCTAAACACGCAGGGGCCTCTCTCACGGTGATTTTGCCGACTAGATCTCATGGTTTTGGGCTTTGGGGAAGTTGAGGCTTGCATGGTTCTTACCTACACCGTGCAATATAATAAAATATAAGTCAACTGCAAACTAAAAAAACTGAAAATAAATTAAAAAACACCAGAATCTGTCGAACAAAATTTGTGGAACGAATAATTTTAATATTAACTGAGTGTGCACCCGGTAGGGACCGGATCTCCTCAGGTAACAAGTACCAAGTCTGCTGAAGAGAAACCGCTCTCCCTAATGACCCACCGATTCCTAAAGGCCGATGCCCAACCACAATGCAGCAGTAGAATAGGGTAGGGACATCTCCTCAATAGACCAGGCCTCTCTTCATCTGGACAAACCTCCAGCGCATCTCCCACATTACACACTCCCCGAATGGACGACACATATGCTGGATTCGCCACTCCAATCTTGTGGATGTCCTGCCGTGGGGGTGACAAGGAGGACAAGCCCAGCCTGTAACTATGGCACCGACACAAAATGAGGACCCCCCTCCCAACATACCGACCCGAAAATTTAGCAATTCATCTTGTTCACTAAACCAAAAGAAAATAAGGCCAAATGCCAAGAATTATACGCTGTAAGATTTTTATTGACATACAAAGATTTTATCCACCGGAAAACAAATCAGAAACGGAAGGAGGTTAAAAACGAACAAAAATAGGTCAAACTAAGAATGGCGATTTACAGTGCTGGGATAAAAAATTGGGCAAACATATTTTATTGCAAATTGGAGCTTTTTTTTTGCTAAAATTACAAAACTTTTGAAAGCAATTAGATTAATGTTTCATTTTAAACACATGAATGACGTAATTTAAAAAAAAAACTTACCTGCGATTTAGGGGCAAAACCCCGAAAAATGACAAAATATTCAAAATACACTTATTTTTATTTTAACCACTTATTTTTTATTTTTTTTTTGTTTTTTATTGATTTATAGAAGTTCTATCTTTAATACTAATATTTTGTTAAGGCGCCATTTGCTTTTATTACAGCGATACACCTCCGATTCATTGAATTTGATAAAATTTTCAAAGTCGTAAGAGGTATGGATTCCCAAATCGTCATCAACAACCTTTTTAAAGCTTGAATCGATTCTAGACACTTTCTTGCTACTTCTAGCTTCATTATAGACCAAATATTTTCAACGGGATTTAAGTCTGGACTATACGGAGGCCAGCTCAACACATCGATATTTGTTTCTTCGAAGTACTTTTTTATCTTTAAATGAAGAGATAAGAAAAAATACAAGTTTTTAACAAATTATTTAAGTTTATCTGAAAGCCAATTTTTCTATCTACAATTCAAAATTAATAATTCACAACTTTGGCGGTATGGCACGGAGCGTTGTCCTGTTGAGAAATAAATTTGCAAGTCTCGCCAAAAAGCTTTAACACAGAAGGCTCAAATTCGTTGTGTGGGACCAGCAGGTAAACGGCTGCTGTAATGCTGGAACTAAGGAAGCACAATCGACCAGTTTCATTTCCAGAAAAGCATCCGCAGACCATCACTCCTTCATTTTTCGGGGGAAGTCTTAAAAGACATTCATTGCTAAGCCTCTCGCCCTGTTTTCTTCTTATGAGAATTCTTTACATCTCCAACATGCAGCTTGAATTTTGATTCATCGGAGAAAATCACATCATTCCACATCTCTGGAGTCCAAGAAAGCATGTTTCTTGGCCCATAACAAACGTTTTTTACAAAAGTTTTGTAATTTTAGCAAAAAAAGACTCCAATTTGCATTAAAATATGTTTGCCCAATTTTTTCCCCCAGCACTGTATTTTCGAGGGCGGAAAGTAAATCGAACAACAAACGTGGTTGCTGAACAATTTGGAGGGCGAAACCAATGTGCAGCGGTGCGCGCTAAGCAACCGTTATTCGCCACTTGATTACAAATATGGATATTTTAAAATTTAGAAACAAATAAATTGAAAATGAGACAAATAAAAGAAAATGAAACTTAAGAAAATTGAAAAAAATTGAGTATAAATTGACTTTACGTTAGAAATAGAAAACGAATTTTCTTTTTTAAATAAAATAACTGGTACCTTCTGACCTCCGGAAAAGGTAATACTGGAATTGGCGGTGTCCTTGCTCGCCGAGATGAGTTGCGGTATCTTCTCAATGTTACTCCATAAAACCCAATGACCACGTGGTTGGCGACTCGTAGCCGTAAATGCTATTGGTTGTCTTCCCGCCTTTAATCGTATTTCGCCTTGATAGGCCGTAAAAAACTTGAGCGTTGTCTCGCCAAAATCAAATGGAACGACTGGCTTCAACTGGCCACCGGTAAAAAAACTGTAGAATGCGGCGAGCCTCAATTGGCTTTCTGTTGAAAATACGGTACCGTTGGAAAAAAAAGTACCCCGCACCCCTTGTTAGGTTTGTACACGCAGTACCAATGGTGGCAGCACTATGTTTTCGTTGTCGTTGCCACAATGCTCCCAATTGAGAGTACTTATTCAATAATAAACATTCAAATGTAACGTTATTTGTAATGGCTTCATTTAAACTGTCAAATTTAGCAATTAAAAAAAAATAATCGCAACATACACTAATAGATACACAATAATAAATGTTTAGTTGGCCAATATTTTTTCTTTACTTTTCGCTTCACATTACAAGCTACACTCGTGTATATTATGGGCATTTGTTCATCCAGATATAGTCTACAATTCTGGTATATATTGTAGATCTCGATATGGGTTCAGAAATTTTCCCAGGTACCCAAAACAGTATCGAGGCGTGGCACTGATGCCTTAAATAGTCGGAAAATGGCATGCAAGAGTACATAAAATTATTGAAAATATAGCGAAGGAACTTACAGCGAGGGCTATCAAATTCAACAGCTCGAATCTTCCATATAAAAATCAGAAACAAAACTGAACTAAAAAAAAATCTCGCACCAAAAAAAACATTCTAGAATATTTGTTTTTGTTTTTTTGTGTACGCGTCACTTGCCCACCCTTTCGTGCAGTCCATCAATCGCACGTACCAAAACAAGAAAACACACGCATAATGATACTGTTAAAGTTAGCCGGAAGTTTCCAGCCCAAAGATAATGCCGATAGTGTCTCTGCAGCCGAAACACTAACTAGACAAATGCAATAATTGTAGAGGCTAACGGCTTCGCCAACTCTCACTCCCTTAGAAAGGGAGTAAAATTGTAATTGAGTAACACAATAATGGATGATCTACTAATACAAGGTTATACAATGCAAAAATGATAACGGGATAATTATTTATGAAAAGAACAGGTACTGTAAGATACAACCGTGTTTGTGTGGTCGAGATATTATGACCACATGCTATTTTGCTATGCCCCTAAAAGATATAATATGTTAACCCATGCTATCTAATAAACCATTCACACATAGTGATGCCCCTCATTGGATAAAAACATGTGCGTTACCATGATTTGAATGAAATTTGAATATAAAATTGTTACGACTGTTTTTGTCAACAATGATTTTTTTGATAATGGATAATTCTGTGGCAGAATGGTGAGGTCATTTTGCCGATGACACCCCCACCTATTCCATTTTTTTTTTAATGAAGGTTTGTGTCTGGGGAAATTGCTCAATAATTGTCGTGTGAACCAAACTTTAAAATGAATGGGACAGCGAGACCAATGTGCATCGGGTGTGTGCGAAGCGGCATATTTTTTCTTATATGTTTCTCGTTTGTATCAATGCGAATTAAAGCAAACGAAAAACAGAGAAGGAAGAAGAAACTTCAAGAAGTTTTGGCGTTCGTTGTGTGGTGCGCGATTTTTTTTTTGTTAGTCAGTCGTATTGGTGGTGAAAAAGGTAAAATGTTAGTTGTAAATCTAGTAAAAAACTGAATGTGTTTTCTTGATATAAGAAAAAGTTGAGTTATAATTGGATATTATAAATAGAATTAGTATTCTTAAATTGAAATTGTGCATTTTTTGAAAGAATAAAATATTACTTTATTTGATATTTCTGTAATAAAGGGTTTTCCAATAAGAGTGATATGATTTCTTTTTAAAAAAAAACACACTAATTGTTAAGGAAGTTGAAATGTTTTTTATTTAATGTGAAGTACAATCGATACAATTAAGTTCTGAATAAAACGTCGTTCAAATGGCCTCCACGACTTCTTCTGCACGAACGAATTCGATGAACCCAATTTTCGATCATTTTTTCCACTAAATCCGGTCGTATGTCATGAGCACGTTCAATATTGACTTGTAAAGCTTGAAGAGAGTTTGTTTTATTGCTAATGACCAATAACTTCAAAAAACCCTACAAAAAATAGTCTAATGGTGTCAAATCACAACTTCTTGGAGGCCATTCAATATCACAATTTCTTGAAATAATCGAATCGCCAAACTTTTCTCGCAATAATTCAATTGTTGCACTTGCTGTGTGGCACGTAGCCCCGTCTTGTTGGAACCAAATGTTGTCAAGATCAACTTCTTCCAATTTCAGCCATAAAAAGTTGGTTATCATCGATCTATACCGATCTCCATTGACAGTAACGGTGTTACCAGCTTCATTTCGAAAAAAGACCAAAAACCACACCAAACTGTCAATTTAGGTGAATGTAATGGTTTTTCATGAATAATTTGTGGATTTTCTTCGCACCAGAATCGACGGTTTTGTTTATTTACCACACCACTAAGATGAAAGTGAGCCTCATCGGAGAAGATAATTTTCTTAAAAAACTCGTTATTGTTTTCAAGTTGTTCCAAGGCAAAATCAGCAAATTTACGACGTTTACGGTGACCCAGTGGCTTCAGTTCTTGAGTGATAACAATTTTATACGGATGCAAACCCAAATCCTTTCTCAAAATCCGCCAGGTTGTGGTTTGAGACAGCCCAATTCTTGAGAACGTCCTGGAATCGACAAATTGAGGTCTTCAGCAACACTTGCCTGAACGGTAGCAATATTTGCATTATTTCGAGCGTTTCTTTGCCTTATTGGTAATTGAACATTATGTAAAGAAAATGTACGCTCAAAATTTTCAACAATTCGACGAATAGCGAGCACACTTGGACGATTATTACGACTATAAAATGGCAAAAGCGCACGAAAAGTTGCAATTGGAGAACGATTATTTTGATAATAGAACTAAATAATTTGTTAACGTTGTTCTTGCGGATATCTCACCATGATGAAATTGTAAACATTACTGAATACAATGAAATAAAAAATGACAGATCATGACATATTACAAATGGCGGAAACGTCGCTTAAAAATCATATCATTCCTTTTGGAAAACCATATAAATACAATTTTGTTTTATAAAAAGTGAGTGGGCTTGATAAATATAAGATTTCGCTGGCGTAGTGATAATACATAAGACATAATACATAAGACGTGTATTGGTACGAGTGGTTGTGGCGTGGAATATCGAAACCACACGATACCGGTTAGTGTCGTCTGTAACCATATGCATGGTCACAGAAAATTTGTATTTATCCACACAAGGGCTCTGATGCGGTCCTCTATGACTGACTAGACTCAGGGTAAGAGGTGGGTGTTGTCAGAACTTGTGGAGATCTTGCCAGACCGCAAATTCTTTTTAACTATGGTAAAGAAAAAAAATAAAGGATCTAAACTATATTTTACCTATGAAAATACCATTTACAATTTTGCCGCTAATAACCAGTAACACGAGAATTCCCACCTTCGTGACATCTAAAAATTTTAAAATCTATTATCTCATGTAAAAAAAAAATTATAATAATAATTAAAAAGACAAGAAGGAATTAAGTTTTATCAACATACTTATTTAAATGATCAAATTAATGTAATTACCGATAAACAAGAGAATATAATATCTAATTTTAGTAGTTATCTGTATTAATTTAGAATATATCCAAAACATACTCATCTTAACTAGTTATATTATTAATATAAGAATTAATTCCTGATCAGGCCAAAAAAAATTAAAACATATGTTATAAAAAAAATAAAGAAACAAAGAGAAGGTAAGAACCAAAAATTTATTAATGAAAAGACCTTTTTAAAAATATGAAGAAAAAAAATCTGCTCTAAATTTTCTTTCCTTTCCACTCCAATCGAGGAGAGGCCTCGCATCTAACGAGTAACCAACCGACTGTTTGTTTCCTTTCGGTATCGGGGAGAGCCCTCGCTTCTAACGGGTAGCCAACCTGCTATTCGTTTCTTTTTGGTATCGGGGAGAGGCCCCACAACGGTACGGGTGGTGAACCAGCTATTCATTTGGGAATAAAGGTATCCTACTCAAAGAGTTTCAATTTTACAAAGCTCCAATTTTTCAAACAGTTCCTGAAAATTACCTATAAAATAACAGGAAGCTCCAACAAATTATAAAGCTGCTCCATTTACTTCCAAACCGTGAACAAAATCTGATCTAAAACAGGATCATTCCAAAACTTTGTCTTGAAAGAAAATCATCGCGATTATGTAGAAAATAAATGTATAGCAACTCATTTATTCGCAAAATAATTGATTCTACAGACAGCAACGAATACGACATATAATACGCGATATTTAACCGTGCGACATACAATTAATTTGATAATTAATTAATCGACATGCAATAAATCAAATTGAATAATTGACCGTGCACGAGCGCCCGACAGTCAACTGGCCACATACACACGCCACGCGTATAATGTTGATAAAATTATAATTGTTGGATTTTCATGAAGGAAGACGCCCAACACATTTCGGTGAAAGGTACCGCAACCCAAGGTCGACCTGCCGGAGGTCCAAAGGTACCATTTTTTTTGATTTTTTTATTAATTATTTTTAAAAAAAAATTATATTTGTTAGTTTCAATTTTTTTTAAAATTTGAATTTTCTTAATTTTCGATTTTCTTTTGTTTTGAATTTTTCGTTGATATAAACATATTTGTAATCGAACGCCATCATGGTTGTGTGGCACGAGCACCTATTTTATTCGTTTCAGCGGCCATTTTTTTTTTGTTCGATTTATTTTATTTTTCGCTTCACAAAGTTGGGCAAGATCAGCGATTAGTTTATTCGTGTGTTTATTTACAATAAAATGATGTTCTAAATTCTTTCGGGTAGGTAGGACGGAAGCGGAGATTTTATTTCTTGTCGGTTCCATCAATTCAGGCTGGGCTAGTCACTCCTCTTCATTCGCTTGGCAGGACATCCACAGGGTCGGAGTGACGAGTCCAGCATATGTGTCGTCCATTCGGGGACGACCGTAAAATCCACTCAGTCTCCCCATGGCACTCCGATAGTATTAAGCTGTCGGAGTGTGTGATGTGGGAGATTAGCTGGTGGTCTCCGGGTGAAAAAAGGCCTGATCTGTTGGGATGTAGGGACATCTCCCAACAGATCAGGCCCTTATAACCTACAGATTTTTTTTTTTTGTATTTATCCCTGCAATCTGTTCTGGGCCCTGTTTAAGACTCTCCCTGCTCTTTCGCGGTTTGCTTATTCCGTCCTTACTTTTACGCCAGTCAGCCAATCCGAGAACGTATACGGCTATAGGACCGATTTTAAGATCATCTAAATAAATAAAATACATTTTTTGCAAAAATTTTGTAATTTTCTCAACTTTTGAGAGCCGTGGGCCATGGTGTTGTAGTAAATTCAGGAGTACCTATTTCTTTTACAGAAAGGAAATTCGATACATTATGATTGATTTTAATGGGTGTGGGCTAGTGTAACAAATTTATTTTCTAAAAACTTCTAGTATCACGTCCAGTACGATACATTGATTTTTAATGTTTGCTCCCATTTTGGGTAGTTTTCTAGGGGTTTAATTATGCCATTTTATTGTAATTAATTTGTTAAAAAAAATTCCAGTACCATCCCCAGTACGATACAAAATATATCAAAAAGCATGGTTTAACGAAAAAAATGGCTTTTCCAGAATTGCACTCTTTAGAGGTAGTTTTTGGAGGGTTGAACTATGGCAATATGTCGTAATTAATTTGTAAAAAAATTCTAGTACCATTTTCATTGGTAGATTGTGCTACAAGTGGTGGTGCAGCATTAGGGTCATACAGTTTTTTTATAAAAGATTACAATAGCGCGATGTCAACATTTGTCTGAAAATGTTAAGAAAATATCGACAAGATCGTAAACAGCAAGTTTACTTGCGCTTCCCTAATTATTTATATCACGACCAAAATGTCAATAAATTATCTTTTTGGCGCCATGATATCTAATTCTTGTTCCATCTAACTTTGAAGGGGTACAACTTTATAATCATACTAAGTTTTTAAAAAACTGTTTAGAAAACTGAGTTAAAACCTCAACACGATTTATAAAGCCACTAATTTATAATATTAAGAACTTGATAATATTCTGCAATGATGATTTGCGTCATAATGATAATGATTTTCCAGTCTACAAAATTGTTGAACTAATAAAAAATGTTCTGTATAATCTCTGTGAGCTTTTAATGCACTATGTCGAAAAAAATACTGTGCATGTACAGGAAAAATATGTTTACAACAACAAGTTATATAAATTATGTCGAAACACAATGGACAGGATGATATAGATTGAATAATACGGATGACTGATGTTGTACTCTGTTCTGCTGCTGCTGTTGCTGCTTTTTGTTCATCCTCCGCTTATTGTTTGATTGGTTTGAGGTTATGTTTATTTAATAAAAATTTTTGGAACAAAAACTCTGTTTTCCTTTTTATTATTTTTGTTTTGTTTTTATTTTTTATTTTTTTTTTGTTGATGAACCAAAATTGAAATTTAATTGAAATGTAATTTGATGCTGTTGTTGCTTCCCTTCGGTCTGGGTTTTATATACACAAACCAACCCACTCCACCACGTTCGTTCTCGGCAATTTTGGGTTAAACTTTCAAACAAATTATTCACGAACTACAACATTATGATGAACAAGATGGGAATGAGGACAACAACAAAAATGTGGAAAATATAACAACCTGCTCGTTATAACTCAAGTGGCAAAATATAATTATGGAAAATTTTAATAGTTAAGGTGGATGACTGGTTGATTATTTGATGTGGTGGTTTTTCTTTAACGCGGTGCACAATTACATTTTCTAAGAAATGTAAAATGCGAACGTAAATAAAGGCGAAAGAAAATTGTGTTTATACATAAGTGCCTCTACACACTAAAGGTGTCATATACGCTTTCATGGTCTGTAGGGTACTTAAACAACGTTCTTTTGATGTAATGCATATTTACTTTTTCTCAATAGGTGTAAGATAAAGAAGTACAATGTACACAATTTTAAATTGCTTTTACGATGCTAAATAGTTAAAATATTTCATAACATTTAACGTCTTTTATAATTTTTTTTTAAATTCAATAAGGACGTTTTATAATGATTGAATTGATAACCTTCTGTTATACAAGCGACGAAATGTAACGAATAACATGCAAGAACGGTAATAATTCATAAAATAGAGAATAACACGAAGAAATCATAAACAAAAGGAACCAAAGCTTTTTTATGACGACAATATGATAAATATTAGCATCATCTGTTTAGATATGATCTAACTGTTTGGTAAGTATTCCGTCCAGTTTACCCAACGACATTACCAATATCTTTGCATATAGGAAACAAGAAATTGGCACGGCTTGAGGCCGTAATAGTGTATAGAGATTCGACCACGGACAGAAACGGATCTTTGGTTTTAAACCCCCTCCCTGCCCCTCCAGTCAATCTCCCACTCATTACTCCACCCTACCATTACCCCCGATGATTTTCTTCCGTCGTTTCCCCCGATTATTATAACCCAACCTCACCCACCATTTAAATAGATTTGATGAATTGTACTTAGCAGAATTCGTTCTCGCACTTTTTTCTGGTCATAAAGAGATTTTCAATAATTCGAACATTCCAAGGACTTAGGGACCATCTAATACCATTCCTCCGGAAAAATTAATTAAGTAATTTAGTTCTATGATTACATGGGTTTCGATGTGAAATCTCCCTAGAACATGATAAATGACAAAAAAATTAAAAAAAAATTCAAAACATGAAAATATTTGCAATAAATTAGCTGAATATGGGTGAAGAGTAAAATTTTGTTTTTCATTTTTTTTAGTACGACAGAATCGAGTTCGGGGGTCTCTTATGAAATTTTTAAATCTCGGATTTTTTCGTCAACGGATAAATCCGTGCTATTATGAACCTAAAAAGCAAAATCGAATCGGTTTTTTCCAAGTACACTAAAAAAATCCGACTGCTATTTAGTTGACGTATTTTGTATTCGATTGAACTTATTTTGACGTTTCATCAAAATATAGTAAAAAGTGATTATAAATAAATTAATAATATTTTAGTAATCATAAATATTTAAATCAAAAAAAAAAAAAATAAAATGCAATATTTTAATATAAGAAATTTTTAATAAATAAAAATAAATTTTGTTTATTATTGGTATTATTACACTGGCTAATTTTCAGCGTCTGAGAAATACAAATGAAGTGAGAAAAATAAAATGTATACAAAATATTAATAAGCTTCACTGCATACAGTATAACAGAAATTTTGAACTAAAATTGAGCAGAAAAAAGCCGCCAACGAGCAATTCTAGCAGTTAAGAATTACGTTGCAATACTTTTTGTTTGACATCTCCAACTTTTTTTTTATAAAGTCCAGGCGAAACGAATATTTTTCCAAAAACACGGGTTCTGGTTATATATCTATTCTGTGGCTATACCGCTCAGTTGGAGCCAGTGTGGGTTCGAAATTATACGTAAAAATTATCGTTCTTAAAGTTGAATTGAATATTCAAAGCGATTCAATATGTACTTCTGACTTACTTAACGTCGCTTTTTACAGTCTCAAGTTACGGGATTCACATGAACCACGAAATAATCGAATTAGATGGCTTGGCCACGTTGCAAGTGCTCCACAACAACCAATGATTAACAAAGTGTTCTCAACCAGCCGGAGTGTGTCGTAGAGGAAGACTCCGACTGCGCTGGCTTGACGACGTCGAATAAAACCTACTTGTATTAGGATGTCGCAATTGGAGGACGAGTGCGATGGATCGAGACGGATGGAGGACCATAGTGCGGGCAGCAAAACCCTTTCATGAGATGTGAAAGCAAGAGAAAGAGAGAGAGAGAGAGAGAGAGAGAGAGAGTGAGAACAAGTTACAAGATTAATAATAATAATTGCAATAGCAATGCAGACCTACAACAGCACACACATCAATTTAAAAGTTTGCAGTAACTCCTCAAGTAGCGTTCAATACCAAATTGAAGCTTGCTGGAACCAAGTTCCAAAGCTTGCCAAACTAAAAACGGTGGATCTTTAAATACTATTTTAAAATGATGTTGTTAGATGAAGAGAATTCAGATAACCCAAAATTACGATAGATTTACTGAACCTTTCCTTCCGTGTTATCTTGTTGCTGCTTAAACTCTGCTATGCAACAATGCATTAATTAAAATTGCCAAATAGCATTCATGTATTTTGATAAGATAGGACCCTTCAGACAAAAATTAATTTCCCTTCAAATTCGCTTGTAAAGTTGCTGAAATACTGGTGGATTAATTACTTATTTTCGGGCTGAATTCAGCTGTTCCTAAAAAATTTCACTACAGTTTCTTTGCGTGCCATCTCTTATCAAATAGGCGTATTTATCGCTATGGAAGATTTCTGTGAACCACATTTCATTTTGGTATTGCGCTTAAATATTCTTGAAAATGAAAGATTATATCCTTTTTGCTGCCCACTAACACAATTGTGTGGGTACGGCAAAAGTACCATGTCAAAAATTTATTTTTGTATGTGTTTTCAACCTACTTACAGATTTGTGCATTCCTTCAAAATTAATTTTCGTCCGAAAAAAAACACTATAACTATACACGCAATTGTATTGGTCGTACTTGAAATTAAGCGAAATTTTTTTGTTACGCCATTACATACTATGATTTTCTACCTACACACAGTTGTGTGGTTCGAACTTTAATTGAGCCATTTTTTTTTTTTTTTTTTTTTTTGAAAAGGAATATATCAAGAATATCGTGGTAAAATGTGCAAACTAGGTTTATAAAATATAAAATGTGTATGAATCTATTCGTGCTAAGTACAACTTCCACATCACATCATGTCGTCCAATTTTGTCACATTTCAAAACACTAACAGTTTGATTAGCTGCTGTCTCAAAATTTCCCTTTTCTATAGTAACATTTTCCTTTTCCGAAAATAATACGATTCCATTACAAATAAGAATATGACGTTGTTTCGATATTAAAGTATTGAGAAGTCGTACCTTGTTTTCCCCATGTCAGCGAGTTATGATGCAGAAATTTACAGAGTAGATTTGGTTAGATTAGCAAGCGGGTTGTAGCTACACATCCAAGATACTATTGAAGAAACTATTTTTTGTGTTCACCTTAGACAGGGTTTACTTTATATTTTCTAGTAATATTAATTTACATCAACTAAAATCTCCGGCTACAGAAGTTCAAAATTAGTAAATCATTCAGTCACCACTGAAAGGAATTACAAATAGTTGTCGAATTGTCTACGAATAGACGATATTGTTGACGAGTAGTCAACGTTTTCACATATAAATTCATAGATGACGCGTAAACGCCCATCTCTGACACTGTTCGGCATTTTTTTTTTCATGTTTTGTAAATACTGTAAAATACAAAAAAAATTGTGTAATTTACAAGGTTTATTTTTTGACGATATATAATGTCGCCGGATTTAGTTAGCCCAGGATTTCATCCTAGAAAAATAAAAAAATGTCATCAGGCAACACTAAAACTGTATTATCATCCCAGCCCAGGATTTGCTTAAAATTTATGTTAAATATGATTAAATATGTACAGCATCGCAAAAAATAATATAATGAGAATACTTATCCCAGAAAACAAAAAATTACAGTAAAATAATTAAACATTAAAAAAATAAAAAACTTTAATAATATACGTAGTAACTAAATAAAAGAAAAATTTAAAACTTTATAATATTCGTAACGTTATAGCGCCAATCTCAACATACGGATCGACTTTTGATTTTGATTGTGAATAGTGGTCATCATTACGAGTCGATAAGGCTTGCTTCAATTTCCTGAACTCGTGGTTCCTGGAAACCATAAATTAAATTCTGGAATACTTTTGCATACAGGTAAGAGCCTATAGCGCCAATCTCAACATGCAAATCAACTCGAAATTTTTAGGGTAAGCAACAAGTGAACACTTATTAGAATGTGTTATATAGTGGTGATTTTAATAATATTTTTCAAGGTTTCTATATTTTTTCAAAAATGCAAAAATGTTGTATTTATTATTGATATTACGAATATTGGTTTTCAAATTGATAGCTAGGAGTTTATTTTATAATATGAACCTTCTTTTGTAATGATTTTCTTCTTTTTGTAAAATTTTAGTTTGGTCAAAATTAAAGTTATGTTTTGTTTTTAAAAAATATTGTGATAAAGCGGTGGAGGTAGAGCTTCTTGTAATATTGTTTTTATGTTTTCGTAATCGTTCTTTTAATTTATTTTTTGTTTCTCCTATGTATTTGCATTCGCAACCTTGACATTGAATTTCGTAAATGACGTTAGAACCGTTCTTGTTTTTTGAGAACCGTTGTTGTTTTATGATTTTGTCTTTTGTGTTGGAATAAATTTGTTTAGCTGTATTGTTGCTTAGCTCATAAAAGAGGGAGTCTGTGGTTTCCTTATCTCTTTTATTTAGGTTTGATGGTGTTGGTTTGTGTTGTGAAATACTAAGGTTGGGATTGTTCTTCCTAATGGCCAGCTGTCTAAATTTTCAGTTATAATATTATTTGTTTGATTGTTATTAATAAAATTTAAGTTTTTGTACCATAGAGATTTAATTAATTTAATTGGATAGTTATTGTTTTGAAGAGTTAAAAATTGATTTTCTTAATATCTTTCTGGAATGTTTTGTTACTAAGAGATAGAGTATTTTTGATTAAGGCATTCTTTCGCATTGAAAAACGGTGAGAAGATAGGAAATTTAGAATCCTGACTGAAGCCGTAGGTTTTCTATATCAATTTGTAAATAATTTACCATTATCTTCTCTGTGGATGATAAGGTCTAAAAATGGAATACTTTTGTTGTTTTCTAATTCTATAGTGACTTTAATATTTTTGATGTATTCTTCAAAGATAGTTTTAGTTCTATCTATACTTTCTTTTGGCAATGTGAGTAGAATGTCATCGACATATTTATACATAAGTGTTGGTGTATGAGGTAGTTTGTTGGAAGCATACAAGAACAAATCTTTCTTAATAATATCTGCAAAACTCGGTGAAAGTGGATTGTCCATTGCTAAACCTGATTTTTGTCTATAAAACGAGTTGTTGCGAGAACGAGTTGTCCATCTTAATTTCATATTCGGATTTTAGTATTATTACCGTTTTATTGTTTTTGTCACTAGATGTAAAAATAAGATCTTTTGATTTTTTGATAATGCATATTCAGATATTTTCTTATTAATTTGAGTTGGGTTGGTGGTTGTTAAGCTAGTAATTTGTGTTCTGTTGTTGTCTTGGATGGTTAAGTCGTTATTTTGCTCTAATAAATATTCTGAATCTGCAAGAAGTTAGATTATTTCTTGGCTCGTATTCTGGGATGGGAATGCAAATTTGGGGCCGAAACTGAGAATGATTTCAACTTTTTTTGGTATGTATTTATTTGTGAGGTTCACTACAAAATCGGGTTCATGATTTATTTCTGATACGGGTTTAATTAATTTGTTAAATTTTTGTGTTATTACGTTTAATAAGAAGATAACTGTTGGATGTAATTTTGTTAAAAAAAATTTTCAAAATCAACACTACTTACATAATTAAATAACTCATAAAAGAGGGAGTCTGTGGTTTCCTTAGCTTTGTTTATATAAAAGTTGCATATTTTTATCTTGTTGTGGTTGTAAATTTGTTAATTAATTGTTTGTAAGGATGATCCTTGATGTTTCCTATTGTTAGATGTTTCGTCCTCTTTATGATAAAAAAAAATATATATTTTTTCTCTAGATCAAATACAAAAAATTTTCAAACAAAGAACATCTGTGATAAAAATGCATAACATTTCATATTAAAATTTATAATTTATAGTTTTATAATTTGTGGGCAATTGCAGTTTTAATGTGTTAATTTATTAATTATTTATTTATTCTATTTATTTAAATGTTATTCACCACATTATTATTCAAATTATCACAAGAATTTAGGTAAATATTAAGTGTTTTTACATCATATTTGTACATTAATTTAACTGTTGTCGACCATTTTTAGAATACTTAATTAAAATTTGTGAAAACATCTTACTGATGATGCAAAAAATCGGTGAAATATTTAAGAAAAAATAAAAAAAACCTAAATATAAAATAAAAATGCTGATAATGCGAAACACAAACATTTTCTGAAATTTAATTTATGGTTCCGTGGAACCACGAGTTCTGGAGGTTGAAGCAAGGCATATCGATTCATAATGATGACCATTATTTACAATAAAAATCCCAAGTCGATCCGTATGTTGAGATTGGCGATATAGGCCCATATGTGTATGGTCCAGTATATGAGAATCAGTTTTTTTATTAATGGTTTCCAGGAACCGCGAGTTCCGGAAATCGAACCAGTCTGTATCGACTTGCCATAATGACTGTTGCTTGCCCTAAAAATCTCGAGTTGATTTGCATGTTGAGATTGGCGCTATAACGGTACGAATATTATAAAGTTTTAAATTTTTCTTTTATTTAGTTATACGTATATTATTAAAGTTTTTTATTTTTTTAATGTTTAAATATTTTACTGTAATTTTTTGTTTCCTGGGATAAGTATTCTCATTATATTTATTTTTTGCGATGCTGTACATATTTAATCACCTTACTGAAGTTAGCAGAAAATACAGCCGAAATCTGCATTATCGACCTTTTAAGAGGAAGACTAAAATAATTATAAAAAAGTTTAAAAATAAATAAGTAAATCGAATCGATAAAATTACATAAATTTATTTAAATGAGAATATAAATTATAATTCTTAATGTTATGTTATTATGTCTATTAAATTTCAAATATACTATATGAAAATATTGTATATGAAAACTCGCGAAATTAACGTAATGCTCTTGTCATGTAAGCGTATTACAAGTTAAAAGTGAAAGCGTGTAAGCGTACTACAAGAAGGCAATAACCATCCCTTTCAAAGTTTATGTGAGATCATATATTTAGATAGATTTACCTGGAAATCCACAACCATGTCTGAAATCTCTTTTTCTCAAGAAATGATCCACATTCAAAAATTCGTGTATCCCGCATTTTTGTCATGTAACCGAGATATATTATTATGCTCGGGCCTACAAATAGAATATCTGTGCCAAGTTTGAGGCCAAAGTTTATTCGGGATCATAGTTAGATATCCGAGAAACCTCGACCATGTCTGAAATCTCTTTTTCTCATGACATGATCCACATTCAAAAATTCGTGGCACAGGTATTCTATTTGTAGGCTCAAGCCTAATAATATATCTCGCTTTCACGACAAATGAATAATGCGGGCTACACGGATTTTTGAATGCGGATCATTTCATGAGAAAAAGAGATATCAGACATGGTTGAGGATTTTCGGATATCTAATTATGATCCCACATAAACTTTGACCTCAAACTTGGCACAGATATTCTATTTTTAGGCCCGAGCCTAGAAGTTTTACTCGCTTTCACGACAAATGAATTATATGAGCCTCGCGGATTCTCGTAAGCACGTTATAAAGTATAACTTTACAAAATTTTTAATTATCATGTGACTTAGTAGCTTTAAATTAATTAGGATAATTAATTAATTAGCAGAACCGATTTGAATATGATTTTAAAATTTGTTAAAATATTTAGTTTATTTATTTAAAAACATCTTCTTGTTTTCGTTCCCTGTATAATTTTGTCGGTAATGCAGTTATATAGAGAATTTTCTTCCGAAATGTCGGTAGAGCAGTTTTTATATTATCTTTAGTTCCCTCATAATATATCGATAAAGTAGTTTTTTCTGCTGAAATGTTTGCCGAAATGTTGATAATGCAGTTTGTATGTTATTATGATTTTCCCTCTCAATTCGTCGATAAAGTAGTTTTTCCGATAAAATTTCGACCGAAATGTCGATAACGCAGATTTTTTTCTGCCCAATTTTCTGCTAACTTCAGTAGTATACTCCACCTCAGCGTTAAATTTTTTACCGGGCTCTTATTAAAGCAATTTCACAATCGAATGGAGTGCTATTGGATAAACTGAAATTGGATAAGGAACTGAGTAATCATGTTATTGGCAAACTTGCGAAATACACTTATAAGCTACATCGCCGTTTAACCGTTCGTTGTTAACATTGTTAAAATGATTATTAAATACATACTAATAAATATTGTACATGGACGAGACAGACGGTGAATCCTTCTACTTTTTATTTTAACTGTCGACCGACTAAATCGAAACAGCCGGAACTCTCATCAAGCTTCAAAAACTTTATAACCGAAATAAATCCAAAAATTACTAAGTGATGTGAATTTCACTGAAAGTTAAAATTTTAATAATCAGACGAAGCATACAAGCGCAGATTATTTTGATGAATCCGGGGCCACCTATACTCACCTAAAAACAAAGATTTTTTTTATCTTATTAATGCTTGCTTATGAATTATCAATGTTGATGTAATTGTATTACTGATTGGATCCGGAAGGTAAGAAATAGTAATTTTCTCTTTTGACTGATACCGGACGAAGCGCTATTTTGATTGAAATATTTCGATTTTCTAGCATCATTATACGGGGAAGTTGAAGCATTTAATTATTCTTTTCAATCGCTTTAAGTTTCTCCTGGACTAAAAATCATAGCATTGCCGATGTGTTTGCTAGAGGCCGCTTCAAAAATTTGCCGATGTAACATTCTTTCCAACAACTATGGGTGTATTTCCTGTTGCTGTTTTGTAGAAAAACAATTTGTTTGACCCAAGGGCGAATGCTAAACGTGAATAATTTAAAAACGAGAAGTCCGATCGAACATCATTGTAGAAGATTGTTGTGCGAATTTCTTGACGCATGGAGAAAAGTATCGGTTTTGTTAAAAAACTATGGCGCTCAAGTATAGCGAGTTTCTATGCCTAACTATGCACTCACGATTGCTGTATACAACATTCTTATTCGATGTGAGGTAAGCAGCAATATGTCACGATACGAAAATTTTAACGAGGTATTTATTAATCGTATAATAGCAGAGCCTTCTAAATGTAAGAGCCGTAAGTTCCGCCACTTTTTTCCATGAAGCTTTTTGTACTTTTTCTTATCAACCAGTGAATTTTAATATTTTTTTAGAAGCTTTTTGTATATAGAAACAACAATACATCGTTTGAATTTTCAATGAGAATGGTTAATCCAATATTCAGTAAAAGCATATTTTAAAATTGAGTCATATTATGTCGAGTTAACGCAAAAACATTTAAATTAGTCTAACACAAATTTTGTAGAAACAAGAATTTGTTTATATGTTATGTACAGAAAATAAGAAATTAGTATAGAGTGTTCCATCAAAAATTTGAGCATTATTTTTCCAAAGCAAACGTTCGTTAAAAAATGCTTTTGGAGTAACAATGTAATATGGGAGTTTTTGTGTTTTGGATTTTATTTCAACATTGTTGATGAACAAACTTCGAAAACTGTTTATTCGTTACTTGTTAAAAATTTGATTTTTCATCGCAACAAATTCGCAGCCTATGTTGTGTCATCCTGTTAGTATAAACAAAACAAAGCTTCACAAAATAAAAACATCGAAATTTGATAAAGCTTTTCGCTACTACTAAACCAATCAAAAGATGTCGCTACTGCACATAATCAATGCGATCATCAGGAAAAAACATGTGCCAATGCAGTGGAAAGTAGCAGAAGTAATAATGATTCCGAAACCGGGCAAGCCACCGAATGATAGAAAATCTTATCGGCCAATTTCACTTCTACCAACACTAGCGAAATTGTTTGAGAGGCTGCTGCTCAAAAGATTGAAAATAACCATAGAACAACGAAACCTTATCCCAGAATATCAGTTTGGTTTCAGGGAGAAACACTCCACTATTGAGCAGGTTCACAGGCTTACAGATGTCATTGAGAATACATTAGAAAGGAAAAAGGTTTGCTCTGGTATCTTCTTAGATGTGGCACAGGCCTTCGATAATGTATGGCACAGAGGTTTACTCTTTAAACTACATAGAGATTTACCAAAACAATATTACATGATTTTAAAATCATACATAGAGAATCGCCACTTTCGTTTGAAATATGAAGATGAATACTCCGAGCTAAAAAAGATCTCGGCAGGAGTCCCACAGGGTAGTGTTTTGGGACCAATTCTTTACTTACTCTACACCAGAGATTTACCTCATTTAAACGATGTTACCGTTGCAACATTTGCTGATGACACTGCAGTTCTCTCAGTAGGAGACACTATCGAGGAATCGACAACGAAACTTCAAGAAGCATGTGACAAAATCATAAAATGGACAAAAAAGTGGCGAATCGGGCTCAATGCTAATTGGCTCATTACTAATCTAAAAGTCAGTTACAAACCTGTAATCCTTAACGGTCAGCAGATTCCGTATGCAAATAAGGCTAAATATCTAGGGATGACCTTAGATATCAGGCTCAGATGGAAAGAGCACGTTAAAAAGAAAAAAGAAGAACTTAATATCAAATATCGAAAAATGTATTGGCTGCTCGGGAAAAACTCGGAATTGTCAACCGAAAATAAATTGCTACTATATCAACAGGTGCTAAAGCCTGTATGGACTTACGGAATACAGCTCTGGGGCTGTACAAAGAAAACCAACACTAAAATAATACAAACTTTTCAAAACAAAGTGCTACGTGGTATAGTTAACGTTCCGTGGTACATTAGGAATGATGACCTTCATCGGGATCTAAATATCCCGACGGTCCAAGAAGAAATAAAAAAACTTGCAGTAATACATGACAACGTATTTATCAACACGTAAATGAAGAGCTTCGTGGTATGTTGGACACCTCCCATGCAGTAAGACGATTGCAGAGAACGAAACCAATTGATTTAATGGATTAAGGACACCAAAGCAAAGACTACTTCAGTAAATAACCTATAAATGGAGCCGGCCAATGGGCGTCTTCTCATTCACAAGTGATTAAATTAAGAAAGAAAAATTACTAGATGAATTGTATTCAGTTGTAATAATTTAAATAAAAAAAAAAAAAAAAAAAAAGATGTCGCTAAGTATAAATTAAAGCTAAGCAATAAAACCCAAATATTTATTTAGCAAATTTAACAATTTATTATAAATACTGTCTGGTTCAATAGATTATGGAGCACGAGCGAATTGGATTAAAATACAAAAACAAAAAATTTGGAAAAATTCTGACATTTTTCTATTATTGTTTTACAGCGCACAGCAACTATGATGGTGAATATTTTACGACGAAAAGTTTTATTTACGCCAATCGCAATTTTTATTTATAAAATTATAATTGTTTTGAGTTTTATTAATTATGTTAAATTATTATATTAAAAATTTCGCGCTTAACTTAATCGTTTATTTCGTAAATACTTCTTTAATTATTTTGTTCTTTTCTGTAATTTCAAGTAAATTTAAGAGACATCTGTAAATGGGTTTAGAAATTACAGAAAGCTCGGTTTTAATTAAGAAAATCAACAATGTCAACGATATTGTATATTGTATGCATTTCCAATAAATAAATTTTGATGAAAAAATTTTATTATATGAATAATAAATATTAGTTCTACATGGTGATTCATAAAATCTCGTTTCAGCTCACGTTTTCTTTCTTTAATTTTGTTAAAAATGTGATCATTTAGATTGCTATTAAATACATCGTTCATCTCGAAAATTCTGATGTGCATGGGACCGGAATTTACTAAATACGTTAAATTTTTATAAAACTAAATTTTAAATTGGATGTAAGAGGAATCCGCGGCAGCACCCTGTATTATTTTACTTTACTAACCTACACAACTAAACGGAAAGCTCTTTTTTATGGAAAATTATTAAATTTATGCTTCGCTTTAGTTTAATTTAATAATGATGGCTGATTTTCAAATATGTGTTTGTTGAATATTTTATTAAAAATATAAAATTAAAATTTAATTTTTCATTCATAAATTTATGTTCAAAAATTTCCCAATTACCACGGGTTCTTACAGTAACTCAATAAAAGCTTCCCCTCTATTTAAAGCTCTCTTTTTAATATTACGGCTCTTTAAAATCATAGATGGCTCTGATAATAGCTGAAAACGATTTCCTGCTTTGCAAAAAATATTACTCATTAGAGAATCGTTAAAAAATCGTCGTCTAGAAATTTTTGAAAAGTTACCTACTGTGAAAACAAAGTTGATATTTTTTAACACCAACAACCTTTCGAGCTTTGGCGTATACTGAACTTTTCAAATCCAGCAACAGGGATCAATAATATTTAAGAATTTTATCAAAATGTGTATACGATGCTATAAAGACGACAAGACTAACCTCAAATTTTTTGACATAATTACAACATTATTTTTGTTTTCAACGTTACACAGTCAATTTTAAAAATAATTTTTAAATTTCGTAAGAGATGGCAAAGGAGTAACATTTGGCTCAATATCTGGTGGCGGTCTGGTGTAATAAATTGTTGAAGGTGATAAAATTGATTTTTAAATTAGAAGTTTGAACCCTTTACGGTTTGAAGCCAATTCCGTGTAACCTGACACAAAGATAATTTATTACACGCCTGGATAAGGTTGATCTGCCCTCCACAAGGTCCAAGGAGTAATATTTGACTCAATATCTGGTGGCGGTCTGGTGTAATAAATTGTTGAATGTGATAAAATCGAACTTTAAATTAGACGTTTGAACCCTTACGGTTTGGAGCCAATTCCGTGTAACCTATGACACAAAGATAATTTATTACACACCTGAATAAGGTTGATCTGCCCTCCACAAGGTAAAAGGAGTAACATTTGACTCAATGTGGCGGTTTGGTGTAATAAATTGTTGAATGTGATAAAATCGAATTTTAAATTAGACGTTTGAACCGTTTACGGTTTGAAGCCAATTCCGTGTAACCTGACACAAAGATAATTTATTACACACCTGGATAAGGTTGATCTGCCCTCCACAAGGTCCAAGGAGTAACATTTGACTCAATATCTGGATAAGGTTGATCTGCCCTCCACAAGGTGCAAGGAGTAACATTTGACTCAATATCTGGTGGCGGTCTGGTGTAATAAATTGTTGAATGTGATAAAATCGAACTTTAAATTAGACGTTTGAACCCTTACGGTTTGGAGCCAATTCCGTGTAACCTATGACGACACAAAGATAATTTATTACACACCTGAATAAGGTTGATCTGCCCTCCACAAGGTAAAAGGAGTAACATTTGACTCAATGTGGCGGTTTGGTGTAATAAATTGTTGAATGTGATAAAATCGAACTTTAAATTAAATGTTTGAACCCTTTACGGTTTGGAGCCATTTCCGTGTAACCTGACACAAAGATAATTTATTACACACATGGGATAAGATTGGTCTGCCCTCCACAAGGTCCAAGGAGTAACATTTGACTCAATATCTGGTGGCGGTCTGATGTAATAATTTATTAATATTGGTAAAATCGATGTTTTTGTCATAAATAATTGTTTGGGGTGAAATTTACCCTTAGTCAAAATATATAGGGTTGATCTTGAACTATTTAATTAATGTTATTAGACGGTAATAAATTCTGGTCCAAGAACCATCCCGATATCATAGCTACATCAGAAGTTACAATTTTGGCGGTGTAGGTTTAATTACAAGCTAAACCGACCACTCGTTCCTCGAAAACGGTAACTGTAATAAAATCGGGATTTGTTGTAATAAATTGTAATAAATGTGTAACAAATTATAGTACAGGTTTCATTGAGGCGGGCTAATATGGTCGGTGCAGGTTAAGAGCACTTAAAAAATAAGTTTATGTAATATACCTATACAAGTAATTTACTTGTAAAAAAATCGTGTAAATTATTTCGTGTAATTTACTCGCTCAACTGTGATTTCTGACAACAACTTGAAAAGCTCAAGTTTTACAAAATCAATAATTTTAAAAATAATTGCAAAATCAGGAAAAATAATTTTCGGACCAAAATTTTGATTACCTCATGAGGCTTTAACCCCTAACACTTCAGTGGTTCGAATAAACAAATCAAATTACCTCGTTTGCCCGGATGCGACCAAATTAAATTATATGACTATCTAATAATGTTACAGTCAACCGGCTACGAAATAATAAAGAGTAATTTTCTGGGCAGTTGATTCTTCAGTCTGGTATTTTCTCTGATTATACAACATTTTAATTTTTTTGTTTGAATTCATTATTTCGTATCAGAATACAGTACCTATATATAAGCCATATACTATATAAAATTAACATCCCCGTATAGAGCAAGTTGCATAACGACCCCGATAATTATCGCAATGTTCGTTCCATAAATGTTCACCTTTCAACTCTATAATTTCTGTGCGGAGCGCTATATATTTTACTTTTATTTTAATTAAAATTAAACAAACAATTTGTTTATTTTTCTCTGTATAAATCAAACAATAGAGGTAAAAATAAAATTTACATTTAAATCTAATCACAACCCTCTTGTTTTACTACAGTTAGTTAGTTTTTCAATATGCTATAATTACATACTACTTCGTGTATAGTAAATTTATATTCCTATGCCCTTTAATGTACTATTTTGTCCATTGTAGTTCTAGTATAGAGTGTTAAATTTCTATTTATTTTTTAAATTTATTAATGTTGGCTCTATTGTTGTTGAAAAACCACCAATTGTACAAAACACAATAAATAAAACCGTTTCAATAACTGTAAACATATACGAGAAGAATAGCTAAGTGGTGGAAATATTTTTGTTGCGAAACTTTCGATAAATAAAGCTAACGATTTAATTATCTATTTACAAGTTGTTTTTCCGGCAGTTTTTTGTTTTATTTTACTTATTTTTCCCGATTTAGCATTTATGTTCGACACTCCCCAATTTGTACGAGTATATTATGAAAATATATAAATTTTATTTCATGCGATTGTATAATTAAACATTTTACGATTATTATAGGATTTAGAATTTTTTCTACTAGATTCCGGAAAATAAATTTTTATTGTACTCGTAATTATTCTAATTGTGGATATGTGACATTTAAATATGTAAAATATGGGTATCTGGGATGAACACCATCATATAATTTTTTTTTTGTGTGGAAATCATAACCAAGCACACAACCATAGACTGAAAATTTATCTAACATCATAAATTATCAAAAAATTTAAACATAGAAAAATTGGCACAACCTCCCGTTTTTCATTGTTAAATAGTAAAACTTTTTTTTTTTTTTTTGGGTGTATAAGCATAATTTGCCTAAAACCCCTATATAATTCTCATAAAGTTTGGAATACACAAACAAATTTTTATATCAATCCTTTATAATTAATAATAACAAATAAAATTACAAACGATTAATAAAAATAAAAATTTCATATCAATTAAAATCTATGCGGCACACAAAAAACAATATTTCCAGCTATACGAGACTATATATAGAAAAACTAAAAGCTCGTCAGCTCCGCATGAACAATAAGAGTCGTCATCGAGTAAAACGATCCGTGTATATATACTCGTACATAAATTGAAATAAACGAACGAGAATTATAATTACTAAGATTATTTATAATAACAATAATAAAAACTATACATAAATAAAAATCATGTGAACGAAAGCTTTTATAAAGCCCACCCATACACTTGTCGGAAAAAAATTAATTTTGTACCAGCATTTTCCTCGCCCTCTCTCTTAAAACACTTTTTTTTTTGTCTTATTTTTCATTTTGAAATAATAAATTTCATATAATTATTCATTTCCAAAAAAAAAAAAAATTGTGCTTTCTTTTAATTTTGAAAAGCTCTGGGTGGAAGAGTATGTATAGCTGGTACAACAAGGAATCTTCGTATTTTTTGTACTCGACGTTTTATTTTTTTTTTTTTTTTTTAATTCTTATATTCATTCTCGGTTCCGCTAGTGTTGTTGGATTTTTGGTTATGAAATTATAATTAATTAAATATTAAATTTTATATGTTCGGAGATAAGTTAAAATTAATTTTATTGTAAATATTGTGTATAATATATAAGGATTATATAAGTACGTATGTATGTCTTCAAGAAATTATCAAAATCGGTACATGCATACATCAGACATTTTTAATGAATTGTCGGGGGGTGTGGAAACATTTAGCTTCAAGATTATTATTATCTCGTACATGATTTATGTAATTAATACTTAATTTGTCTAGTTTTTGTATGGAGTATGTTATGTAACTTCGAAAAATGTTATCGTATAAAAATGAGTATGTAAGGCGGGAAAAACGTTTAATTGCAAAACAGCGTAATTTTTGTTTCGAAAAAGAATGAGACTTTTGAATTAAAAATATCTTATTTTTGATGTAGTGAAAGTCCTCAGGCTATGTTGTTAAATACGATTTTCGTTAGTTACGTAAATAAATTCGTGTTTCTGAATCCGAAGACATTATGAAATATTTTTACTAAACAACTGTACATTCCTTAACAAAATTATTTGTGCATCGCAAAAATTTAACAAATCAATCGAGTAAATTTAAAATTTAGACTCAAAAATTAACTTAACAAAATTAAAAAATATTCATTATTTCATTAAAAATTAAAGCAAAGATAAATCACGAAATTATTTGGGCATAGTACAAATAATCAATAAAATTGAATAAATATCGAGGATTAACGATTAATTTCCAATTAAGTCAATATAAAGTATTTACACCATTGTCTGGTGCTCGTTCAACAGTTCCAAGTACGCACTTGAAGTTACCTTTTAAGGTAGCATTATAAGATTACCAACGTTATTGAAGCAGAAACACCCCCACACCATTATTTTACCGCCACCACTATGGATACTTGGCATAATAATGTTCATAAAATATTACGCCAGAACTCCACAGGCCTTGAGTGGTAGGTGTGTGCAAATTTAAGTCGCTTCCTCTTTTTTGTTTGGCCTATGAACGGCTTCTTTTGAATTTTATATGCTTTGACATTTGAATTTTCGAGTGATATTTAGTTTATTCTGAACTTGTTTGATATTTTTCCTGAGGCGTTTTAGGAGATTCACTATTCTTTTATCTTGTTTTGGGGTTGTAGTTCGTTTTCGCCCTCTTCCTTATGTATGTGAAGATAGCCCAAATTCCATCCCCGAAAAATGCGTTGGCAACACTAATTATTGCTAACATGACATTTTTTACTCTCAGCCCAAAAAATCTCGACATTTTTACTCTCAGCCCTGAAAATATTTGCTATCATGATAGTTAAAAAATGTCATGACAGTTGAAATTTTTACAGTTTTGCTCTTAGCCCCGAAAATATTTGCTATCATGAAAGTTAAAAAATGTCATGTCAGTTGAAATTTTCGGGGCTGAGAGTAAATAAAATACTGTGAATCTTTAAAGAGCGTGAACGATTTTTTTTAGAATTTTTCCATGTATGAGATGTAGTTGAGATATAGTCCATAAAAGTCGGGAACGTACGGATATGGGATCGATTTTTAGACCATTTGCACATTGCAAGCTCCATGCCTGCCTATACTGACATGAAAGATAGGTCGGTCCATAAGTTTTGCACTCCGACAGGGGGTCATAGATGTGTTACATTTCATCGTATTCTGTGATGAAATTTCACTTTTATTTTTTAAATTTATGTCTAGAAAAGAGCTTTGAGAAACCTTTTGCTCACATCTAGCATAAACACATTCTAGAAAATAACTGTTGCGATATCACAAAGTGCTCTGAAAGAATTCGATACAAAGACTATTGAGCTAAATGCAAAAGCAAGTTAACAGTGCAAAGTACTAAATAAAAAATAATAAAAAAGGAGTCCTTCAGATATTTTGCATTCTTTTACGTAGTAAAATAAAGTAAATCATGAAAAATTTTGGCTTCGAGATTTTTGCAAATTTACCATTCGCAAGTCAAAATAGGTAGTTTTTAAAAAATCCGTGTGTGTGCTTGAACGAACAGACTTAAAGCAGACTTAAAGCTTACTGTCTGTTGGAGCTCCACAGCCCAGACGGATTAACTGCCAACATGAAATTTCTTACTTAAGCTACCTCAATAAATTGGGAGATCCACCGAAAGTGGCAGCTTATGAAGGAGCTTTTGTAAATATTTTGAAAACTAAAGCATTTGCGACAAAAAAGGTTATAAGTTAAAATATTCTAACTAAAAATAGCAACAAAACCGTCCCAGATAATTTTCCATAATTTAAGCGGAAATTACGATCTTTGACAAGGAAAACATTTTTTAGCAAAAGCTCGGCACTGTACTTCTAAAACGTATTGATTGATCAGAATTAAACTTCATACTTAAGCTTTTTCCATAAATTTGGACATCCCAGTTTAGTGCCAGCTCAGTTTTTCAAAATTTAAGTGGAAATTACGATTTTTGACAAACCTCGGTTATTCAACAACAAACCCGGCCTATTTACCGTCTAGATGGACTGATAGATCGGGATGACGCATTATACCAAAGCGTTTCCACAAATTGGGAGATCCAAGTGAGTTTTGAACGAAACCGGTTCATCTAAAGTGTCAGCTTTCATAGGAGCTTTCTCGTTTTTTTGTAAATATTTTGAAAAGTATAGCATTTACAGGGAAACCAATTATAAACTAAAAGATGTTATATAAAGTTTGCAACAATAACATTCCACATTAGTTTTCCAAAATTTAAGCGAAACTGACGATTTTTGACAATAACCGTTTTTCAACAAAAATGCAACTCCTATTATACAGCATTCTGTGCGTATTCCAACCACACATAATGTTTTATTGAACCAGGTTTCATTGTTCCAAACGTAATCTTAACAATTCAGCCAATCACCATATCTACCCTATCCCTATTTAATAAGGTAACTGTAGACTAAAGACTATACTATATTTAATAAGGTAACTGTAGACTAAAGACTATACGATTGAAGGAATAAGAGAATTTGAGATGATTGAAGAGTTAGAATTCCGTATTTTCAAGTTTCATGATTATTTCAAATGATTATTTCACAGAATGAACGAATAAACCAAAAATAACACTTGATTTAGGAGAATCAATAATTATCACACCGAATTTCATTAAAATATAAACTTAATTTTATCTCAGCTAACCATACTATGTGTGTGCTATCCGTGGTCGCTTGAATTTTTGGTCGCTTAAATAAACAAAAAACAACGAGTGCCACCTTTTCAAAGGTACGGCGAATTTATCGACGGGCGCTATTATTATTTATTGGTACCAAATATTTACAGAGACTCGCTATTTGCACCATACGGGTGGCCAGTTGAGGCCATTCACAATTCAAATAATGGCGGGAAGACTCCCAACGGTATCTTCTGTGTTCAGCAGGAAGACGCCCTACGTTATTTTTGGTCAACAGCGGGAAGACGCCCAACGTTATTTTTTGGTTAATGGTGGGAAGACGCCCAACATTTTCGGTGGCCTATCGAGGCCAAATTTATTAACGGCGGGAAGACGGCCAACGCCAATTTTTGGTTAACGGCAGGAAGACGTCTATCCCATTTCGCCAATCCAGGAGGTCGCAACCCTCAAGGTCAAAAAGTACCGATTTTTTAATTGTTTTTTTTTTAATTAAATTTTAAATTTTTTCCAATTTCAATTTAACAAAACTTCCAATTTTTGTCGTTTGTCGCGCGCAAGAGAGGCGAGCACATTGGTTTCGCCTATAAATTTTTGGATCGTTCATTTTCTTATTTTCGTTTTTTTTTATTATTTTTTATTATTGTTTCCTGTTATTTTACTTTTGTTGTTTCTCGGTCGGTAATATCGTCTTTTGTCTCCTTCCCCCTTTTGGCTTGAGTATAATTTATATAACAAAATTATATAAATTATTACGGTGAATTATTTCCGTCATTTGGTTTATTTCTTTTCTCTTCGGAGATCGGTCTATTTCTTCCTTTACATATTTCGTCATTTCACATAATTTTTTGTATTTTTATTCTTTATTTTTTAATAATAAGATGAATTACTAAATTTTTCGGATCAGTATGTTGGGAGGGGAAATCTTTTTTCATGTCGGTTCCATAGTTGCAGGTTGGGCTTGTCAATCCCCATCATCACTTTGGCAGGATATCCACAGAGTCGGAGTGGCGATTCCAGTATATGTGTCGTGGCACACCGGCAGTCTCAATCTGTAGAAGTATGAATTGTGGGGAATCCTCTAGAGGCCTCCCCGGGTGAAGAAAGGCTTTGTCTATTGGAGAAACGTCGGCCTCTAGGGGTCGATGCGTCGTTCGGGGCGGTTTTCAGCAGACATTGTACTTGTCATGCGAGGGATTCGGTCGTTACTGGGCGGGTAGACGCGGTTCTTATTATATTTATCTTACGTTTCTCAAATTTCGGCCGACGGATTTTGGTGGCATTTCAATTTATTCTGTTCCGGCCAGGAGCACGCAACCCTCATAGGCCAGGAGCACGCAACCCTCAACTTCCCCACGACCCAAAACCCTGAGATCTAGTCGGCAAAATCACCGTGAGTGAGGCCTTTGCGTGTTTAGATGAAATCTGCGGGTTAGCTTCATGTCAATTAAATTTTTTCTGATTCCGATATAATCAGGTGACTAATCGTGTGAAAGGTTTTGTGCAAAGCAAACATTATGTTATCAGCAATTTAATTCACGAATTTGCCATTTCCCGCTTTGATGCAAAATTATTTGTTTATCGTATAATAATTTGGTGTTACACAACATTGAACAGGAATTGAAGAAGCCACAAAGTTAGCCGAAGCACAGTTACATTTTCTTGCATTCCGATGGCAACACCGTTTAAACGGCGTTGAAAAATCCTACAATTTTGTAATGAGCGGCTTAGTTCACACATCAACCGTTTTGGGGCTATTACAGAATCACGTTTTAAATGATTCTACACTGAAAATACTTTAATGAATAATGACACAAGTTTAGCTGAAGCGCCATACTCAACACTTTCATTATACTGCTGGAAGTAGGCAGGTTTTTCTCACTTCCATATAATCATGTAGCATTTCGTTTAAAAGTTCTTGCATCAAGAATCCTCGTTGTTACCAAGATTTAAGTTCAGCACACTATTTTGGCGCTAATAGACAACTATTCTCTTAATTCAGACTATATAGACTTGTTCTATCATTGGAAATATTTTTAGAAATATCAAAAATTCCCACCCGTAAATCGAGATTGATCTGCCTCGTATTCAAAAATATCGCGTTTAGGCAAAGTGGTGATAAAAGAAAAAATTTACTGTTCTGATTTTTCTGAAATGTGTTTATCAAAATATCTTTAGAATGTTCCCCTTTTATACAAAACCAAAGGAAGTGCGAGAAACGTTGCGTTGTATTGAGACGAAAGCTTTGGCGTTTGGATCTGAAGGTACCGGATTCGAAACCCGGTAGGAACAGGATGCAAAAAGAAATTTGCTTCAACATAGATTACGATCTGTGAAGAAAGAGAACACAACAATGGCTCTCTGTCGGAGTTCAAAATTAATGGCCCAACCCATCTTCCATGCCCACATAGGCGGGCATGAAGCTATGCAATGTGGAGATGATGATAAAATCCGACCTATAGCCGTACGTCCACGAATTAGCTGGCAACGGTGTAAAAGTAAGAACGGTAAAAGCGAGCCGCAAAAAAGTTGGGGAAGTCCAAAACAAATTGCAAGGAAAATAAAATAAAACAGGTTCTCAAACAGGTGAAGCAAAAAACAGTTTAATATACCATCGCTGTTGTTGTTGACTTGTTTGTCACACCTTAGAAACAATTCTTCGTACCTTTATGTTAATAGTTAAAATTTAAATTAGCTAAACCTCTGTAATCTGATAATGGAAATTACTAGTTGTTAGAATAATACATGCCATTACAAGGAATTACTCATTGTAATAAATTTTTTATACTTGTTAATTTATTGTTAGAAACTCAACTGCTAAGTTTTTTCAAGATTTTTCTTGAATTTTCTAGGTTAACAGTGGCATTATTAAAAAACGTTATCTGGTCTGATTTTCCCCGAATGCATCAGGGAAAGTTAGATCAGAAACCAATTTTCTTAATAGAAATTTGCAAACTTCCAAAATTTTCACGAGAGAATTCCGTTGGGAGGTTTTTCTCTTCTCGAGTTTTTTAACAGCTGGCATTTATATAAAGTTAGCTAGGTTCATCCCACAAAGCGGCGATGGCAATACTAAACTATCACTATCAGCCCAGCCCTCCAGAGATATACAAACCCTTACAACAATGACAAAACCCTTCGTAAGGGTTTGTGTATCTTTGTGTTCACAAGTGCCTCGGGGATGGGGGAGTGCATTTTTCTACTTTTATGGTAGAAACATTGTAAGTAAATGGGCCTCTTTGTTTCCTGTGGCTAAAAAAGTCTTAAGCATTTTCGGGTACCATTAAAAATAACATTCTGTTCGATAAAGCCGAAAGAAAAATCTTAAAAAAATTAAAAACAATCGGGATTCCCGTTATGATACAATTTTTTCTTGCAATGCACAAACAATTTTGAGATTTTCTTTTGTTTTTGTTTTTAATGATATAATGAATGATTTTTAATTTTTTTAATCTCTCTCTCTCTCTTTCTCTTACACTATATCCCATCAAGGGATTTGGCCGCCTCAAATGAGGCTTCTTAATCATTTTTCATTTCGGATAATGAGTGATTAATTCATTGATCCTAAACCAGCCGTGAAATTTTTTCCTTATCACCACTGGGAATCGAATCAGGGACCTCCGGCCGCTGGAACAAGCATAATTTTTGTAATCAAATGCAGAATAAATGTAATTTTGAATAACAAATACATTATTTTTTTGTTTAAGTTGTATAATTTTGGTTCAAAATTTTAAATTTACTCGAATGATTTGTTAAATTTTTGCGATGCATAAATAATTTTGTTAAGGACTGTATATGTTAAAGTTTAAACAACTGTACGCAGCCATCATTGGTATATGTATGATCTGGTTGATGTCTTTCCGATGCAAAAGACTAATAAAGAAATGGCGTTTGCATTCGTCTATTTGGAAAATATGACTGAAATTGATCATTTGGGGACTGTGACGTATATGTAGTAATAATATATTTTTTAAATTTATGTCTAGAAAGGAACCTTTAAAAACATTTTGGTCACATCTAACATAATCAACCGGACAAGTGGTGGAGTGATTAATGCTTCGGCACTTGGACTGGGTCTGAATCCCATCAGAGGCTAGATGCAAATCAAATTGTTAATGTTAATAAATACAACTAAGACCCTCTGATGGAGTGCAGAACTCAGCACCGCCCAACCGTCTACGTCAATGTATAGGTTGACATGTAGCTTGCAATGTGCAGTAATGAGAGGTATCACAATAGGCCAATATTGGCTTAAGTGTCCGATAGCAACCACTGAAACCTAATCTAGCATAATCACAATATAAAATAACTGTTGCGATATCAAAATGCGCTCTAAAAGAATTCAATACAGAGTGTATTGAACCAGAGCTAATGAAAATTAAAAACAACGAATTTTAGTAAATCTGACATATAATTAAATGGGAATACGCCTAATGGCTTCCATAACCACCACCAATTTTTGCGAGAACAAGGAAAATTTACGATTATCAAATGGGATAGATTTAGGGGCAAGTAGTAATGTAGTTGTAAGACTGCTAACTTAGGTTGGTGTTGATTGTTTGACGAAATTAAATTTGTGCAGGTACTTTTTGAGTTTATAAGAAAAATGGAACCTCCAATTATTATTTTTTAATTACATTGCTATAATTTTTGCTTTTTAGGCCAAATAAATGTACAGTGTCCAGTCATATTTTCTCGATAGCTTCTTAGACCGCTATAAAATCAAAATAAAATCAAAGAAATGGTATATGCGAATATATTATCATATATTGGACTTGATTGTTCGCAATCCTAGGTTTAATATAAGTATGTACACATTAGGGTGTACCTTATTTTTAAAAGTTCCAATATTCAAAAGGCCACCCCCAAAATGTGAGATTATGCTAATCATTTACAGGAAAACTATTGGGTCGATCGAGGGTGGTTTAGAGGTCGCGACTTGAGTGCAAAGTTCGATAAAAACGGTATTTTTTCAATTTTTCATTTTCAAAACGTACAGAAAAATTATTTAAAATAGTTACCTTTCCAAAACATTAATGATATCGAAAATCGGTTAACAAATAGCGAGTTTTTTGCAAAATTTCTAAAATACAAAACCAGTTTGTAACAAAATCTGGTAGTTGTTTCGTTATGAATGTTTTCACATCATCAATTTTAAGCTCGACGCGCTTACTAGGCTTGGCCTCTAAATCCTTCATCATATCCAACTGTTGCACCATTCCTCTTTTCCCGGCGCTAGAGACGTTCTCGTCGAAAAAGGGGAATGCAATGCTTTCGCCGGACAAACACTACAATTGACCAATTTTTTTTTAGTACAGCCATCGCCAAATTTTCATTTTCATTAAGTGTTTTGTTGAAATAATTATCTCGTAAACAGTTCAAACCCAGCTTTGGTGCCTTAGCAGCTTTAGTGCAATGGAACCAAATTTTCACATAAAATCGTATACGACAAAAATGCAAATGTCCTGTAAATTCTTCTGTTCTTGTGCTGTTAACTTAAATTCTTCACGAAAGAAAAATAATTTCAATACAAGAATGGCTTTGGACATCCAACGAGCATGATGCATAAGCCCTGACAGAAATAGGCATTTTAATGATTCTTTGTAATCATCTTGAGCATGTTCCTTTGCAAATTCGTTCTTACAAAAATCTGCTAATTCCGCTTTCATTCCATTTAATTGTATATGAACGTTGCGATCATCTATGCCTGCTTTGAAATTATCCTTAATCAAGGAATTTCAGTCATTCTTGAATACCCAAATAACGGAACATTTACTCCGGTGTATTGCTCATTCTAGATTCAATTGCAGCGCGCAATGTAATTTCACATATGTGATGTCGACAAGGAAGAAGTTCAAAGTTGATTGTCAATTACTCGATAAAGTTAAATGAAAGTAAGCCAAAAAAACTATGGCTTCTCCCATATTCCACCTAAAGAAACTCGGCTAGATGGCTTAAATCATTGGTCAAAATAGGCTGCGCAACGACAGCGTTTCAAGAATCCGCAATGTAAATACAAGATATTCTGCGAGTGCGAGAATTGGTAATTAGCTTTTTGTAAAAAACAATACGAATGTTTTTTAAATGCGGCACACTAACTTCTTTATACTGGATCAGTTTCATAAAACTTGTATGCGCCCAAGCGGCACAATTTCGTTAAATCACGAATTATTTTTTATGACCATTCGCTCCCTCGCTCCACAATATCTTTATGCGCATTATCGCGTAGAAGTTTCATGCAACTGATCCAGTATGAAGATGTTATAGTGTGCCGCAACTTAGAAATATTCTTTGTAATCCGACACTTTTATAGAATTGGCTGTGGGAGCGATTGAGCTTCAAAAGATTGAGTAATTTAATGATTTTTAGAATTTTATATTCAACTACATACGTCGGTTGACTCAATTAATAAATCACTGTCGTTCTAGTCAATTGGTGAGAATAAGGCTATTTAACATTCTACCTTTACGTTAACTTAAGTTACGCAAAAGCAAACTAAGCGATTTTCAGGGGCCGACGCTCGAAGTGTTACCATCTTCGCTGCTGTAGCAATCAAACGACTAATGACAGCGCGCTCATTTTTTGACAAGCGTCAGTCGGCTATGTTGTTTACAAGCCTAAGGAAGCATATTGTTTTACGTCGCAGTTAAAAAAGTTATTGAAATGGAATTCAAACGGGCAATGTTATTGCTTTGTATTTGGCTGGAAAATCGCAACCAACCATTGCTAAAGATCTACGACATATATGTGAACAAAATGTTTGTGTATCGGATCATTATACACATCCAAAAACAACAACATTGCCACACATGTTTCGAAAGATGTAGGCCAGGATTCAACGTCGTGGATTTTACAAAGGGCCGTTCAATTGGCGAAAAATCTCAATGTGTCTGCTCGTCGTAGCATGGGGTGAATATTTTAGAACTGAGATTGAAGCCCAACAAAATACAAAAAGTGCAAGATTTAACACCTGCACACAAGGCAGTTCGCCTAGCAAGAGAAAAGGCGGTAAAACACTTGCACGTTGGAGAATTTGGTCTTTTCTAACGAAAAAAGATTTACGGTTCAGCCTAAAACTAAACGATCGTGTTTGGTTAGGCAAATCAAAAAAGACAATTTAGATCACCAAATTGCTCTGCGAAAGCAAGCGCCTGCATCAGTGATGTTTTGGGCCGCGGTAACTGCTACAGGGCACTCACCACTCGTTTTCATTGAACAGGGCGTAAAGGTAAATCAACAAATCTACCGTGAAAAGATTTTAAATGATGCTTTGTCACCTTGGGCACGTAAACAATCCGATAGAAACCATTAGACGTTTTAGTATACCATTGGACGTTTAAATATAATTCAGTGCATATTCTCCGGCCTTAAACCCAATTGATTTGTCCATATGGTCCATTCTGGAAGCCAAAGTATTCACTAAAAACTATGAGACGGTCGACGCCTTAAAGATTGCTCTTCGCCGAGAATGGGACAAAATAACATCAGACCACATTCGTGCACCGTGTGAAGCCTTCTCGGACAGACACGATGTTATTATACGCGCTAAAGGTATGGCTACTTCGAACAATAACATATTTTATCTTAAATTTGAAATGTTTTTACGATATGCCGAAGTTTGAAATACAAAAAAATAAAATTGACAAATTTACAGCATTTTTAAGCCACCAATATTATTAAACTCATTAAATCCAACCGAGTAAATGATTAGGTCACTTTGAAAGGTATATATACAACCACGAGTCATTAATAAAATATTACACTTACATTAGGCCGGTGCACTTAAGAGAGATATAATTGCTATTTACACTTAAAATATAAATCTTGCTTATATGTCAACAGAATCTTCCATCATAATCAAAATCGTCTAAACGATGATAAAATTGAAGAATGCGATATTCGAGCATTAATCTATAATTAAAGGAACTTTCTAAATATAAAAGGAATAATTTACCTGTACAGAGGTATTCCACTATCGTCTTTAAACCATAGCACCATATAAACTTTATCACGTGTAGATCCGGCTAATGGACACGGCAATAATACTTTACGCCCTTCAACCGCTTGTACATCAACAGCACGAACTGAAAATAAAAATTTTAAAATATGAGTAGGTTCAATATTAAACTGATTTTCGTCTCGAGGAAAGTGAATTTTCTTCTTTCCCGAGAAAAAAAAAAGAAAAACATAGGTAAAAATAAAATGTAATTTTATATTCTAATGCCAAACAATTTATCACCCGAAAGCTTCTTTTTCTGTTGTGCTGTTTAAAAAAATATATTTATTCATTTTTATAAATTACTTGATAAGGACAATATGGAAATTGAAAAAATTTTGCAAAAAAAAGAAAACATTATCCAGGTGATATTGCTTAGAAAATATGAAGAACGACCACTATTGTTGCCCTTCTGCGTATACAACTGTATTTATATATAATATAATACTACTTTGCAATGCTATTAAGAGAAAATGTTAAAAAATATAAAAAAGAAAAACGAGAAAATCATTATTAAAATTAATGGATTGAAAGGAAACCAACTGTAACAAGTAAAGACGCGAATAATAATTTTTTTTTTCTTATGCTTCTGTATATACGTACATTGTGATATTTGCCATGGGTTGCCTGCCTTGACTGGCTGGTGATTAATGAATTTCTAATTTTAATTTAATTAGGTGATGTAAAAGCAACAACAACAGCACCGAATTAAAATTTTATAAATTTATCATAATTTAGATGTTATTTACATTCGATCGAACAGCCAAGGTGTTGTTATATATAAAAATATATATTTTATATGGATACGATGGAAATGACGTGGCGGCAGCGGCGACACAATAAATTTTGTTATTGGTTAATGAATTTCGTGCGCTAGATTATACTACACGATGGAAATACCTAATTCATGTACAAATGTATCGAACATGATGAATAATGAGCTATTTGTATACTCACCTAATAATAGCTTGTACAAAAAAACTCAAAAAAAAATTCAATTACCTTTATATTTGTTATAAATAAAACATTTCTATTATATATACATAACAAAAAACACTTATATACATTTTAAAAGAAAACCCATAAAAGACGATATCAATAAATCTTATTAAAAAATTGGATAAAATAGAAATTATTTCGTTTATGTGCACACTTTATGTAACGAAAGCATACAGAGGTACTTAAATGATCGATTACACGGAAAAAAACATGTATTTTGTTATTTGATATGTTTATTGTTTCGTTCCAAAATAAACAATATACCAATAATAAAAAAAATCCATTCCATCATCCCGCCAGTTGTTTTGTACGCCATATACACAAACCTAACAACACCCTTGTGCTCTCATACCACGCTTCCAATCAAATCGATCTAATTCTTGTTATATGTAGGTGCTTACGTATTTTTGTCTATATATATCCATGTATGTACGTAGCATACAGGTTGTAAAGAAACAAATATTTTTTTTTTACGATTTGCTGGGAAATAATGGAATACAACTCGAAACTCACCATTCCAATCCAGCAAGAGATATAAATTATGAGATTGAGTTATAATTAAATAAAGTAACACTAAACACTATGAATACACAATTAAAAATAGTTTAAGTGGAACAAATAACGGTAATTACGCTCAATTTTATTTTTGATTGTTGTAACTTTAGCTTTCGGAATATTCTCGAAAGAATATTTTGTTTTCACTTTCTGTGATCAAATCTATGTGAAATCTATGTGATTTCGAATATAATTCGAACTTACATAGATCTTTACTGTCACTTTATCGTGAACAATTTTTCATGAACAATTTACCTTTAGAACAGTTTAACGTAGAAGTAATTTATCTGGGAATCAATTTATCGAAGACAAATTAATTGTGGAACAATTTATCATACAACAGTTTATCGTTTGCACAGTTTGTCGCATGAAGCATTTATTGTCTTGAATTGAAATCAGGAACAGAGACTAGAAACACTGGAAAATACATCGATGAGCCAAGAAAAAAGAATAACGGATGCGACAAGCAAAACTAGATAAATTATTGACTACCTGAATGAAGGTACAACTGAAAAAGAAAAAATAATTACACACTATTTACAAATTGTTACCTGGGATGCAAATGGCCTTGCGGAACGCATTTCAGAGTTAGAAGTATTTTTAAACACAAAAAAAAAATGATATATATATATGTCTAATCTCAGAAAGTCACTTTACCAGAACCTCGTATGCTAAAATACGTGGATATCAGTGCTATCAAGCTCTAGGAAGCCTCATTGACGGGGTAGAACAAGTGGCCTGGGAAAATATACTCCTGAGTGTCGATTTTGTGCCAAAACTTTTAGCGCGAGGTGAGCAAACCGAAAAAACATTGTAGTGGATATTTTATTAATATTGGTTTGCCTGAGCGCATGTGCGTCAATTGATGTGTCAAATGCGGTTTCGCGTTGTCCAAATATTTGAAAATGAAAAATCAATTCACATAGCAAATAATCGGTTCCACTGTTCAAAAGCAAGCGAATAGAAGAGGTGAGGTATACGTCATCATAATAAATATTCAACCGGTTCAACCGGAACTTTTTATTTTGCTACTTGTCTTTGTAAAATTGACGAAAAAAATGCACAGACACATTAGAGAAAAAATACAATACAAATATAAAATTTTATATTATACGCTGTATATGTACTGAAAATTATTGTACACCTCGCCAGGACGCGCTCCGATTTATGGTACAAAATCGATACTCTGATCAGCCAGCTCGCGCTCTAATTTATGGTACAAAATCGATACTCGTGCGATATAGTCTCGCAAAACTCGAGAACGACACGATCGATTTGGATGATTCTTTTTCTGCTGTTATTTTTTACACTAGCCTCAAAATTTGGTGCCATTTGGTCCAATTTTTACAATTTGTTTTAAATTTTAAAATTTTTCAAATTTTACATTAATTTTTTTATTCTTTTATTCACCTTTCACACATCGATCCCCTTTCATACTTTTATTTGATTCATTCTTATATAGGTTCATTCCCATTCGTAATATCTCAGTCAAGTTCCTTGCTCTCAAGAGAACATCGAACATTTGTCTGTTCTGATTGAATGCAGAACATTTCAGAATCAAATGTTCGATGTCATCCACAACCAAACAACTTTCACATAATTAATTCTCAATCAAATTGCGTTTCTTCAAACATTCTTTAAAATTACCATGATTCAATCTTACGCCCTCCATCGTTCGTATTAGAATCTCCTTTGAGCACCATAAAGAAAGGTTGGCTCAAAGGAGAACTAATCAACTCAAAATACTTCTTGTCTTCCACCTGACATTTTTCAACAAACTCTCTCTCTCTTCCATCCATGAATTCATATTCATTTACAACCTCAACCAAACATTCCCGTTTCGCAAGCATATCGGCTTTTCATTACCTTCAATTTGTAGGTGTGACATTATCCATTGAAGAATGGATACTACTTCCCCCATACTCCCACAACATTGAAGGTACTCATACAACATACACATTACCATGAGTTCCCCCCCCCACTCTTACTAATTAATTCTAACGCACTCCGGGAGCCGGATAATAACACTACTCTCCTCCTCGCTTGTGTCATTGCCAACTTGATCCCTTCCATAATTCCAATCAAGTCTACATTCATTATACGATACTGTCATTCACTCTTACCATTTCTCTTTCCGAATTGAAGGAATAAAAATTCCTTCACCTACTTGATCACCACGTGATTCACCACACACACTAGCATCTGTATAAACTTCCACATGTGCAAAATAATTTGTTCGCATTTTTAAAAACTCACTCTTGACCGATAACTCATTCATCATCGCTTTTTTTGTATCATCAAACTTCAAACACACAATTAGATAGTTCGGAGGGACTTTCGGATTTACGGGCCGAATCTTGGAGAATACATTCATATTCTCCAACATCACCCTTGACCTTTGTGTTCTTTAGTAATCCGTCCCTCTTTGCAACCTCTCTTTCATTTATTCGCTAATTTATTGTGCTTAGTCGACATCCGCACAGTCTCGCGCACGGTGATCCACTCCCTCTTATAGTTGAGAGGTGAGTAACTCAATTCAGACCACAGAGTGTGTATTGGGGTTGAATTAATCGCCCCAATACCACTCTGGCACAAGCATTCTCGACAGTCATCAACTTTTTAAACCTGACCTTGGACCCATCTCCATATACACTCATTCCATACGCAATTTTGGATGACACTAGCGCTTTTCACAACATATCAGCCACACTAGGTCGGGCTCCTCATTTTGGTTTGCTCACCCTTTTAACCACATTCAATCTGTTATTGCAATTATCGGCTAATTTATCCATATGCACTCTAAAATTCAATCGCTTATCAATCCAGATTCCCAAAAATCTAGTCAAATTTACACACTCAATTCTCTCATTATACACTTGCACATCTAACAAAGGATTTGTTCGAAAAGTCATACTACAACATTTTCACA
Organism: Nephrotoma flavescens; assembly: GCA_932526605.1. NCBI lineage: Eukaryota > Metazoa > Arthropoda > Insecta > Diptera > Tipulidae > Nephrotoma > Nephrotoma flavescens. The sequence continues at coordinate 220,656,864 of OW052220.1, forward strand.
AATTTACACCCAAATTCAATCCAGTCAAACGTTCTGTTGAATGATTCACACATTTTTGACCCCAACTCGAAGCCTCTTCAATGGTCCTCCCCTTGCCCATCAGGACAAAGTCATCTGCAAATTGCAAAATTACTTTGTCCGGGGAGTTAAAAAAAATGCACCGAGCTCGTGTAAGAGAGTCGGTGAGATTTTACTGCCTTGGGGGAAGCCTATATTCACCGCTCCCTCCCTTTTTCAAGGAACCCCTAGGTCCATAAGGACCTGAAAAAATTTCCCCGGAACCACGTGATCATATGCCCTTTCTATATCCAAAAATACCGCAACAACATACTTCTTTTCCTTTCTTACTTACCATACAAACTTTTCTACACATTCAATAGCTGAGTGGTTACAACGAAACCCATAGATGGTTTCCGGCAACAAATTACCCTCATTCACTAATTTATCCAAAAGACCTTTCATCATACCATTCACAATTTTGACAAATACATTCAACATACATATTCCTCTGTAATTTGTTTCCAGATTTTGGTCCCGATCTCTTTTTGGAATGGGTACCACCCTGCTTTCCTTCCATTTGTTACGACTACGTGTGCGGAACTACCTCTTTATAAATTTTATTCCCCACGGTTTGTGTTTCTGCTTAACCGGTTGAGTGGTTTGTGTCTTTGTTTGTCGGTATTGAGTGTTTTGGTTTTGGTACACCCTTTTTGTTTTGTAATAACGCGACGATAAGAAATAAAAGTTGAGAGCGAGACCAATGTGCATCGAGTGTGTGCAAAGTAAAACGCTCTAGAAAAATGTTTTTTCTTCTATGGTTCTCGTTTATATCAATGCGAATTGATGTAAACGAAAAACAAAGAAGAAAGAAGCTTCTTCTAGAACGTTTTGCGCGTCGTTTATTTGGTGTGAGAATTTTTGTTAGTCAGTCTAGTTTTGATTTTTGATTAGTCGAGTATAGAATTAAAAGAAAGTGTAATTTTCGATTTGGTCGAGTTTTTGTAAGAAAATGTTTTTTTCAACCATCTTGTAAATGGTGGTTTATAAACTATAAATAAAGAAAAGGAATTATAATTTGTAAAAGTGATAAATGGTTTTGAAAACCACTATAAATTAAAAGATAATGCCAAAATATATAATATCTTGTAAATAAAATTTGTTAAATGGGAAACCTCAATTTCGGGTTTTCGAATTATTATATCGCTTGTATTTTTTTTCTTGTTTGTCTCATTTTGGGTGATTGCTAAAAGACGGTAGTAATTATCAGATGAAGTGGAAAAAACAATAATTTGTTGGTGAAAAGCTAATTGTGAGGTGGGATTAAGAGCCTATACGAGTACGCAACAACCAGGTGGATAACCTTGTGACAACGGTTGATTTGTCGGCCTGTTTTATATATACCGGTGAATGTACACCTGATTTAACGGAGAGCCAGGTGAGGCCATTCATACTTTCGGATAAGGCGAAGGACGTCCAACCAGCTATTTTCAAGTGGCCAGTTGAGGCCACGTTATATACGGTGTTTGCGAAAGCCACTCCCATCGAGTTTCGGGTGGCCAGGTGAGGTCACTTTTTTGGTAACGCGGAAAGGCCTCGCAACGTTTGGATAGCCGACCGGCTATCCGTTGTTTTTGGTTTTGGTCACGGGGAAAGGCTACGCAACGATACGGGTGGTCAACCAGCACCTCGTGTTCCGGGGGTCTTTACCACCGTTTCAGTTCGGACGGATGTGCGCACCACGGCACCTCCCTTCCGTTATAATTTTTTTTATTTTTTTGTTCGTTCCTCAGGTTCCGGCCGACAAATTTTGGCGGAACTCCGGTTTATGATTAATTATTATTTGAGTTTTTTTATTATTTTTTAAAATCTTTGTACACGGTGTAAGCCAGGAGCCATGCAAGCCTCAAACCCGACGAGCCATAGCACTTCTCCCTTAATTGTAGCAAAAATCACCGTGGAGGCCTCTGCATGCTCTTAGTGAAATCTGCATGATGGCAGTAGCCATCCTGTAACACATTTTTCTGGTATTTGAATACTCATCCATACTTGATTGCGAATTCGAAGCAAGGCCACCTTGGCTTCGAATTCCAATTTCCCAATCATTTTATAGCTCACTCTGTTAGTTCCAGGGGTAGTAGATTTGGAAGTTTCTAAAACCCCACAGAACTCCTCTCATTCAAACTCCTTACACATGTCATTCATAAATTCTTTTTTATTATCAGGTAACAAAACTTCATTCCTATCGCTCAAATTGTTTCTAACATCCATCATCATTTGTAAAAAGACACCTCCTTTCTCTCTGTCATCTAACACTGCATTTCTGCCTTTCGCTCTGTAACATCTCACTCTATTAAACTTATCCCATACATTCTTAGTTGTGGTGCTATGTGTCATTTTTGACACATAGTCGCGCCAACTTTTCCTTTTCGCTCTACGGATATCCTTTTTCAATCTTGCATTCATCCTTCCATAATTTATTCTACATTCATGACATATACCAATACTGGATATCATTATTCCCCCAACCTTTCACAGTACATTCATTCCCTCTCACATGTATAGTGCCCATTCCATTTATTCCCTCTATTTCACCCTCAAGTTGGTTAACCTCACTTGTTTCATGCATTATGAGAACCTCATTCATACGTTCGATCCACTTCTTACGGTCTATGTGAACATTTACACCACCTAAACACATTCTGATCAAAAAATGATCGCTACCTAAATTCTCATCCGTAACATTCCAACTGAATTGGGCCGACAGCCCGCTAGACATTAACGTCAAATCTATTGCACTGGCTGTCGACACCACAGACGGCATCCTAGTTGACCCACCATCATTTAGGATTACGAGATCGGAATCAAGAATGAGGCGAGTCAACAAGGTACCCCAAGCATCATTCCTTTCACACCCCCATACTGTCGAATGCGCATTCATATCACCCCCCAGAATCACGTCACTTTTTCCTTCCACCCAAAACAAAATTTGAAAAGCTCTCAGGTTTTTTTCTCTATCACTCACTGACTCTATTGGAGTTGCATATACACTCACAAATAACAAATCTCTGTCCAGATTCCGAGTTTTGGCGGTGATGACTTCGATGCGCTCGAAAGTTGGTGTGTCGCACACGACAAGGCTAATTTTGTTCCGTGCCAATATCGCCACATCACCGAAGCAATCGGCCCTCGGTCTGGACAGTAAATTTTACCCACTTACACGAAACGTCCTACCCTCACGCTCCCAAGTTTCACACAAAAGCATCACATTCACATCATTTTTGGCAAGATAAGTCCGCAGCATATCGCCATTGGCATACATGCTGCGGATGTTTAACTGACCAGTTGTCATACATTCATTGGATCTTATCATCCGCTCTGCCATTCAAAAAAAAGAATAAGGGGAAAAAACCTTCTTCCCTCAACGTTTATCATCACTCATACCACAAACGTAATATATAACCAAAACCAAACTATGCTAAAATTAAGACTACTATCGCAAAAGGAAATATCTATTTATTATCGCTGTCAAAATTGATTCGTTCACAATGATTTCGCAATTCGGACTGTTTTGCTTTGTTCGTCACAATACAGTGGTGGTTTACGAAAAATAAAATAAAAAACCTTTTTATATGAATTTTGTGGGTACATTTTGTATGTGGCGGTACAGTGGTAAAAGCTTCGGTGCCTGGGCAGGGAGGTACTTGATTCGAATCCCACCAGATGATGCATACTTTTTTTGCTTTGTTCGTCTCAATACAGCTTAGGAAAAAAAAATCGGTAAAACCCAAAGGAAAATCCGGAAACTCGGAAATACTCGGAAAGTCGAAGAAAATTCGCCAAAACCTAAAGGAAAGCCGAAAAATAAGAAAAAACAGAAAATCGAAAATGGCGTTTTGTATAAGAATTTTGTATGGAAATACACTTATCTTATCTAATACTAATGAAAATTGTATTTCGACAATAATCATTCATTTCTATAGCCACTTCGGATTATTTTAATAGATGGCGTTGGTGGCGGACTACTATAAATATAAGTTGTGAGAATTAATCCCTCGGCTGTGGGCTCACAGGGGGCTTCCGCTGCAACTGTGTGCACCTCGGCTACTCCTGGTAGGCGCGTCCACGTCGCGGGGGATGGGCACTGCTTGCAGTGGCTAAGTTCTGCCAGGGACCTAGTGTTGGGAGGTATAACCTGACCAATTAAAGCAATGAATAGAACGGAAAAAGGATAAAATACCCTAGGTGGCACACCAACTACCCAGTTGGCTAATCCACCCTCTAACGAGGCAGGCTCAATGGATTCTGGGGTGAGCCAATCATTGCTATACCCATTCATAAGAAGTTCAATGTTGCCAAGATCACCAACTAGACAAACTATCTCAGAAAATCAGCAGAGAAATGAAAACGTTGGACTCTGTCGGAAACTAAGTGACTTAGAAACACTTATAACCCAACTAAGAAGCGAAGTTAACAAACTAAAAAAGGAAAATGAAGAATTAAAGAAGCCCAAAGAAATGGAAATGGAGATTTATGATAAACCACTAACCAGTTATAGCGAAGCAAGTACATACACCAATTATAACACCGAGTTCCATGGTGATGAGGAGGAACTTGCGAGGGAAACAGATTGGGTACTGAACAGGAAAAAAAGGCCTACCAAAAAACGAAGAGCGGAATGCTCACCTGAAGTTGGAGAACAATTTCAAGCTATTGTAACTGGTACTGCTAAAACTAATCCAGCACATCAGCAACAAAAACAAGAGCAAGAAAATCAACAACAAAAGGTTGCACCGAAAGAAAAGGCTCCTCCGCCAATTAATGTATTCGGCATAACAGAATTTGCTAGTATACAAAATATAATGAAATCAGTGACCACTAAGGAGTACAGAGTAGTGTCACTAAACAATAACGTGTGGAAAATCAATACACCAGATTCCGATACATATAGAGCTCTAGCCACAAAGCTCAACGAGGAAGGTAATGAATGGTTCACATATGAAGATAAAATCAACCGTGCAATTAAGGTTATGACCAGAGGCCTCCATCCAACTTGTAAGAAGGAGGATATAATGGAGGACCTAAATGCAAAAGATCTGCAAATAGAAGATGCAGTAAATATCCTAAAACGAGAGAGAGGTGAGAACAATGAAGTAAGAAAAATAGGGCTCCCACTTTTTATGCTTACTTTTAATAAAAAGGAAAAAGTGGAAAAAATTTTCAACATCAAAGCAATACTAAATATGAGGGTTAAAATAGAACCCCTAAAGAAAAATACGAGGTTAATACCTCAATGCAAAAAATGCCAAGGTTTCAACCACACGCAAAAATATTGCGGTTGGGAGCTTAGATGCGTAAAATGTGCTGGAAAACACAAAGCGAAAGAGTGTAAAGAAAGTAGAAACAACCCTGCAAAATGCATAAACTGTAAAGGGCATCATCCTGCGAATTACAGAGGATGTGAAGTAGCCAAAGAACTCCAAAGGCTAAGAAACAAAATGAATCTTCCACAAAGCTCTAAGGTTGCCAGTGAGAAAGTAAGCAAAAACCAAGTAGAGCCAAAGCCACTAGTTATAGGTACAGGGCGGAAAACCTACTCGCAAATTGTACAACAATCATCTAATGCTATTACTGATGACCCTCTCGAAAGGATATGCAGAAGCATAGAAGCCATAAATGCTAGACTAGCAAAGCAAGAACGTGGTCTAGAAGCTTAATATAAGCGTCTAGAAAAGCAAGAAACCACTAACGGGGTAACAGCCCTCCCATATTAAAATGAGCAGAACATTAAGAATTGTCACCTGGAATGCGAACGGACTAGCGCAGCATGTTCCAGAGTTAGAAATCTTTCTAAATTTAGAGAAAATAGATATTTGCCTTATATCGGAAAGTCATTTGACAGAAACATCATTTATTAAAATACGCGATTATAAATGTTATCATGCTATTCACCCAGGAGGAAACGCGAGGGGAGGATCATCAGTAATAGTGAAAAAGAATATCAAACACTATGAAGAACCTGGTATCGAAGAAGAAAGTATTCAAGTTAAAACGGTTAAAGTCAAAACTAGTAAAAATAATGAATACAGTATTTCATCTATCTACTGTCCACCACGCTATAATCTAAAAAAGAAGATAATAACAGACTCTTTAGATTACTATTACCCAATTTTATTATTGGTGGTGACTTTAATGCAAAAAACACCTATTGGGGATCAAGACTTACAACCCGCAAAGGAAAAGAGCTTTTCGACGCAGGTCGGGTAAACAACTGCGAGTTCTATTCTGGAGGTAAACCAACATATTGGCCTGCTGATCTAAATAAAATACCAGATCTCATTGATTTCTATGTAACGAATGGAATTACCGAGGACTACATGTGCCTCGAAAACAGCGAGGGGATATATTCTGACCATTCACCAGTTATCATGACACTCAGCACAATGATAATTAACAAGGATAACTTGCCTAACCAAACAAATAATAAAACTGACTGGGACCTATTCCAAGAACTAATTGAAGAGCAAATAGACCTTCAAATGCCAACTAAAACAAGGGTACAAACCCTCTTGAAGTCAGGGAACTAGTTACAGAGAAACGAAAGGCACGAAAGACCTGGCAAAGGACATGCGCCCGGAAAACAAAAGAATCCTCAATTATCTGTGCAATAAACTGAAACAACTTATAAAAGAAATTAAGAACGAAACTATTAACAACTTCTTAAGTGGTCTCACCGAACATAAAGACACTGATTACTCTCTTTGGAAAGCAACAAAGGGATTAAAAAGGACCAAAATGCATGTGCCGCCTATTAAAAATGAGGAAGGAACCTGGGCCAAAAGTGACAAGCAAAAATTTTATTTGCGACTCACTTGGAAGAAACCTTTCAACCGTTACCCAGGCAAACTGCAGACGAAAACATAACAACAATTAGCAAAATTGATGACCATAATATACGATTTGTAACATTACAGGAATTGAAAGAGGAGATCAAGTACAATTTAAATGCGAAAAAAGCTTTAGGTTACGATCTAATTACTGGCCAAGTCGTAAAAGCCATTCCCGAGAAGGGATTACGAAAATTGGTTCAAATATAGTAAATGCTGCCTTCAGACTAAAATATATCCCACAACAATGGAAGGTTGCTGAAGTAATTATGATTCCTAAATCAGGCAAACCAGCAAACGACAAAAAGTCGTACAGGCCGATTTCACTACTTCCTGTTATTTCAAAATTATTTGAAAAATTACTGCTCAAGAGGCTTAAGCCAATAATAGAAGAACGAAATTTAATTCCACCCCACCAATTTGGATTTAGGGAAAATCACTCTACGATAGAACAAGTTCACAGAATAACGGACATAATAGAAGACGCACTTGAGAAAAAGAAAATATGTTCCAGTATCTTCTTAGATGTAGCACAAGCTTTCGACAAAGTTTGGCACCAATGACTTGAATTTAAATTGCATCGAGATCTACCTAAACAGTTTTATCAAATTCTTAAATCGTACATCGCAGATCGGCAGTTCCGTGTAAAATATAACGGAGAGTACTCTGAACTAAAGAGAATAGCAGCAGGGATACCACAAGGTAGCGTGCTGGGTCCTATACTGTATATCTTGTACACCAGAGATATGCCAAATACAGAAGGTGCTACCATAGCAACATTTGCAGACGATACAGCTATTCTGACAACTGGAAAGTGTATGACAGAAGCAACGACAAAACTTCAACAAGCAACCGACTCAGTGAGTAGCTGGACAAAGAAATGGCGCATTAGCCTAAACGAAGCAAAATCGGTCCACGTAAACTTCACAAACCAGAAAGTTAACTGGATTCCAGTAGAACTCAATTCAAGGCAGGTTCCAAATGCAAATACAGCCAAATACCTCGGCATGACCCTCGATTGCAAGCTTAGATGGAAAGGGCATGTTAAAAAGAAAAAAGAAGAATTGTACATCAAATATAAGAAAATGTATTGGCTAATAGGTAGAAATTTTGAGCTTACAATACACAATAAATTGCTATTATATCGGCAAATACTTAAACCAGTATGGACCTATGGTATTCAACTTTGGGGTTGTACCAAGAAAACAAATACACAAATGATACAATGTTTTCAAAACAAAGTGCTGCATTGTCAACGCGCCTTGGTACATCAGAAATGATAACCTACATAGGGACTTAAACATGGAATATGTCAGTGAAGAAATAAAAAATCATGCAAAGAAACACATTCAGCGGATATCTCGGCACCAAAATGCAGACATACGAAGTTTGTTGGACACCACCAATGCGAAATGTGTGAAATAAAATAAATTATGTAAATTCAAACGGGAGTAACGAATTTGTTGCTGCCCGTCAAATGTGAATAATTTAAGAAAGATAAGTTACTAAATGATTTGCAAATCAGTTGTAATATAAATTATAAATACAAAAAAAAAAAAAATATACAATTGTCTACATTATAGCATATATGTCAAATAATTGTAAAAAAATAAAATAGAAATTCTTCTTGCATCAACCATCAAAGCAGCAAGCCAACAACATCATAAACTATCTATATAGTTATATATATATATATATATATATATATATATATATATATATATATATATATATATATATATATATATATATATATATATATATATATATATATATATATATATATATATATATATATATATATATAATATATATATATATATATATATATATATATATATATATATATATATATATATATATATATATATATATATATATTATATATATATATATATATATATATATATATATTTATATATATATATATATATATTTATATATATATATATATATATATATATATATATATATATATATATATATATATATATATATATATATATATATAATATATATAATATATATATATATATATATTATATATATATATATATATATATATATATATATATATATATATATATATATATATATATATATATATATATATATATATATATATATATATATATATATATATATATATATATATATATATATATATATATATATATATATATATATATATATATATATATATATATATATATATATATATATATATATATATACAGTGCTGGGAAAAAAAATTGGACAAACATATTTTATTGCAAGTTGGAGTCTTTTCTAGCTAAAATTACAAAACTTTGGGAAGCAATTAGCTTATTGTTTCATTTTAAATACATGTAGGACTTAATTTTTTGAAAAATTAATATTAAAGATAGAGAACTTCTATAAATCAATAAAAAACAAACAAAAAAAATAAAAAATTGGTGTTTAATTTATTCCATTACTTTAACTTCAATCAACGTATTATGAATATTTTGCCATTTTTCGGGGTTTGCCCCTAATTTACAGGTAAGTTTTTTCTTCAAAAAATTACGTCCTACATGTATTTAAAATGAAACAATAAGCCAATTGCTTCCAAAAGTTTTGTAATTTTAGCAAGAAAAGACTCCAATTTGCAATAAAATATGTTTGCCTAATTTTTTTTCCCAGCACTGTATATAAAAATGGTGTAAAAAATGTACAAACGCACATCAGTTGAGAACGGCTGAACTGATTTGGCTCAATCTATTTTTGATGTATTTGCAATTATTGCCAAGACATGGTTCTTACGAAAGAAAATTTTGGGAAAATCGACCAGAACAATCGGAAAATCGAAAAATGATGTTTTTGTACGGGATTTTGCACGTATCCGAACCAGGTGGTATTTTAGAAGAGAAAAATTGGGAAATCTGATTGGAAAACTCGGAAACTTCCGGAATAACTCGAAGAAAATTGATTTATTTTCTAGCGCATCAGTTGAGAACGGATGAACCGATTAGTCTCAATCTTTTTTTGTTGTTTAATACTTAAAAAAAAAATTATCATCATACTAACGTAAACCGCCCAATTAGTAAACAGCATATCAGCTGCTCCATTAGGAGCGGAAATTGCATAAGTGCAATAGCACGCGGGTTTCATTCTGCTGGTAGCACTTTACCAATCAAAACAAATTCTTACTAATAATATTTATGGGCTTGAGGGCAATATATTCCATTTTTTAATGGAAATTTAAACCCTCAATATACAACCTTGTTTAATTCGAACTACATAATGGATTGATGATGATGCCACCACAACTTAGGGGTCTGATTACCCACTCGACTTCCCTCCTTTTTCCTTTTTTTAATCGCGGTTAACAAGGCCACTATCTGAGCATCCCCAGCTATTCCTTCTTAAAGACTAAGCTTCGGGAGCGATTTCCGCATGGGATGCATGACGTCGTTTTCGCATTGATCGCTTTCAGGGCACCCAGCAGTTCGTAACTAGTTGCGTAAAATCGAATCCAAGGATGTTAACAGTCTGAATTACTTGATTCAAAACCAAATCGCTGGGGAAATGCATTGTTTCAAATCCGTTGACTGTATGACCAATCAAGACGAGGCAACTAACTGTCCCACCGATTTTTTGAATGCGCTTCATTAGCCGGGAATATACCACTGCATAACTTGATGATGAAGGTAAGATCTGTCATAATCATGCTGCGTAATCTAAACCATCCGAGATTGTGTAACCAAATGCGATAACCTGTGAAGAAACTGATGAACATCGTGATTCAAGCGACGAGCATCAAGGGCAAATTCAAATGAGAGGATGTTCTAATTCCGAGAACTCCGAGTATTCAGTTCCCCGTTCGTTTGGCGTTCGCTATGGCGATTTACAAATCGCAAGGTCAATCGCTGGAAGTGTGCAGATAAAATCTGGAATTTCCATGTTTTTCTCGTGGTCAGTTGTACCTCGCGTGTTCGAGAGTTAGCAAATCATAATCGTTGTTCATTTACGCGCCGGACAAAAAAATGAAAAATATTGTTTACCACAATGCATTGTATTGATTTGCATCAGTATTCCATTTATGTAATTCGAGTCGAACAAAATACATTGAATTCTTTTGAATTCCAACTCTCCACTGGGAGAAAAGAATCTGAGAAAGAACTAAATTTTCGTTAGATGCCTGAGTTTGAATTGATATTTCATTCACGCATTCGTACGTTCTGACAATGGTTTCGACCAATCATTTTGCTCAAAAATGACGATTTTTTCTGGATTTTGCTACAAGAGATGATTAGACGAAAAACTGACGATAAAAATGGCTTTAATGTTGAATTCGATGAAAAAGTGAATGGAATGGCCACTCAACTCGTAGTTGCTCCACAATTCCAATGCATTCGATGGATGAGACGTCGCTTTGATTTTCATTGTTCGAATGCACGAATTTGATTTGCCGGCGCAGAAACAGTGGTTTTGGCGAGTGTTGAGTCCCAATGTGAGGCGCACAATGCACCATCTATTGTACGCAGCGATTCGAACGAAGTAGGACCACGAACATGGAACAAAAACTAACGGTAATAGAAACATTCGTCTTGTCGTGGATGAACGGTGTACCAAGCGCATCAGTCGAATACACATTTACGTATCCTGCAACAGGTTGATCGCTTTAGCAAATTTCGAAGAAATTGGTGAATGTTGTAGCTGATGGTCGTTCTGCTCGTTGTGCTGCATTAGCTTCAATGGAATAGACACGTTGTCCATTCACCAAGTGCACCCACAAATGTGGATGACGTTCGTGTAATGCAAATGAGAAAATATGACAAATCGCCTCGTTGCAACAGACAACGGCCCAATTGGAATCTTGACACTTCGTCATTTGTATCCGGAGCAAACACAAAATTCATTCAAAAAAAGCTTTCCATTTTATTTTTCGAAAACCACCACTGTATTAAGACGAACAAAGCTAAAAAAGAATCATCCAAATCGGTCGTGTCGCCACTCGAGTTTTCTCGAGATAGATAGCGAAAATAAATACATAAAATAAAAAAACAAAATACTAATATGCATGCTTCCGGTAGGATTATAATCCGATACCTCCCATACCAAGCGCCGAACCTTTAGCCACTGCACCACATGTCTCATAAATTCATACAAAATTCATATAAAAAAAACTTTTTATCTCATTTTTGGGGCTTTCCGACTGTTCCGGTGAATTTTTTCAAAATTTTCTTTCGTAAGAACCATCTCCTTGCAATTGCGAACACAACAAAAAAAGATTGAGTCAAATCGGTTCAGCCGTTCTCAACTGATATGCGCACATACATTTTTTTACACCATTTTTATATATATAAAGATGGTGACGCACGGTGCCAAATTTAAAGAGTTTATTCATGATTTATGTTCCCTTATTCAGAATACGAGATACGATTTCTCTGTGTATTTCGCAAAAAATTAGATTTTTGAATATTTTAATTAAAAAATTTGTTCAAAAAGTTTTCAAAATCACTCGATCGAACTTGACTTGTTAGGTCATCATCAGGAGTATCTGTTGATTTGTAAAAATAAAAATTTAGTTATATATAGTAGAAAAAAGGAAAAAGAAATAAAAATCAAAAAACTTAAATCATACTAATAATATATAAAATTGTTGGTGTATGGCAATCAATTATCCAATGCAATTTTTGTTTGAAATTCGAAATTAAATACATATTCCATTACTAATTTTAATTCAGAATATTCCCAGAAAGCACACAAATGAGGTCAATTTATAATCAAACCTAAAGCTCACAAAAGATTTTTTGTTTATTTCTTTGCTGCTAATTTTTCGTATCATCAAATTACCAAACTTATTTTCGTATACAGAAAGTAACAGCAACATCCAAAGTTAATTAATTAAATTTGCAAGAAGCATTAAAAGTTGGAGAGGGAAACCGCAAAAGCTCTCTTAAACTTTATGAATCGTTGACTCATTCGTTCAATGTGTATTATACGAATATAATTCACTGATTAAATGTAATTTTCCGGTTCATTACATTCTATATTTTTTTTTTAAAAGCAAAACAATTTAATTTTAATTTTATTATTGAAAAAAATCATGGAAAAAAAAACAAAAATTATTTTTGGTTCATTAAAATATTCATTAAATGTACTTATAATAACAACAACAATAATATAACACTAAGAACTTTACTGAACAGAGCTTTGCTGTACACAAAAGAATTTTCCGATTTTAAAGTTTTCTCAATCTTTTAGACTCGGTATAAAAATTGTTATAGTGGCAGTTGAGAAAATAGAAAATTTATTTTAATTAAAGATAAGATTAAAATGAGTTTATTGAATGTAAGTTGTTCCATCTGCTGTAGAAATACTGGGTAGAAAAGAATACGAAGGTAAAAAGAAGTTTTATTTTCAAGAACATATTTGTATGATAGTTTTCTTTCATTTTGAGGTTAGTTTGGTTATGTCATATTTAAATAGTTTATGTATATGTCGTTCTTTCTGTGTATAGTTTTTTTGAGGTTATGCATTAACGGATGATTATGAAACTTGTTGGTTGGTTTATACAAAACTTATATTATTTAATTAAGATTATGAATGGTTTGTGCCTTTGTGTAGGTAAAGTTAATTTAACTAACCTATTTGATTATTTTTCTACATAAATTCTGACAAAATTGATTGTTGATCAAAATATTTTAGATGAAAATACATAAATTTAATTTGTGGTTAGTTTCTCCCCATTTTATTCACTCTTGTATCACCCATTCACCCATATATGTAGATGAAAGGAATGTGAGTTATATATGTTGGATCTGTGAAGACAAAATTTGTTTACAGTAAGGACCTGTGGTTGGTTGCATTAAAATATATTTGAATGCTTCCAAATCACCCGCTATTTTGGATATATGTAGCATATTCATTGCTGTATCTATGACATAAGTTTCAGGTCTCAATTTAATTAGATGGATTTCGATAAGCACCATTTACGTCATTTCATTATATTCTATTTTTAAATGAAAAAAGTGTTGCTCAACCTATAGAATTGACTAAAGGTCGATTTATATTATCGGCGCGGCACAGCACAGCTCATACCAAAAAAATATTGTTACATGAATTTATTATGAGAGTATTTATATTATAAGTGCATTTCGGTGCAGTACAGTACAGCACATATCGTATAATCCAAAAAGAATATTTGAAAACAAAACGCAAACGAATATATACGAAAGAAAAACAAAATAGATCCAAACAAAATAAATAAATACAACTCAAATATTCCATCGTAAAATGATAGATACGAACGCACACCGGAATAAATACGAATCAATATATGAGCTGAACCGAGCTGATAATATAAATCTTTTGCTAAATGAATAGTTAAGCAAGACGATACCCGTCGCAGATGGCAGGAAAACGAAAGTCGAGTCTGCTTAGTACAAACAGATTTAATAGATTTAAAAAAAAAAAATAGATAAAAGATAAAGTCAAGCAAAATAAATTTTTTTTTTTTTTTTTTTTTAATTTAAGAAATCTTTATTTCTGTATAATATTACAACTAATCATATAGATTATCTAGTAACTGTTTTATTATTTTTGTAGTCTATTCTTATGGAATGAGACCTATTGCTTCATCCCAGCTTTGCTAGTCCTTTGATTTAAGCGGCTCAAGGAACCACTAATTCTAAGGGCTTTGTTCTTTTTAGGCGCTTTGGTCCATTGGCGCGATCCAGTAGGTTCCGCAGCTCCTCGTTGTCATGCTGCTGCAGTCGCAGTACATGACTCCTTGCAAATTTTTTTATTTCATCGCTGACGTATTCCATGTTTAGGTCTCGATGGAGATTGTCATTTCTAATGTACCAAGGAGCATTCACAATGCTACGTAGTACTTTGTTTTGAAATGTTTGAATGATCTTCACTGTAGTTTTTCTTGCGCAGCCCCAAAGCTGAATACCATACGTCCAGATAGGTTTTAGGATTTTAACATGCGCTTTCCACCTGAGTTTAGAGTCTAGCGTCATGCCGAGATACTTAGCATTATCAGAATATGGAATTGGTTGTAAATTCAGACTAATCGGAATATATTCTAATTTCCTATTTGTAAAGGTGATATGTGTTGATTTCGATTCGTTAAGTGTTATCCTCCATCGTTTTGTCCAGCTATCCACTATATTAATAGCATTTTGTAGTTTCCTGGTGGACTCAACGATACTAGCATCGGTGGTCATAACAGCTGTGTCATCAGCAAACGTTCCTATTCTAGCTTCTTCTATGTCTGGTAGATCATTCGTATACAGGAGGTATAATACGGGGCCTAGAACACTGCCTTGTGGAACCCCTGCCAATATTTTCTTCAGTTTAGAGTATTCTCCGTCCTGTCTCACCCGGAAGTAACGGTCGTTGATGTAAGACTTTAGCAATTCAAAATGTTGTTTTGGCAGATCTCGTTGGAGCTTAAATTCTAGACCGCGGTGCCAAACCTTATCAAATGCTTGGGCTACGTCTAAGAATATTGCTGAACATACTTCCTTTTTTTCCAGCGCCTCCTCAATAGTATCAGTAATCCTATGTACCTGTTCTATCGTTGAGTGCCTTTCTCGAAACCCAAATTGATGTTCTGGTATAAGATTTCTGCTCTCTATAATTGGCTTTAATCTCTTGAGAAACAGTCTCTCGAAAATTGTTGATGTTGTTGTTAACAAAGAAATAGGCCTATACGACGTTTTGTCGTTTAGTGATTTATTGGGCTTTGGAATCATTATGATTTCCGCTACTTTCCACTGTTTCGGAACATAACATAGTATAAAGATAGCATTGATTATGTGCTGTAGTTTCCTTAGTGCTTTTTCTGGTAAAGCTTTGATTATTCGCCCCGTTATCAAGTCGTATCCAGGGGCTTTTTTATCTTTGAGGTTTTTTACTTCTTCTTTAATTTCTTTCAGAGTAACTGGTAGCACAGATGCCTCATCTACTTTGCTTATAGGTGCTAGATATTCATTATCCGCTTGTCCAGTTGGTGGTTTGAAGGTATTTTCTAGGTGTTCGGCAAACAGATCAGCTTTTTGCTTTTCGCTGCGAGCCCAGGTTCCATCAACCATTGTAATGGGTGGCACTTGCATTTTAGGCCTTTTTAAACCTTTGGTGGCTTTCCACAGGGAATAGTCTGTGTCAGGTTTACCTGTCAGGTTACTTAGGAAGCTTGCAACTGACTCATTCTTAATCTCCTTTATAAGTAGTTTAAGTTTGTTGCACAAGTTGTTTAGGATTGTTTTGTCTTCAGGGGCTCTGGTTCTCTGCCAAGTCTTATTAGCTCTTCTTTTTTCGTTAACCAACTCTCTCACTTCAACTGGATAGGTTATACTTTTTTGTAATATTTCTTGCTGGTCAGGAGTACTTTTCCAGGCCGCTTTTTGCACACTAACAATGAGGTTTTCTAGTTCTTCTTCTATCGTGTAAGCGTTCGATATCTGCACGTGTAGGTTGATGGTTTCTTCGACTAGCTGTCGAAAGTATTCCCAGTTGGTTTTGTTATTTGTTAATCGTGGAGGGCTTGCTTTCCTTATTACCGTGTCACTTATTGTCATTAGAACTGGAGAATGGTCTGACGATAGCCCTTCTTCATTTTCAACTGCTAAGTAATTTTCGGAGATACCTCTTGATATATAGAAATCCAGAAGATCAGGAATTTTATTTGGGTCCGTAGGCCAGTAGGTTGGCTTTCTACTGGAGTGTAACTCACATTTTAATATCCTGCCTGCTTCAAATAGCTCCCTTCCTTTAGGACTAGTTCTATTTGATCCCCAGAATATGTGTTTCGCGTTAAAGTCGCCTCCAATAATAAAATTACTACCAAGCGATTTAAGAAGTTTGATGTAGTCTTCTTTTTTTGTGTTATATCTGGGTGGACAGTAGATTGCTGATATACTATAGCTTTTGTTATTTTTGGTTTCAATAGATACAGTAGCTACTTGCATAGCTTCCTCCTCTATTTTTAATTCTTCGTGGTGTTTTATATTGTCCTTAACGAAGATTGCTGTCCCGCCTCTAGCTCGTTCTGCTGGGTGTAGAGCTTGATAGCACTGATATCCACGTATTTTGACATACGACGTTCTGGTAAAATGACTTTCTGAAATTAGGCATATATCAATTTTTTTTGTGTTTAAAAATACTTCTAATTCTGAAATGCGTTGCGCTAGGCCATTTGCATTCCAGGTAGCAATTCTTAAATATTGTGTCATTATTTTTTCTTGCTAAGTTTGTATGGACTAGAATGAAGGTACTCAATAACTTCTCTAGTTTTACTTGACGCATCCGTTATTCTTTTATCTTGGCTCATCGATGTATTTTCTAGTGTTACTAGTCTCTGTTCTTGTTTTTTCAGTAGCTCGCCCATAGATTCTAGTTTTTGGTCCTGACAAGCCAGATGTGAATTGATAGCGCTTAGCTTCTGAAGTATTTCTTGCAGGACATGGTTTTCCTGACTCGGAGCGTTCCTGATATTTTCATTCTGCTTAGCCATTTGTGCATATGTTATGCCTTCCTTAACTTTGCCGCTATTTAGGGGGATTCGTTTTGAGTAGGATTGCATCCTAGGTTGAGAACTCTGACTTGTTTGATTTCTCTTGTTGTCTCTCATTCTTTGCAGCTCTTTCGCTACCTCGCAGCCTCTGTAATTTGCTGGGTGATGATTACCACAGTGTATGCATTTTACTGGTTCGTTCTTACTTTTGTTGCATTCTTTTGTTAGATGTTTCCCAGCGCACTTTACGCATCTTGGTTCCCTATTGCAGTATTTGCGTGTGTGGTTATATGCCTGGCAGTTGTAGCACTGTGGTATTCTACTAGGGTACTTTTTTAATGTCTCAATCTTAACTTTCATATTAAGGTTGCTTTGATTCCATATACCCTATCAATGCTCTCAGCGTTGTCAAATGTTAGCATGAAAAGGGGCAGACCAACTTTGGTTGTTTCTCGTTCACCGTTTGCTTTTATAGTGACCTTTCTCTTTAATATGTTCACAGCGTTTAGAATTTTGAATCCTTTCTGGCTAAGTTCCTCAATTATTTCTTCGTTTGGGCATGTATGATGCAGCCCTCTGGCCATGACTTTAATTGGTTGCTCAGCCTTGTTTTCATAGGTGAACCATTCGATGTTTTGAGCGGTGATTGCATTTGATAACATTCTGTAGGTTTCTGGGTCAAGTGCATTCACTTTCCAAACGTTATTATTTAGTGCAGTGACTTTATATTTATCGTTTGGAACTACCTTCACTATTTTTTTAATGGTTTCGTATTCACTAACATTAAGTATGTTAATGGGTGGATGTGGTATCTCTTTATGTGTTGTTTGTTTTTCCTGCATTTCCCCTTGGATGATTACGTTTGATGTTTTAATTGGCTGCAGTGGTCTCTCTTTCGGTATCAGTGATACGTTCTTATGTACCTTCACTAGGTCCGTGGTTGACTGTTCAGATCGTTGGGGTTGTGGTTTTCTGACACTCTGTATTGATTGTTCCACTTCAGGCGAAGATTCTGTTTTTTTTTTTGTCGTTTAGTTTTAATTTGCCTTCGTATAAAACTCGTTTCATACGCCAATTCGTCTTCATCTGTTTCATAGATAGCTATAGTATTTTCTTTGGCTTGATTATCATTTTTGATTACAGCAATTTCTTCTTTAAGCTGTTGGACTTCTTTGAATAGCTGTTCATTGATTTTCTTTAAATTTTCTAACGATTTTTTTAATTCATCGTTTTCTCTAGTGACATCGTGGTTTCCGTTCTGACAGCATTCAGCATTATTGTTCTCCTGCTGAATAGCGGAATGCATTTGTATAGTTGGTGATCTACAAATACTTGTGCTTGGTATAAACGGGTTTAGCAATGGTTGGCTCACCCAAGAATCCGTTGAGCCTGCCTCGTGTTAGGGTGGATTGGCCAACTGTAAAGTTGACGTACCACCTGGGGTATACATTCCGTTTGGTTGTAAACTCATTGCTTTAATGGTTGGTTTATTGTTCGGGGTTCCTTCCCCTATCCAGATTTGCTCCGCGGATGGTATTTTATTTCCCACCTACCCTCCGGCAAGCCGGTTAAAGAGCATTCCCCTATCCGCCACCTGGGGACGCGCCACGATGGGAGTTCGGCATCTCCACACGGGAAAATAAAATGACACAAAAAAATAAGAAACAAATAAGTTAAATAAAATATCAAACCATAGTCAAGAAAAATAAAGACGTTTTTTCAACGTGCGTTTTGTCATATTGTAATCGATAAAATGGCTGTGCTGATTAGCTTCGTACAACATTCTAGAGACGGGCTCATTCTTTCCGTAATCAGTTCGATGAGGGTCGATTCTAAACATAGGTACTGATCTTAAATCCCGAGAATTTATATTTAGATTGATTTTACCTAACAGAACAGGAGAATCGATACCTCCAGTTAGTATTTGATAGATGAAAACCACGTCTGCAACAACTCGGCGCTTACTAAGTGGTTGTAAATTAATTAGCTTTAAACGATCTTGATATGGGGGCAGGTTGAACATGTCCACCCACGGTAGCCCCCGTAAAACAAAGCGAAGAAATCTTCGCTGGACTGCTTCAATCCTTTTAATGTAAACCTCATGATAAGGCGACCACCTGGCTAGCATACTCGAGCAAGGGACGAACGAATGTTGAGAAGAGAGCCTTCGTAACATAAGGATCATCGAATTCTTTCGACCAACGCTTGATGAAACCGAGCGCAGAGTTGGCTTGATTGATAATACGATCGATGTGTTGTCTGAGATTCAATTCACTGTCGCAAATGACTCCCAAATAACGAACAAAATTGGCTCTAGTAATGACATCGCTGTTAATGTAATAGTCGCGAGAAGTGGACTGTGCACGTTTTCGAAAGTAGGTGATTGTTAGACATTTACCCACGTTCAAATCAAGGTTGTTCTTTGCACACCAAGTGGAGAAGTTATTGAGGTCGGATTGTAATAGGCTCTTGTCGGTAGTGTTTGAAATCCGTCTGTAAATCTTCATGTCATCGGCGTATATAGATATCGATGAATTTTTTATTAAACATTCAGCGTCGTTGATTGACAGAATGAAAAAATTGGCCCCAAATGGCTGCCTTGGGGTACTCCAGATGTTGCTGATATATGAGTTGATACTGATGACCTGAACAGTACATGATATAAACGGCCTTTGAGATAAGAGCACACCCAACGGAGAATTTGGGGAGGAAAACCAAGGGCCCTAAGCTTAAACAAAATAACTTCATGAGAAATCCTGTCAAACGCCTTGCTAGAATCGGTGAAGATAACGTCAACCTCTTTCCCTGCTTCCATCGCATTTAATGTTTGTGAAGTGAATTCAATAAGGTTTGTGGTCGTGGACCGTGCTTTGAGAAAACCATGCTGATTGTCAGAAATCAACGGTTTACAATGAAAATACAGTGAATCATACACGATACTTTCAAACAGCTTAGGAATACTAGATAATTTTGCAATCGGTCGGTAATTACAGATGTCTGACTTGCAGCCGTTCTTATGAATCGAAACTATAAAAGAACATTTCCAGATGGATGGAAAAATTCCAACCGAAAGCGACTTTTGGAAAGGTGTCGTTAGTGGCTGAGCAAGAAAATCACTACAGTTTTTTAAGACGATGGATGGTAGACCGGGACTGGAAGAAAAATCATCTTTAAGTTCGGAAACCTTTCGTACCACGGATTCATAATCGATCTCAATAGAAGTTAAGGTTATTTGAATACAATTATTCATGTATATAAAGTAACTTTCATCGGGTTTAAAATCGCTGTTTGTGAAAGCCAGACTGAAGAAGTTAGCAAAATGGTTTGTTATGACTTTATGATCATTAGAACAATGATCCTTATACTTCAAAGTGGAAGGGTATCCGTCGGATTTTTTCTTCAGATTGATAAAGCGCCAAAAACACTTAGGATCAGCGATTAGATTGGATTGCATGAGTCTGAGATAATTCCCATAAAGTTCGTCAGACAATCTACTGAAATCATTATAACTATATTTAAATAGTTAGAGTAATCAGAGTTATGAATCTTTGCCAACGTTTGTTTCTAAGATTACGTAATGTTCGTGATTCATTATTAAACCAAGGAGGTGATGGTGATGCAGTTTTTTGGTGGGTATACGGAATGGATTGTTCAAAACATTCAAAAACTGCAGAATAAAAATTTACAGTTTGTGTTTCTATGTTATTATGATCATTTAAAATGGTGTTAAAGTCTACGTTAGCCAATAAATGTTTAAGCTTCACAAAGTCGGCCTTACGAAAGTTGAAACGTTGTGGACTTTTAGAGTTGACATTAAGACATACTTGTTCCAGAAAAAAGGTATCAAAATGGGAGGGTGGTATACATCTATGGCACAGAGGATTAGATTGGTTTCAGAAGCGACGCTATTGTTGGTAACCGAGGAGAACACCAAATCAAGCTACCTGTTCAGACTGTTTTTAACGTTGCTGATCTGAAATAGTCCAGAGTTCAACATATTGTCAGTGAACAAAGTTTCTTTGGCGGTTAGTGCATTGTATTAAATAATGATATATTTACAATAAAATCACATTGCAGAATACAATAAAAGTTATTTTGTGATTTTACGAATACAAACAAAAACGTCATGACCATTTCCGAGATTTTTGATTATTATTATGATGTATGAGCAATTCCTTTCGCAATATTACATATTACCCAATGTCTAGAAAATACTCAGACGAACAAAAACCTTAGAGGTTAGGTTTAGACAATCAAGTTTCTTGGAGAGCAACAAGTTCCATCCAATATTCTCTGTTAGAGACTGAAAATACTATGTGTTACTCCTAAATAACTTCTCCGGATTCTTAAGCGGGGTTCCTATTATATTAAGAATAACTTACAATAACTACATCAAACAACTCGGTGAGAACATAATTTCAGAACCAAAAAAGTTTTATAATTTTGTTAACTCTAAACGGAACACTAAAGGATACCCAGTAACAATGTATTTGAACGAGATATCGTCCTCGAACCCTAAAACTCTCTCCGATCTTTTTGCTGAGCGTTTTCAATCCATTTATAAAAGAGAAGCCAATGAAAGCAGTTTACCTGATTTCTACCAGGAAAACATATCACCCCGTTATGAGCTACAGAATGTGGAGTTGGAAGAGAGGGACATTTTGACCGGGCTGCGTAGTCTGGACATTAAAAAGGGATCGGGGCCTGACGGCATTCCGCCCATATTTTTGAAAGAATGTGCAAACTCTCTAGTTAAACCATTATATTACTTCTTTAACCGATCTCTAGTGGAAGGAATTTTTCCTAGTTTTTGGAAATTGTCATTTTTTACAGCAATTTACAAATCTGGCGGAAGGTGTAATATAGCTAACTACAGAGGAATTGCTGTCTTATCTTGTATTCCCAAACTCTTCGAAAAATTAATTCATGATAAGCTTGCAGAAACCATTGTCTCTAATCTTAATGATCAGCAACATGGATTTATCAAAGGTAGATCCGTAATAACTAACCTGACAATCTTTACTTCTTACTTATTAAAGCAGTTGGAAAAAGGATTTCAGGTTGATGCAGTTTGCACTGATTTCAGCAAGTCCTTTGATAGAGTGGATCATAAAGTGTTGATTAAAAAACTAGAACTCATGGGAATAGGTGGCTCATTACTCAACTTGTTAAGCTCATATCTAAAAGACCGAACTCAATATTAGCTGTGTTTTTTTATTAGCGCCCGATAGCTGTATCCGGAGCAGCCAATTTTCTATGTCAAAACTTATATTTAGCGCGCTATTATTGCATATAATTAATTTATTTAACTCTAAACTAAAATTTCTCATTCAACTTTTTAATTAAAAATCGATAAAAAAATATCTTGACTCACTTATTTATCGGGAGCCGCTATCGGGAGCACTATCCATTTCAGGGTGAAACTTTAAATTTCCCTTGTTTTGTACAACCCTTAAATCAAAGCAAACTTCATTCGGTCTACAAATTTTGACGTATGTCAATTTTTTTTTGTTTTTTGTAGTGCAGAAAAATATACAGATTACAGAATTGTTTTTTTCCATAGTAAAGTGATATAAGTAAAGCGTAGGAAACAAGTAAATGATTGTTTTATATTTAAAAAAAATATATAGTAATTTTCTATATAATATTTTTTTGGTGGCGAAATTATAGATCTTATTTAAATACAACAAATATTATTATTACAAATATATAATTATTTAAAATATTTGTCTAAATTTTCGGTAGTTTATACCATCATCAGAGACGTAAAATAATAATACTTGTTGTATTTACATAAGATCTATAAATTTCGCCACCAAGAAAATTATATAGAAAATTTAAAGATCTTAATTTTGATTATTTAAACTAGCTAATATAAAATAATTTCCGTAATTTGTTTTTTTTTATTAATTTTCTGATGTCGAGCTGTCAAGCTAGGTTTTTATAGAAAAATTTATAATTTTATTAATAAATTAATTGTGGAAATCATATTAATGAAAAAAAAAATATATGTGTAAAAATAACCGTACGTTATAATGTTTAGGCTTATGATTTATGAAAAAATATAAAATACATATGTACATGCATAAAATACGTGCTTAAAGAATATGGAAGTAAACTGACAAAGGTTAAAAGTAAAAAAAAATATATTTAAGAAAAAAACCGAAAGCACACGTTAGTAAGATAATACTGTTAAAGTTAGCCGAAAGTTTCCAGCCGAAAGATAATGCAGATAGTGTCTTGAATACAGCAAAAATCAGTCATGAACTCGAATTTAGGAGAATTCAGGATCGAATTACATCATTCGGGTGAAGGAGAAATTATTTCAGTTTATAGGAATTTAAAAATCGATAGGAGCGAGAGTATAAAGAGAGTTTAAAAATAGTCAAGACACTATCTGCATTATCTTTCGGCTGGAATCTTTCGGCTAACTTTAACAAGGTAGTAAGATATGGAGCGTATCCAGCCACATTGAGATTTTCACTGTTTTAGTGAGGCCTCACCAAATTTTAAATGAAAAATCCTTTTGTTTTTAATGAGCTCTCAGTGTTTATTTATTTCAATAAATGCGTATCGTAATCCTGTGAATTAACGTCAAGTGAAAATTGATTATTTTTAGAAGCATGTTCATTCAAAAATACTTATAAGTTACCCGGTTTTATCGAACATGAAAAACTACCCGATTTTTGTAGTAGCATTGGTGAAAAGGAAAGGCAAAAAATTGTTTATGTTAAAATGTCAGATTTACTTTAATTTGTTTGCATCGATATAATAAACAAAAGCAAATTATTATTAAAATGTTTATGTGTCTTCCATATTTCAATTTTAGTAATTTATTTATAACTCATCAATAATTTTTAATTAATAATATAAGAAATTATATAATTTCTCACATAAAAGAAATGTTGTTGAGTTTGTTAAATTACAAATTGAATGGATGAGTGATAAATTGATGAAAAGTTTTGAAGGTGCACGTAACAATCCGTTTCAATTTCGGCATTTGCAGTTGTGTCACAATTTGGCAGATTTAAGTAAAGTCCTGTGCCTAAAGGTCGTGTTAGTTTCTACTCCCGATATTCAAAGTGGATACGTACGTGATTTGTTTGTAAAATGGGATTTAAATTCTAACAACCGTATTATTCTAACAAATCGTAACCTGGGACTTTGGATCGCGATTTAATAGAAAATGGAGGGAATGAGCATAAAATTGAGCTGGATGTTAAACTTGAAGGTGATGAACTTGAAGAATATATGTAAAGCGAAGGAGAAAAGCACAATCGACTGATCGTTAAAACAAATGATGAGAATAGTTCAGATTCAGAAGATGAGCTCGAGATGAATATCATTACAGGGAAATATGATATAGTAGTATGGCCAGACGATTGAGGTCATTCGGGATTTTTTAAATACAATACGCTGTTCCCATTCCACTAGGGAAAAAATAAGTGGGATGAGTATGGAGAAATCATTCAATTGGATGATTATTGAATGGTCGACATTGGGCCTAAAATAAACATCGAATAAGCAGCAGCAGGTCAAATCTAAAGAAATTAAAAAGGATCTGGACGATGATATAATATACGCACTTAAGAAGCCCACAAAATGTATTACGTCATGAAAATTAATTGAAATTAACGCTCAAATTTAATTTATTGATTTTGAAGGTAGATCAGATGGTGAATCACTTATAAATATCATCACAACTAAGACCACGTCGTGTGATTGTAGTTCGTGGATCACCGTCGTCAATTGAAATGATTACTACCCACTGCCAACAAAATATCGGTTCTCGTGTTTTTACACCAAATCAAGGAGAGGTAATAATTGATGCTACATACTACCACTGAAACTCATATCTACCAGATCCGATTAACAGAGAACTATCCCAGCTTGAATTTCAAAAAGCCAAAGAAGCCGACGTTGCCTGGATCAATGCCGAAGATACCAGGAACAATGCCGAAATTGTCGTGCGTAATAAACAAATCGATACAACAGATGAAAACGATATGAAATTTGATGATCCGGATGATAAGCATATTTTAACATTAGAGCCGTTAAATCCGGATGGTATTGCACCTACAATGCCGTTGTTTATCAATGAATTAAAGTTGTCAGATTTCAAACAGGTGCAGTTTAAAAATAGTATCACATCTGAATTTTCGGGTGGTATACTTTGGTGTTGTAATGGTACTCTAACATTACGGCGCATCGATACGGGTAAAGTTACTATTAAAGGGTGTCTTTCTGAGAATTACTACAAAATTCGGGAATTATTATACATACAATATGCGATAGTATAAATAAAATAAAATATATATTTCATTTGTCGTAAAAAAAAACAAAATTGAAAAAAAAAATATTTTATTTAATCTTGTCCGATCTAGCCAATCCAATTATTATTACTCTACCCTTCACTCTTTAGCTTATTGTGGTTAGGGATTACAATTGGCACCGTGCATCAGTGTGATCTTTTTACGGTGGTTAGCTAAATTTATTTCTACCAGCTGGTGGCCTATATCTGCATTTTTCGAATTCATTAGTAGTACGTCCAAATCGTATTCACATGACTATAGCCGTCAAACGTTTATTTAAAATTAATGCCCCTACTATTATGGTACTCACCTCACCTCAACTCACCGACAAATACGTCATAATGGTGACTTGAACTCACCGTTTTGAAATATTTGATATTATGCTTGTATATGTACGGTGAGGTGATTCTAGTGTCAAATATACTCACCAACAATATATTGGTGAGTTCTTAGTAACTTTTGTGCAAATAAAATCAAGATGGACGGCAAAAAAACGTAAGATTTTTTAAAAAAAATTATTTCATAATAATTTTTTCATAGGGTTTTATAAAATTAAAAAAAAATTATTGTAAAATTATATTAATTATATATTGGACGCAATTATATTTATGTGAGTGGCATCGATGCAACCGACTATCCCCGGAATGTTATATTTCGCCATAAAATGCATTTTACATTTCAATTTTTCTTCATCGGACATTTTGAATTTGATCCATTTATGGGAAATGTGCATTTCTATAAAATTAACCACTTCTTGAATCGCAATGGACACGGTTGCGCCATCCCAATACCGAAATCATGGAGAATAACTTGTTGGTAGCTCCCAGTTCCGAAGAATTTAAGAGCTGCACATAGTTTTAGTATAGAGGGAATGCTCGATGTTCGTCTAGTTGCTACAAATTTTCCACTTAATTCTTCTAGCAAATATCACAGCCAATCTTTACAAATTCGAAAATGACTAATAAATTTACAAATCCGATACATATATTTTATTAAAATGTAATCTAAAAAGATATATGCTATTAAAAAATTACTTGATATTCGTTAGGGCGAAAGGAAAGCCGCCCCGGTGGCAAAGTGGTTAGCATGCTTGCTCCAGCGACCGGAGGTCCCGGGTTCGATTCCCGGTGGTGACAAGGAAAAAAAAATTTTTTTTTACGGCTGGTTTAGGATCAATGAATTAATCACTCATTATCCGAAATGAAAATATGATTATGAAACCTCATTTGAGGCGGCCAAATCCCTTGATGGGATATAATGCCAGAGAGAGAGAGAGAGAAAGGATCAGACTTATCCCATAAGCATTTTCTGATTTGAGCGACATTAGTGCTGTGCTCTTCCTCAATTTTTTCGTCGAAAAATAAATCGACGCTACTTATCATTCTTTATATTAGTTGAAAAGGCAAACACAATTTAAATACTTTTTAACACAACGTAAAAACTTTATTTTTTAAAAACACACGAAAACGCAACATTGTGTTGTCAAAAATGTATGTTCAAAATGCTAAAATTATAATATTGCCTTCTTGACAACTAATGGAAATTGTCATAATAAACAAAAGGACGCGTAGGGTCTGCGCGCACAACTCACCAAAATAAAAGCGAGCACCATAATACAAAAAACTAACTCACACGACTTGGATTGGTGAGGTGAGTAGCTCGGTGAGGTGAGGTGAGGTGAGGTGAGGTGAGGTGAGTACCATAATAGGGGCATAAGTTTTCAAATATCTAATTTACGTTTATGATTATCCTGTTTTACTTTAATATTAGTGATGCGGCACAGAATCGCTTGAACTGATAATAGTGACCGCATCGGTTGTCCCATTTCCGAATTTTATTCAATTGCGGTGTTACTTTGAGAAATTACTTTGAGAAATTGAAACTGTCATTCGGCTGAATGAAATGAAGTTAAGTACAATTATTTTTGATTAGTAGCGACATCAGTGAATAAATAGCTGCAGCAGTTTCAGTAGAAAATTTCCCTTCGGCGCCGGATAGTGCTCCAATATTAAAACACAGCTATTATGTTCGCTTTCAAGGCCACATATCACAAGCAGTACAAGTAAATTCAGGGATGACTACCTTGTGGAATCCCACAAGGTAGTCAATCCCTTGGGGCCATTGCTCTTCAATCTCTTCATATCAGACTTGTCTACAGTACTGCAAAACATCAAGCATTTATTCTATGCTGATGACCTGGAAATACATCACAAAATCGAAAATACAGACGATGCAATTTGTTTACAATCAAATCTAAACAAGTTGATATCGTGGTGCAACAGTAATAAATTAGACCTAAATGTTGACAAGTGTTACGTGATCAGTTTTACAAAGAATGTTGTTCTTCATAATATTGACTACGTAATTGATGGGAAGAGTTTGAAGAGAGTGGACGAAATAAGGGATTTAGGTGTAATAATTGACACGCGAGTCAATTTCCATAAACATTATGATGTAACATTGGGAAAGGCATATGGGGTACTGGGTTTCATAAAAAGAAGAGCTAAATAATTCAACAACTTATGGCTAACGAAATCACTCTATTGTTCATTTGTGAGATATATCCTTGAGTATGCTTCGTAGTAAATTTGAATCAGTACAGAAGCAATTCTTATTGTTCGTGCTCAGGCATATGTTCGATCCGCAAGATTATACCAACCTACCAAATTACAATTCACGGAATTTACTCGCGGCCAGTTTCATTTTTGACGTGTTAAAAAAAAAACATCAACGTCGAAGAAATTTCAAATGCTGGGGTTTTAAATCAAGGACGCACTCGTCATGCAAGTTCACCACCCTACCAACTATGGAATGAATGAACCAATAAATAGAGCATGTAAAATTTTTAATAACCATATTGACGCTTACAAGCCAGGTACTAACTTGACAAAACAAACATAAAAGAAAAATTTTAACATTGCAATTTAAATAAATTTTTAGTTTATATAACGGACTGTATTTTTGGGTTGCTACCTAACTACTACTGGTGAGGACACTAAGTACTCCGAGTCACACCAATCGTAGGTTTTTATGAACCCGTAAGAATAAAAGAGCAAGAACATATATTTAATTTTTAAGTATCAAAATAAAAAATAATAATAAAATAAAATTTGAAAGTATAAGTTAACGAAATATTTTATATCAAAAATGTATTACAAATTTGTTAGAAAATATGAATTTATATATTTAACTATGCAAAATTACTTTCATAAGAATATTTTTATAATATATACCTTGTTTGGTAAGATTAAATAAATAAATAAATAAATTAAGGCGGTAATAGAACTTTTTTTGGCATTATTTGTGAAAAGCTTGGTGCTTTCAGCGGCGAGAGTGGTCCCCCTCGCGTTCCAACTTGAAGCACATCCCACGATAAGTTATGGAAAAAATAGAATATTGCAATGAAAATAAAAAAAAAAACAAAAAAATAAAAGTCGGTTGTTGTACGGTGTCATCCATCTCGCTATAATATCCCACGAATTCATTGAAATCTAAAATTCGGGGGGGTCGCAGTGCAAGCAGTAATCTGTTGAGGCCATCTATAATTGCAGTTTTGAAAACAGGGTATGGATATTGATTAACCACTGGAGGAACCAGTCAGTAGCTTATAGAGGCGTTGCGGTTTGCGTAAGTAATAATGGCGGTCAGTTGTTTGTAAGTACCGAAATTTTATTTTACCAGATTCGTAAATTTTTCTCTGAATTTTCTAAATTTTTTTGTTCTCGCGATAATTTGAGCAATCAAACTATGTAAAACCACTACATCTGTAGTATATATAGCGGGTGTTACCGGGGTTTAAGTATTTAAATTAATTAATAAACACTCACTATTTGTTTCGTAAAATAAACTATTTATTTGATATTTATTTATTTAGCGCACAGACAGTTTCTTAATATTAGGTTCACAACTAGAGATGGCGGACGATTGTTCACAACACTTTCACTTTTTCTTTTATTATTTTATATGTGTGAGACCGTGTCTCTTGGATTTCTAAACGCGACTGTTCTTTTTCGTTTCTGATTTCCGGGTCGTCGATAAGTAACTCGATATTTATCGACGATCGATAAATATCGAGATTCGCGGAATTACTTTTGTAGTTGGCGAAATAGCTCTATTCAGCAAAACGAGCAATGCCTCGTAATTAAGCGGCGCGGTGTATAAATAGTTTTGCTACGAAGAGTGCCATGAAGTGAAAAGGATTTTTAATGATTTTGAGCCACTACATCACTCCCCTCCTGGATCGAAAACCGTAGTGTTTTAAATTAAATGTTACCGTTTTCGGAACACTACGTTTTTCGACTGGGTTTACCACAAGTATTCCGTACGCTGGCTTAAGCCTGTCGATGCCAATTGTTGTGGATTTTCCATTTACATCCACAACAAAGAATTTGCGCAATTTGCGGGTTACTGGATACGGTCCAGAATAGGGTGTACTCAATGGACCTCTGACTCTATCCACACGTACGAATACGTGTGAACAGGTTTCCAGATTTTTGGGAATGTACGTTGCCTGTTCAGGTGGATGTCTTGTGTCCGATTTACGCTTGATTTCGGTGTGTGTGCTGAAATCAATTTCTGCAATTCGTCGTCGCGTTGTTGTTGTACAAGTAATTCCTTCGTGTCGAAGGAGAAGACGCTGAGTTCTGTGAGAAGTGTTTCACCAGAACGAGACAAACAGTCGCTCACCACATTGTGTTTACCTTTAATGTGATGAATGTCGGTAGTGAACTGGGCAATGTAATCGAGATGTCGTAATTGCCGGGGACTACGTTCAGACTTTGACGCAATAGCTGTTGTAAGAGGCTTATGGTCGGTAAATAAAGAGAAATTTCGGCCTTCGACGAAATGGCGAAAGTGTTTGATTGCTAAATACATAGCAAGAAGTTCTCTATCGAAAGTAGAGTATTTAATTTCCGCAGGGGAGAGCTTCTTTGAAAAGAACGCTGATGGTTGCCAACATCCTTTGTTGCGTTGTTGTAAGACAGCTCCAACTGCTACATTGGAAGCGTCGGTAGTTATGTTGAACTGTGCGTCGTTCAACGGGTGTGCCAAAAGAGTGACAGCGGCAAGAGAACGCTTGACCTTATCGAAAGATTCTGTACAATCTTCGGGCCAAGAGAAATTTATTTTGTTTTTGCCTTTCTTAAGCAAAGTGGCCAAATGCCTGTGAATCGGCGATAACAGTTCGGCTAACCGTGGTATAAAGCGGTGGTAATAGTTCACCATACCGACGAACTGCTGTATTTGGCGGATTGATGTTGGTTCTGGAAAGTTTGAAATGACATCAACTCTGTCTTTCGACGGAAGGATGCCATCTTTCGAAATTGTGTGGCTCAAGAGGTCGAGTGACTTCACGCCGAAAATACATTTCGAAGCTTTAATATTAATTCCATATGCGGAGAGACGTTTGAATACTGACTCGAGATGTTCACTATGTTCCATCTCGGAACGGCTTGCAACGAGGATATCGTCGATATAAGAATAGACGAAGTCCAGCCCTTTTAACACTTCGTTAAGGAATCGCTGGAATGTCTGGGCTGAGTTACGAAGGCCGTATGGCATTCGGGTAAACCCAAAAAGCCCGAAAGGAGTAGTTATCGCTGTTTTGTGAATATCCTCGAGAGCCATGGGAATTTGATGATATGCCCTAACCAAATCTATTTTCGAGAAAATAGTGGCGCCGGCGAGTTTTAACGAGAAACTGTGTATGTGGGGGATAGAATATCTATCTGGGACAGTGACAGTGTTCAACTGTCGATAGTCTCCACAAGGGCGCCAGTCCTTGTCTTTCTTTTGCACCATATGTAATGGTGAGGTGACTGGTGATGATGAGGGGCGGCAGATTCCGATGTTTGTCATAAACTGAAATTCAGTTTTAGCAGCTTTTAGTTTAGTTGCGTCGAGTTGTCGCGGTTTAGCACAAGGTAACCTACCTTGCGTGACGACGTAGTGGACTACGTTATGCTTCACTGGGAGATTGTAATTCGGAGCCTCAGTGAGCGAGGGGTATTTCTTCAAAAGAGCGCCGTAATCATTGTTGACGCTGAAATGTTTTGGAGATGGCGTATCAACTTGGGCGATGATTGCGTTCACAGTGAGGGTAGTAAATGAATCAGAAAGTCTTCTGTTCTTCAAATCGACCACGAGATCATATTTGGACAGAAAGTCAGCACCTATAATAGGCCTGTCTACTGCCGCGATGATGAAGGGATGTGTGAACGAACGCCTGAGACCGAGATTAACCTTCAAAAGTTTTGTGCCGTAAGTGGAAATTGGGGATCCGTTTGCTGCGGTAAGAATGCAAACGGTGTCTTTAGCATGTCGGGGAAACTTGTTAACGGGTATCACAGATACTTCAGCCCCCGAATCGATCAGAAATTGTAAGTTATTTTCATGATCGTGGATGAAAAGACGGCGAGACGAACCAATCCCACTGTTTGCCGTAGAGACAGCAGGATTTAGTGGTTTTCCGAAGGCTTAAAATGTTTGGAAGTAGCTTGTCCATGAGCTACCGGTCGGAAACTGCACGGCTGATTACAGTTGCGTGCGCGTGAGCCGAAACGACGGTGGAAGTAGCATAGTCCAGATCGAGATGACGATCTCGACCTTGACCTGTGTCGGTAATTGAAATTCCGTCTGTTGTTTGGCGATCTTCCACGTGAACCAATGTTCATATTGGCCAGTGTTCGCTGTAGATCTGCCAATTGTTGTTGCGTCTTGTCAAGTTGTCGTTGCATTAAAACAAGGGCTGATTCACCGTCAGCAGTTGCCTTGCATGAGGATGGCTGGTTGACAGCAGCAATTGGTTTGGGTACTCTGGATTGAGCGTAAATCCAGATATTGTCGGCGACCGGTAGGATTTCCTCGATGTCGTTCTTTATATCCCGCGCCATTATCGCTCGTAAGTCGTCTGGCAAACGTTTTAGCCAGAGGTTTTTGAGTAAATCGTTGTTTACTAATTTGGAATCACCTGCTTTTTGTTCAAGGAGGCGATAAAAGTGGGACGGTTTAAGGTCTCCCATTTGTTGGAAACCGGAGAGCAACTCGTCAAGTCGTTGCTCCTCGCTAATAGTGTAGCGGTTGGTTAACGCGGATTTCAGTCGATGATATTTCGTGCCTGGCTGCGGGTTCCTGAAAATGTCCGTGATGAATTGTACCGTCTCTTGTGGTATCGCGCCGAGAGTATAAGCAAATTGTTCATCATCGTCGACAATTCGGTGGATGCCGAACTGGTGTTCGACGAGGATGAACCAAGCTGCCGGCTGCTCGTTCCAGAATGGGGGTATCTTTGGTGGCATCTTGTATAACTTGGTTGTCCGCGATGTTGGTGTGCCAGCATGAGTGTCGTTCTCATCTTCTGACGATGAAACTGCTTTTTGTTGTTTAGGTGGCATTTTAAATTGATTATTTTATTTTCACTTCACTTTAATACCGGCGTAGCAGAAATATTTGTTTTATTCACTTGTCTATCTAATCGTAGACTTAAAAAAAATATTCGAACGCGAACAAACTAAATAGAACTATTTTTCCAACCAGAGAGTATTGCGACAGATCGAATAAGGAATGAGCAGATCGATTTAGAAAATCAGTAAAAATAAGATCAATAATTAAGAAATTGTAGAAACGAAAAGGAAGTTATTTCAAATATCACGAAATTATAGTATTAATAGTGTGAAAATGTAGAATCGAACAATCGTACACTTACAGTAAGCTTAATAATAAATATAATATTTGCACAAATAAATATGTAAATTCAAATTGTTTGAAAAAAAAAATATTAAATTTATATAAAAAAAATGAAATGATATGATCGAGTTTCGAACTATCGACCTTAATATCGCAAGCCGTCAAAGCTAACCGTTGGGCTATGGCGGTTGTATAATCAATTGTATAATATATAAAATATCATAAAATGTATATAATAATATATATAATATCGTAGTATAATATTTAATATATAATTTTTAGTGATTTATTTATAACACTTTAGAGAATATTTTTTTATTGTTATATTTTTAAATGTATATGTATATTATGTATGTGGATTATATACATATATGGTTAATTTAAGTAATAATCAATAAAATGTTTAAAAAAATTTTATGAATAAATATTTGAAAATTGAGTGAAAAAAAATGTTTTAAATGTAATTTTTTTGATGTAATAATTACTCGTATTATGTGTATATCCGTGTGATGTAGGATGTGTGATGTATCCGTAGTGTGTATTGTAATTGTTCCTTTTTGTCGCTGATGTGTTGATTATGCGTTGCTGTGGCGTTGAGTTGATCTGCTTGATCTGTCGTTGTGATGATTTTTCCGCATGCACTATGTTGTTGCCAGGCCCTAGCTCCCTCGGTGAGCGTGATCGCCTTTGCGGGGGCAACTGGCCCGAAAATTTATTTTATATGATTACACATATAAGTTGCGGTTTCCATTGAAATAAAAATAATAATGGATCGACCGGGTATCGAACTCCTGATACCGTGAGTGCTGAAGCACATACACCGCGCACTAACTTGTTGCACTACACGGTATTTTAGATTTAGTGTTAGCGTTTTTAACTGTAATTGTTTTATTTTTTTTTTATTTTATAATTTTTGTCACACACTTGGCGTTTCTGTGCGCCTGTTATTTTTTTTTTTTAATTAGCGTATTAGTTTTGTCGTACGCGTTTTATTTGTTTCACTATTTTTTATATAGTTTATATTATATGTAATAGTTTCTTAATTAATTGCACTTTTATTAACTTATTCCGAAAAAAAATGTGCTCTTGCGCGGAATATCGTAACGGTCGGATTCTTTTTCTTTTGTACCGTTATACTTACTCGCGCGTCGGGGTCACCATTTAGTGCCATGAAGTGAAAAGGATTTTTAATGATTTTGAGCCACTACATATATATACTAATTTGCATCTCAATGATTTTTTTCTGGTGGATTACTTAAGAACATTCACATACAAGTAATATTGTTTCGTACGAAAGTTTTGTTTTTTGAAGATTTAATAAATAAGAAATGTTGGACTTATTCATGTTAGAGTAAAGGAATTGGAGCGTGGTGATGGATATTCTAAGTAGTCAGCGTGTTTCGAGTAGTCTTGACCAGGTGTAATCTAACCTCGGTCCGTTTTAATAAGTAAGTTTCCGGCAAATGAATCCTGTCCGACAAGCCTGCCCTGTAGTGAATCACCTTGTAGCCGAAAACTAAAGGACCGTTACACGTCTTTCAAGTATAAGGCTGGTTTAAGAAATATGAGGGGCAAAATAGGCAGGAGTAATCCAAACCCAGATGACTTATAATTTCAACGCATGAGGTTGTAAAAATACGTAGTAGTAGCGCCAGAGCACTTGTGATATTGTGCAGTAAAAATAATAATAAAGATAATGGAAGGCTTAGTTTGGTATAAAATGAGTATACATAATCATTGCGTACCTTCCAATAAAATTTATATTGTTCTGTAAAATTGTCATTCTATTTGGATGGACATTTTTCACAACAACAACAAGAAAAAACTCTTAATCCGTCCCGTAAAAACAGCTTTCGAACTAACCCTCATTATAAAAACATCTGGTTTGTCTCCCGGAATATATTATCGTCTCACCTTATCCACAATTTTTACACAATCCACTATGAATATTTTATAATCGTCTCAATGGTCTAACCTTTTACCTGATGTATGTGAAGAACCTGAATATGTTGCTACATTCTTTTATTGCTGTGTTAGACTGTTCACATTTGATAAAGGTTACACACACGAATCTAATAAATTTCATGTTAGATAACATAAATAAATTTATTTAAATATCTTCTAAAAATGTAACAGACATAAGCTCGGGTTATACTTTTAACTGCGTTATATCAATAAGGTTTTATGTCTCAACGGTTTTACCTCGATATGGTATACATACATATATAGTGTCGTATGTGATATGACGTAACCACTGCTATAGTTGTGCTATTCATTATGCAATTAAAAAAAATAAAACATGACATCATTGAATGTAGTTTTTTTTCCAATGTACATTCCATTGTTGTACGTATCCTTGTGCTGATTTAATTTATTAATTGTATATTGCATAGTGCATCAGCATCATCAGTACATATGCGAATATACTCGTATACAAAACCATACGAGTATAACAATATCAACATCGAAAATAGAATAACAACGGCAAGGTTGTATATAGTAATAAAATTTCAATTTGGAATAAATTCCAACCAGAAAAGCAGCAGCAATGTTGAAACATCCATATACATATA
Organism: Nephrotoma flavescens; assembly: GCA_932526605.1. Taxonomy (NCBI): domain Eukaryota; kingdom Metazoa; phylum Arthropoda; class Insecta; order Diptera; family Tipulidae; genus Nephrotoma; species Nephrotoma flavescens. The sequence goes on from OW052220.1 coordinate 220,692,808, forward strand.
CATCTACACAGAGCTTTAACGAAGCATAAAAAACTTTAATAAATTATAGTTTGAGGAAATAATAAATACTAAATAATATGAAGCACTACACACAGCATCGAGAATGAGATGAAATGCTTCTTCAATACTACATAAATATTTACAATCTCACTGTATATTGAATACCTATCGTAAATGTATGTATGTACTACTATGTACATCCCTACCTTCAATTCAAAATAGTTTGTATACAATTATTATTTATACATATACATATAGTAGATGTTTACTATAAAAAAAAATATACAAGAACAAAATACGAAGCAATTGAATTGTGAGTTGAATTTATAAAAACCTAAAATTAATTTCTGTGGGGATTTAGCACAAAATAACAAATAATACATTTAAAAAATCCTTATATTCTGGTCCAGCATACAACCAGAAAATTTCGAATAAAAGCACACAAGTAAAACGAAAAACTATATTACAAGCTTTTGCAATGTGTTGGTAAACCATAAGCTTCAAGGCTTTTCAATTTTCTTAATTTAAATCAATTCAATTTTTAATAGTAAGCACAACAAAATAAAAAGGAAAATTTTAACTTTGGATACTTTTTGTGAATTTAATTTTCGACATTTAGCTGCATTCATAAAATTTATAAAATAAACATGAATGCGGTTTTATACATATTTCTGATTTTGAAACTATAAAGTTGATTTTTTATTTATAACATTTATGCAGGTATCGTTACAGTAGTGTAATCAGAGCCCCCAAGATACGTCGCTTTCTAAACCTTTAGACTTTTAAACCAATTCATTAAATTTTTTTGTGATGTTTTAGCTTTAAAAATTTTGATTATATTAATCTATAGAGTGTCCCACAAGTGGGTGACCTTATCATGTTATGGTTGGACTACTTCATGAAACCGAATTGTTACATTCATTAAAAAGCGTGTTGATTGAAAGGATCAAGATATTCAAATCTTGTTAATAATGATAGGAAAAGACCTCGGCCCAAACTCGCTCTTCTTAACTATTTGAAGGTGAGTATCCACGTGAGCATTTTCCTTCGTTTTGACCCAACTTACACATTTATGCAATCCTTTTAAAGTTATTTTCGTCCGAAAACAAACACTATAACTATACACACGATTGTATTGGTTGTACTTCATTTCAACAGAATTTTTTTATCAAAAACGGCATTACATACTATGATTTTTTTACTCACACATTTGTATGTTTTGGACTTACATAGAGCCATTTTTTTTTGGTTGAAAAAGGGCTATACGGAAATAGTTCAAATAATTGATTCAATTTTGAACAATGAAACATTATTAACTCAATTTTTTCTCTCTATATAATCTATCTTATTATTTTAATTTATATGGCTCAAAATGGGTCATCGAGTAACAGGAATCGTTTGCGATTGTATATTTTTTTCGGATAGAAATATTTAATTAAAAATTGGTTTTTGCGAGTGTCAGGAAGGGAGACCACTTGCGGAAAAATTTGTTGGCATATTTTTCAGGGGTTCCCTTGCATGCAAGTGGCTGATATTTTTATGAAACTAACCGTGCCATTGGTTTAAATTTTATCAAATTCCATTCCAGGTGGCCAAATTCCAAGATTTTTCCAAAAATCAATTAAGAATCCCATTTCCATCCACCATACGCAATCCCATCATTATCGGTTAAAAATTAATCGAGTTCCATCCCTCGTGACCATATTCCAGAATTTCTTCCAAAAATCATTTAAGAATCCCATTTGCAGCCAGTATACCTAATCCCAACACAGTCGACTAAGAAATGATTGAGTTCCGCACCAGATTAAATTCGATCGAATAGATTAAATTTGAAAAGTTTCGGATTTAACGGACAATCGGATTTAACGGACCCCCCAATTAGTCGAGGTTTTACTGTATAATATTTTATGTTAAAACGTCACGTAATCAACGCAACATTTAACATAACAGTATTCAACGCAGCATGTAACATGAACACAAAACTAGTCCCGTAAATGTTTTACCAAACATAAAATACAATTTCAATTGCTCGCATTATTAGAAATCACAATTGACAGATCTCCAAAAATAGAAATTTTAAAAGTACATAGTGTTACGACACCTTGAGGGGTCATGACATTATCATATCTAGTTTTGTTTTTGAAATTTTGAATACGCTACCATCGAATAATTAATGCATTTTATTTATGGCCTAACCATCTGTTCTCGAGCATTTGACACTACGGTTTTTATGATCTTAGTAAAACATTTAGGGGGCTAGTTTTAGGTGCATGTTACACGCTGCGTTGAATACTGTTATGCTAAATGTTGCATTAAATTGTTGCGTTGATTACGTGGCATTTTAACGTAAAAAGTTATACAGAAAAACCTCGATTTAGCAGACTATTTGGGCGGTCCATTAAATGCGGTTGTCGGTTAAATCCGAATCTTTTTAAATTTAATCTATACGATCGAATTTAATCTGGGCGGAACTCAGGCGTTTCTTAGCCGATTATGATGCGGTTGGGTATGCTGAATAGAAAAGGGATTTTTAAAGGATTTTGGGAAGAAATTCTGGAATGTTGCCAGCTGGGTTGGAACTCGATCAATTCTTAACCGATCACACTGCCAAAATGGACGAACTTCGCAAGGAACAGCAGTGTTTGGATAACCATCGACTTCTTGCAATTAGCGATGGCATACGGGATTTTTAATTTTTAAACTTATGTTTTACCAGACATTTGCGGTTTAATTGGAGCTTGAACCCCGTTTGTTTTGTTTTTAGTTAGCGTTTGGTTTTTTGTATAAGACAATTGAGAGGTGATTTTTTTAAATCACATATATTGGATTTTTGGTTTTCAAACATTTTTGAATTACCTAATTAAAATTTAAATAAAAGTCGCGTTATTTTTCTGAGTTCTTATCGAAAATTTTGCATATAAAATTAGAAAAAAACGACAAAATATATGGAAATAAAGTTCGAAAAGCAGCTTTGCGGTAAAAAATCATAATTTTTTTGGGAGCGCCTCAAAATATCGCATTACAAAATCTCGCATTATAAAATCTCGGATGACAAAATCTCGTATTGCGAAATCTTACAAATCCCAAAAATATTGAATTGAAAAATAACAATAATAGAAAATTATTAAATTATTTTATTACTTGTATAAACAATTATCTTTAAAAATTCAAATATAATATTTAACAATGAGAGAAAATTAAAAAGATCAATTAATTATTATATGCAATATTTTTTAAAAATTCTGCTGGAGCGGGTCTTGCCTTTTTCTTTATTATTCTTTGGAATTTTTTATTTTTGATAAATTCTTTTCGGTTTTTAAGAACTGGTCACCGAATTTAATTTGTTGAACATTTTCTTGCAATACAAAATCAGCTCGCATATACTTTCCCGTAAATTTATGAAATCTCGCATTACAAAATCATGTCGCATAATATTTACGGGGAAAAGTTTATGCGACATGATTTTGTAATGCGAGATTTTGTAAAAAAAGATTTTGTAAAATAGATTTTGTAATGCGAAATTTTATAATGCGAGATTTTGTAAAAAAGATTTTGTAAAATAGATTAGATTGTATTGCGAGATAATGTGGCTAACCCAAATTTTTTTTGTGGGAGATGACATTTTGGTGACACAAGTTTTTGGTTCGCTACACGTATATACGTATATCCCATCTGGGACCCAATTTTGGTCGAAAAACGAGAATAGAATTTAAGAGTTTTACCTTTGTTTCACATACGTACTAGACGTTAATATTGAATTGTTCCGTTGTTTGTGTCAAACAATTATATGATTTAATGTTTTGGGTCTAGTAGGTACGTAAAAGAACTGTAATTCTCATAATTTTTATTCCCATTTTTTGACCAAAATTCGGCCCCTTGAGCATTTTGGTGGTGGTAATTTACTTTTTTGAATAAAACTTAGCTGTTATTGCCAAGAGATTTGTTTCCAACTGCGTGTGTGCTTCTTGAATGCACAGAACATGATCTTCAAATATTGGTCTCATCTATGGCCAAGAGCCTATAGTGGTTTCTGGAGCTGATATATTGAAATATTTCCGTTTAAAATATGAGTATAAGAAGTACATAAGATTCTGGCTGAAAAATTATACAGTACACAATGATGCACAATACATTATTATTCTTGTACCATACTTTGTTTCGCTGTATAGGGTATATGGTTCCGGCTGGATTTACAAGGTTCTGGCTGGAATTATAATGTTTAGGCTGAACAATCTTAAAGTATGCATTTTGCTTCTTGTGCCTTAGTTGATTCGGCTGTAGTATGGTTCCGGCTGGCTTTATAAGTTTTAGCCTGAAATTATAAGTTTCCGGCTTGAAAAATGATATAATTTACAATCATCCACGATACATTGTGCTTCTTGTGCTATAGTTGGTTTGGCTTGAGATGGTCTGATTCTGGCTGGATTTATAGGGTTCCGGCTGAAATTATAAGGTTCTGCTCTAAAAATCATATAGTACACAATGATGCACATTGGATACATTGTGCTTCTTGTGCAACAGTTAGTTTATAGCTGTAGTATGGTTTCGGCTGGTTTTACTAGGTTTAGGATGGAATTATAAGGTTCCGGCTGAAAACTCGTATAGTCAAGCAGAATCTATTGTGCTTTTGTGCCATAATTTGTTTCCCTGTAGTGGTATGGCTGGAGTTATAAGGTTCCTGCTGAAATTATAAGGTTTCAGCTGAAAAGTCATATGGTCTGGCTAATTCATAAAGTTAATTATTGAGTGTTCCTTTATAGTCACCTAACTAAAACCACCGAATACTCACGATACACGATTACGAGTTTTCTGCTGCGAATTTTGATCTTCTTGGGGTACTGATATCATTTTAACTCAAATTTGGATTTCCATTATTGGCCATTCCCGGAGATCGTGATTTAGATCTATATTAAATTGGTCGTTAAATCTCCTAATAGCGCTAGATGTTTGGATGGCCATTATCGGCCATTCCTAGAGATCATGATTGTAGTCTAGCTATATGAAGTTGATCATTGAGTCGCATAACTAAAACGATTTTGAAATGATGTTCGCAGTCCACTTTTCTTCTTACAGTATTCAGCTGACGAAGACTTACTAGAATGCGAAAAGTTTTCCATGTTCTAAAATTTCGCAATTCATTTACTCAGATTTGGTGCATCGCCAATGATTAAATTAGAATATTATGCGATATTCGAATGTGACTTCAGTTTTCCAGCAATAATCCAACCCGGTATTGTATTTTGGAGAACAGGTAAATTATCCTCTAGTTTGATTTGATCCATCAACAGCAATTCCTGATAAATATCTGCGTAGGACGAGAAGGAAGTGGCCAAGATTCTATATTCCCAATGACTGTGGTTTGCTAGTACCTGGTTGTTTTACTGAACTTAGTACAAAATATGGTAGTGTTTGAATTAATTTTATTCAACTCCACGTATTTTCATGAAACTGTTGCGACGTGAAAGCTTCACTAATGATGCAATTGATGCAAATTGGTTCCGTTGCAATTGGCAGCGGCTTAGAATTTGATGTATGGAGTCTTGCACACATTGATGTCGCTGTGACACAACGAATGATATAGTAAAATGCAGTGCCGGTAGCGAACTGTCTTGTGACATCGTATTATTGAGTGTTCGTTTCTTCAGCTGACTTGCTGATTAGAGTGACGGATGGGTTTAACCAACAGTTTTAGGTGAATATAAGAAGTTGTTGCAGATTCCATTTGTTTTTTTAACCGGTCAACTCATCTGTAGGTGAAAATGATGCCTACATCTTATGGTGTCGGGGGACTTGTTGTTGAAACGACCTCATTCGATTAAGTTTTGTTTTCCGGATTCAGCTTCCAACTTTTCTATACACGAACTGGCCATCCCACGGTTTTGCTGATCTATTTATGTTATTGTTTCTCCTTATAATTTTAGTATTTTAGGGGTTGCTATCGTGTTTTTTTATGTGAATGTGACGTTTGATAGTCCCTGGGGTAGATACTATTAAAATGACAATTTTTCATTATTTATTTTAATAGAACAAAATATTGTCTCAAAAAATTTCCGATTGTAATGGAATGCCATATAACATTTAAAACAGTTTGTATTACATTTGCTTTGATCATATTTATTCAATTCTTAAAGTGTTTCTCTAACACATAACTAATACATACTTGAAAATCGTGAAAGTCAAAATTCGCAAAATTCCTATCCACGCTAATTAAAAGAAAATTTAAAATCACTGAAAATTAAATAGATGGAAATTTCATATCACAAAACTTATCGTCACATTTTGAAAAAGTCATCTCATCAGCATCCCTTTTCAGAACTGCCAACTAAATTGTTATTTTATAGCAGTTAAAGTTTTAGTACAGTGACATAAAATTGTGATATATTCCGAAAACGGTGAAATTTGGGTAAATTTTTATATAATGAATTTAAAATTTCATTCACATTTATATTTTTGATGGCATTCAGTTATACGCGACATATATTTTGTTATTTTGACAGTAACTCACAATCTGCGTCCACGTAGATTTCATTCAAGGCTATCGAAAGAAGAAATTGTTAAAGGAGCGTAGAAATAAATTAAGAGTTAAGGCTGATACGCAGCTCTTCGCTGGTCTCCAAAATTAACAAGATAAATTTTTTTATGAAAAATTAGTTTGAAATGTCAAAAATTTAGCCAACTTTTATAGTACCAGCAGATAAAAATGTGTAGAACTAAACAGAGACATCCATATTCTAATACGAAAAGAACCAATTTTACTAGCAAAACTGCGTACCGAAAAATAAAATTCAGCGGTGAAGTTTTCATTTTGATTTTCGCGTGTTTCACACAAAATTTCATTTCACTTCACTTGGTTTTTAATTTTTGTGCTTTCACATATCGTATTGCTCAAATTGACTAAGCACAAGGTTCTCGCAAAAGTCATGATTTAAAAAAGAATCTTTTACTAACAGCAGTGGTCTTTGTCTTATTTGATCCTGTTATTTATTGCCAAGAGTATTTCTTCAAACTGTGTATGTGTCTTGAATAGACCAAACATATAGTGGTCTCTGACCAATATCTATCTACAAATATTCGCTTATTGATACCTTCGAATCCTAAGATAGTTTGTAGAAGCAAAACCATGAGTGGATATCAATTCAATTGAATTACGAGTAATTTTAGTTCTTCGGTGACGTTTTAGTTTGAATAATAATTTTAGAATAAAATTGATGTTAGTTTTTTATTTTTTTTTATTAAAACTCTCGCTTGTTAATAATTTTAACTAGTAATTTTGTTAATTGTTATATTCAATTATTTTGTTGAATGCTTTATTATTTAGCAATAATTGAAATATTCACTAATACTATCAAATGATTTTAAATTTAGGCAAGTTTTGGGAAAATTTTCATCATCGTAGGTGAGTTCGAAAAATCAAAAAAATGTCTATATCTTTGCTAGATGTCCTTCTGTACCGAAGGACATCTCTAAAATATATTGTGCGAATTGTAATTTTTTTGCCAATATTCTTCAATAATTTTTTCTCGGAGACATAAAAATCTTTTGGGCTCTCTACTTCAAGCGGTCGGATGCTTACCATATGAAATGACCTGTAAGAGTTTACAACACAGCGACATAACTTTGAGTTCTTATTTGTTATTTCATTATAATCGTGTTGTATACCGTTTGAGAGGTTTCGGATCAACCAAAAATTAGTAGCACTTTAGTTAAAACTCTATCGCCCTAGTGTAAATATTATTTTATAATAAAATATTTCCATGCCCTATATTATTGGCAAAGCCTTAAAAGCCAAAAAAACCTTTTCTTTGTTCTCTTTCAAGGAGTTTTTCGAAAATGGTTTTTAGACGTCGAGGTTTCTTTCTTTTATTCCATGTGGAACTCAGATGGTAGCTGCTAGAACTATTCCGATTATTTGTAAACGTTTTGCAACAGATTGTGTTTTAAAACAATTTTCATCCAATAACGTTTCCAATTCAGAATTTTCAAATTTTATGAGAGGTTCTCCACCCTCTTTATCTTCAATACCAAAATCATCATTACTAAACTGTCGAAACCGTTCTTTGCACGTTGTATTCGACGCATCATTTTGCAATAAAATAATGTAATAAGACTTCCCGCAAATGATGTTTATTAAGAATAAAATCTGACATTTTCAAGGAATAGAAAATACTAGTCTTTTACACTTCAGCCAAACGTCGCATACTGCGCTTAACAGCTGAAATCAAATACTATAGAATATTAGTACTGCCCCTTTATGGTACACGTAAGCAGTACTAGTAACGACATCTATCTGGAAAGGGCGGAGTCATATCCACACACCTAATAGGTCATTTTTAAACAACTTGATGAATTTATATGTGTACGATGCTAGTAGAAGTTCACAATTTTTTAGGAGGAAGTGTTGATTATAGTCAACTATAATGGCAATTTCTTAACCTATCATAAAGGGATTGTGTGTGTTGGATGACAATGATATTCTAAAATAAATTTGTGAAATTTTTCTGAAATATGGCCAACTGAATTATTTAGTGGTTATAAAAATAAAAGTTAAAAAGTGCCTTGAGGAGTTTCTTATCTCAGTGTATAAACCGGTTTTCTTGAAATGAGCAATCATTGAAATCGACACCTGGCACTCGAAAACCTCCCTCATTAATTTTTAAATTTTTATCGTGCGAGAAAAAACGGGACCACAGTTGTATTTTTCTGAGCGAATTTTTGGAATGATTTTTTCTGAAATTATCACCAATGGACTCCTTTCATTCAAAAACCCCTTCAACATTTTTTTATCAAAAACCCAGGCCCGACCTCAGGAATTTTCATCAAAGTTGTTTAAGCTGCTAAAAATTTGGGATAAAACCGGGTTCAGCTGGTGGACCCCTAAACAATAAATCATTTTGAATTTCGTTTTGTTTACAGTCGCGTTCAGCCGGTACAGTTGTAATGAAAATTTAATGCAACTTGTGCTATTCCTACAGCATTTCTAATTTTTGATACATTACAAACCTTTCATAAATCTGTGATTTGTAAATGTATTTCAAAACGATAATTGCGATCAGCAACTTTCATTGGTCGAAAGTTTTATATCTCGTCGTTGCGCCACCAAATGACAATTAAAATCATACCTGGCACATGAATCTTTCCATGACTTTATGATTATTGAAAACCATGTTGTTCATGAAGTTCATGGTCGATTCTTAGTCTCCCAACAGACAATAAAGTAATAAAATATTAAATATTATTCTTTCACGCTTGGTGAATAACCCTATGTGAATTTCGCAAGATCCAATCCGCCTAATTTTGAAAACCAGGTTAACGCATCCTTGGTCTTGACAAAAATAGTACAACGCTAACAAACTAATTTGTTGAAATTTTTCAAAGCCAATCGTTTCTACATTTTTTAATATCGAGGCCCCCATTTCTTTATTATTTTTTTTTGTCATGAAACGTGTTAGGCGCAACTCAACAAACCTTAATAAGATGTTGAATAAAAATATCGGACACATTTTGCATTCATATCTGCCGTAGAAAATCAGAGATAATAGTTTCGACAAGACTATCGTGGTTTATAAATCCACCGTTTGAGTTATTGACCAGTATTGGTTTATTATGTGTTGAAGGATTACGTATATTTAGCTGACGACTAACAGATAGAACAATTTGTAAAGATAAACTTCAGATGAAAATCAAAAATCATAAATGTCGAATTCCAAGTGAATTTGCAGCGTTGAGAGCTAATTATGCTAGCCCCAGACAACGTTCAAAACAACATTTTTCACATAAAACTTTAGTCCATAAATCCATCGTTTTGGCGCTTTTGACAATTTATTCGTTAATTATAAAATATATATTTGTTGTACATCGTTGAAAAGATCTCGAAGAATGCCGCAAATTTAGCAGAAGCACCTTAGTACTCAAGACTGCCGGGTATCTGTGACAGTGAGTCCTTGCGGTTTCTGTGTTTGGTATCAGCTTAAGGCCTTTGCGATTAATTGCTTCGGATAGTGATTTCTCCGATGGCTGGGTATGCGAGATGATTTCTTCATACTCCCGAGTGAACTTTATATTGCTGTATTCGAAAATTTCACGAGCGAAGACCATTTTGCAGTTTTTCTTAACGTGGTGTGATTGTGAGGACCAAAAATCGATAGATGCTCCATATTAGCATTAGATGCTCTATAATAAATTGTTATCGACCATTCAAATGCGAACTGACAAATGTCAGTTAATTAAATGATAAACGTGCATCTCTATTCTTTCGATTTGATAATATAAATAGGGCCAGAAAGTCGATACAACGTACTGGGCCTTTAGTAATATTGTCGTCTTTTGACCCTATGTTTTGTTGACAATCTTGGCCAGCTGTCAGGTAACATTGATCTTCTGATGCGATTGTTTTGTTCGGAAACAACAGGTTCCAGCCTTCCAATCTCCCTACCAAAAACATTTTTAAACCTTCACAAATTTTGAATTTTCACCTTCGGCAGTATTCTCCGCACGTAAAACAATTGAACTTATCTAATTCCTCCAGTTCCAAAAATGTTTTATCGGATATATGTATAGCGTATATCAACTTAATGCTAGTTGCATTTGCAGAATGGACTATTGTGTCATCGCGTTCGGCCAACCATGGCCAGCCACGTGGCCATTCGTATTTTATGGAGTAACGGTGAGAAGATGGACGCCACAAATCCAGCATTACTTTGCCGAAGGTCAAAAGTTACAACGTTTTTTATTTAATTTTTTTCGCTTCTCCAGTTAAATTCAGGTTAAATTTTCAAATTTTCCCAATTTTCAATTTTAGATATTAAAATATTTTGTAATCAAGTACCGAATAGCGGTCGATTGACACATGCGCAGGACGGTGCACATTGGTTCCGCTGCGGAATTATTCACGCTCGGTGACCATTTCAGGTAGATTTTTTTTTGTCCCTCCTGCCGCCTCTGGTATTTTGTGTGTTTAATTTTCTTAAAAAAAGAGCACTGCGTATTATTCCTGTCGTTCGGTGTGTTCGTCTTTAGGTGTGTTCCGTTACTATTCAGATTTTCTGATTATCGTACCTATTTTTGTTTTTGGTAATAAGATAAATTACTAAATCTTTCGGATTGGTGTGGTTGGAGGGGAAAACTCATTCCGGGTCGGTTCCACATTTACAGGCTGTGCTTGTCACCCCCCGTCATCCCCTTGGCAGGACGTCCACAGGGTCGGAGTGGCAAGTCCAGCGTACGTGTCGTATATTCGGGGATGACCGTAAGCCTACATGGTCTCCCCAGCCTAGAGGTCTCTCCGGGTGAGACGTCCCTACCCTTTTATGCTATTTCGTTGTGGCTGGGCATAGGCCCGGGGTGTCTCTTCAGCTGTCTCTGTTTGCGATTTTTTTTGGCTTTTCGGACAAAATATCATTTTTTATGGCACGCATACAATGTTTTCGACTTTTGTAGTCGTATAATAGAAGACGTCATTTTCTCACAACATTTCTACAAAAATTAGAACAATGACTTCAGGATTCTTGTCTAAAATATACAAAAATGAATGCTGGGTTTTGGTGTAAAATATACAAACCCTTACAAAATTGAGAACTTCCTTAGGTCAGTTCTTGCTTCTTGGTAGCTTGCTTTATAGCGGTGTTACCGCGTTTGTTATTTTAAATTAATAACACTCACTATTTCGTATAATATAAACTATTTATTTTGAATTTATTTATTATAAAAATCATTTATTTATCATTTGTTAGAGTTAGTTCAAAAAATTGGTTTGGCGCAAGCGATTGTTCAGCACTTCACTTCCACTTACTATTTCACTAGTGAGAGTATGAGACTGTGTTTCTTGAACTTCTAAAACGCGATTATCTTTTTCGTTTCTCATTCAGTATAATGAAATTGAAAACTCGATATTTATCGATATTCGATAAATATTGAGATTCGCTAATGTAGGTGGCGAAATAGCTCTATTCTGCAAAACGTGCTATCCCTCGTAATTAAGCGGCGCGGTGTATAAATAGTTTTGCTACGAGGAGTGCCACGAAGTGAAAAGGATTTTTGAGCCGCTATAGGTTCCTACTGAAAAAAATCGGTCTAAAAAAAAGATCTTAAATAAATTAATGTCACGGACGATTTTAAAATAACTACTTAATTGTACTTGTCATTCGGTACCGATATGAAGTTTATACTAAATTTATCCTAAAACTACAAAAACAACAAATGTTACGAATGTATGTGTAAAAATAGAACATTTAGGCGTTTAAAATAAAAAATAATTTATTTCAAACTAACTGCAAAAATACAATAAACAAAATGTAGTTTTATAATTAAAGCTATTTAAATAGATTTTATTCATTTATAACAAAATATTACAAATATTTTAATCTAATGATTATTGAAAATTAAAACTTTACTAATCTAATACTTGTCCCTGATCGTATATACCCCCTAATTTTGTTCATTTACTCAACTTTAGCGTAATACTAAACACATTTCCAGGTGTTGACCATCGGTTTTCTTGATAGCAAAATTAGGTAATGGTAAAATCTGTTCACTCAAGCTGAATCATGAAGTTCTAATAAAATCTACACCCTCAAATTTGGCCTGGATCGCATCTACTCCCTAATTTTGTTCATTTACTCAACTTTGGCGTAATACTAAACTTCCAGGTCTTTCTTTTAATAAAAGTCGGCCCAGCCGTTTAGGAGGAGTTCAGTCACACACTAATTGTACAGCAGAATTATATATATAAAGATTGGGAGTGGTGGCATGGGTGGTTTAATTTTGAAGTTTTATGTTGTTCTGATATGCGAAAAATCTAAAAAAAAAAGTTTCGTCTAAAAATAAAGAAAACAATCTAAGATCCCCATCGCAGTACCACCTACTGGGTCCAATTGTGAATCTAAACTATCCAGGAACCCACCCAAACACACACGAAATTCATTAAAATTGGTCCAGCCGCTTAGGAGGAGTTATGTCACATATACACGTACAGAAGAATTATATATATAAAGATCGGGGGTGGTGGAAGGCGTGGTGAAATTTTGAAGTTTTATGTTGTTCTGATATGCGAAAAATCTAAAAAAATAAAAAAAAATAGGTGTGGTTTAGACCACACTGCTGAAGTAAAACTTCTAATATTTATTTAATAATTATAATATAATATAGAAAAATTATAATATTGAAAAAATATTGGTCACCTTGTGCGTTCTCGAGTGTCACCTAGCCGTTTATGTCTGATGCTACAAGAGGTAACCTTGTAACTTGGTAACTTTTTCAAGGTCAATTATTCGTAATAGATAATGTTTATGTATGTGTAACAAAATGTACAAAAAAATCATTTTTGAAATCTCTTCGCATAGTAAAAATGGCCTTGAAATATTTTTTATTTCATTTATGTTTGTGTAGTGTGGTTTCATCGAAAATTTGTTTAAGTCGCATTAAAACCTGTATCATAGGCAAACGGGGAAAGAAACGAAGAAAGAATCGGTTTTTGGTCACCCTATGCGTTCTGGAGTGAGTAAGTGAGTCAGTGGCATAGATGTTATAATATAGAAAATAAAATTTTGGTCACCCCTGTGCGTTCTCGAGTGAATCAGTCAGTGACATAGAAGGCTATATTATGACATTCCAATTTTCCAGTTTTTCAATTTTCCAATTTACTACTTTCTAAATTTCCTATTTTCATATTTTTGAAGTAAAACTTCTTTAGGCACGCTTGACTTGGGCACTAAGCTGGCAAATGCGTTACGAAAAATATAATCGAACGAGGCGAACGAAACAATAAACGCAAAACAAAATCATTTTCCTTTAGTATCAGGATGTGCCATGACAATTCATAAATCCCTAGGTGAAACATTAGTTGATACCATTTTATTTTAATATGTAATTGGTTAAAAAAATTGGAAAATAAGAAAATAGGAAAATTGGTAATTGAAAAAATTGGAAAATTGGAAATTTCGAAATTTGCAAAATTGAAAAATTTGAAAATTTGTAAATTTGTAAATTGGAAAATTATAAAATTGGAAACTTAAAAAGTTGGAAAATAGGTAAATGGAAAATTGGAAAATTGAAAAATTGGAATGAAAATATGAAAATATGCAAATATGAAAATATGAAAATTGGAAACTAAGAAAATTGGAAAATTGGTAAATTGGAAAACTGGTAAATTGGAAAATTGAAAAATTGAAAAATTGGAAAATTGAAAAATTGGAAAATAGGAAAATAAAAAAAATTAGGTGTGCTTTAGACCACACCAATTTTCCAATTTTCCATTTACCTATTTTCCAATTTTTTAAGTTTCCAATTTTATAATTTTCCAATTTACAAATTTACAAATTTTCAAATTTTCCAATGTTGCAAATTTCGAAATTTCCAATTTTCCAATTTTTTCAATTACCAATTTTCCTATTTTCTTATTTTCCAATTTTTTTAACCAATTATTAAAATAAAATGGTATCAACTAATGTTTCACCTAGGGATTTATGAATTGTCATGGCACATCCTGATACTAAAGGCAAATGATTTTGTTTTGCGTTTATTGTTTCGTTCGCCTCGTTCCATTACATTTTTCGTAACGCATTTGCCAGCTTAGTGCCCAAGTCAAGCGTGCCTAAAGAAGTTTTACTTCAATAAAAAAAAGTTTCGTCTAAAAACAAAAAAATTCTTCGAACCCGATCGCAGTGCCACCTACTGGGTCCAATTGTGAGCCTAATGCTGTATGCCTCTCGTCAATTTTTTTTGTCTAAATTTCCAACTAACTAAATTGATGGTTCATACCAATCGTTCAAAGATGGCACAAACAAACAATGTTTAATTAAAATCTGTTTAATAAATCGAAACTAAGTTTGCAGTCTAGAACTAAATATCGGGTAGATTTTAGTTTATAAATATTAGAGAAATCTAACAATACCGGGGTGAACTAACGATCAATTTAGTTAGTCGGGCATTTAGACAAAAAAATCTGCGTCATGCATACAGCATAACCATCCAGAAACCTACCCAAACACGCACACGAAATTTCATAAAAATCGGTCCAGCCGTTTAGGAGTTCAGTCACATACACACGTACAGAAAATGTATTTAGTATTACGCTAAAGTTGAGTAAATAAACAAAATTAGGGGTAGATGCGATCCAGGTCAAATTTGAGGGTGTAGATTTTATTAGAACTTCATGATTCGGCTCAAGTAAACAGATATTACCATTACCTAATTTTGTTATCAAGGAAACCGATGGTCAACACCCTGAAATTTTTTTAATATTACGCCAAAGTTGAGTAAATGAACAAAATTGGGGGTAGATGCGATCCACTCGGCTTGAATGAACAGATATTTGCTTAACTAATAAATTTCAAGTAGTTGTATTTCCATTTTGATGTAGATACGTCCATCAAGTATGCAATCTATGAAAACGCGAGCGCGATTTTGATGTTTACATACACGTTCATATTTTCAAAACTGTTAGTTTTCGAAACGTGGTAAATATCTCATTGGAAAGATTTGAAGCTGAGTCTAAAATAATAAATAAAATGTATACAAACCTGACAATTATGTCAAAACTTATGACAAGTTAAAATGACGATTTTTGTTGGCACATTTCTAATATGAGAGTATAGTGCGTATAAATGAAAATAAAGAATGGCAAAAGAAAATTAATTAATTAATTAAAAAACTATTGATTATAGTTAACTTAAACGTTCAAAGTTTAGTTGCTCATCACTTAGGAATTGAAACTGACGAGATATTATCAAAATCTGGTGTTCTTGGTCTGAGTGAGACTTGGATGTACGAAGATCAATCGATTAAAATTATAGGATTTGAATTGAAATCATATATGAACAACACTCAAGCAAATGTCATGCTAAAGAGGTCGATTTAAATATGTTCTTAACTGCGGCATTTTTGTAATACACAGAAAGTTCGAAATTAATTGTTAAACGGTGTTTACAATGGATAAAGAGCTTCCAATAATTTTAATGGGTGATTTTAATGTAGATGTTAACGGAATGAAGGAGCGTTTGAGTTTATGAAGCATCATTTCAATCTAGATATGGTTCCGACCAATTATCCAAGTACATTAGGAAATATTTACATAGATTTGTCATTCACTAGAAAAATAACTCCAGAACTTCTTTCATTGATTTGTTACTTTTCGTATCATAGACAAATTCTTCATAAAATTGTGATGTAAAATAATAAAATGTTTCAAAAATGATCTTTTTATCGCCAAAAAAATACTTACTTTTATATGAGTAAAGTAGTTGTACGCCTAATAACCCTTGCGTCTATGTCACCGAACAGAGCCTGCCGTAATTTTTTTTAGAACAATTAAAACTGGCTATATAAGCAAATCATACAAATACTCGGTTGTTCGCGGATATTATTGTACATAATTTCAATTTTTTTTAGAGTCGCCTAAATGTTTCCAATTCACTAATACATTCTCACTTTTTATTCTATTTATTTATTTAGTATAAACTTCACATCTCTATATAAGCGTGTGAAGTTTTTCTTAAAATTGTACTAAACGCCATTTTTTTAATCTAGTAGAAAATTAGGATAAACTTCACATGCATCATTCGGTTATTATTCTCTTTATTTAAATTGATTCTCAAATTTCGGCCGATTCAATTGTGGTAATTTAATTTCAGTATTTACTTTTATTTTGTTTCTGTTCCACGGCGTAGGCTAGGAATATGCAAGCCTCAGCGAGGTGGCCCTATTCCTTGACACGGATGGTCCCCGGACCTTACATCCTGGATTTCTATGTCTGGGGATGTGCTAAGGAATTGGTGGATGCAACAAAGGCATTTGAAAAAATGAAATGCAACTTCGCTCAACAACCGTGGAGATAAGAAAAAGATAACTTGCATGCCATGGAGTGAATGTTGTCATTTTGAACAAAATCTAACAAATGTGAACGAGTGTCTGGAAATTTGTGATAAAATGCTTAATCAGAAAAATGGTGGTTGTATTGCGGCTTCATGAACCAAAAAATGCTGATGGATGCGGTTATAATCGTATTAGTAGCACTGGTAATTTTCCGTAGTGATTATACACAAGACTGATTCTTTTGTTTTATTTATTGAAACAAATTTATTATTTTTATTTTTATACACAATTTTGCTTTTCACTTTTACTTATCTTACTTATTTACTATACTTATCGAGTCGATGTCTACAAAAATTGTTAAACAGCTTGAGATCTTTTTACATCTGTCATCATTTGCGGTCGGTACGAGAACCAAAAATAAAAATAGTGGTGTGCTGAATCTACTGTACCAATCTATCTTATCAATTTGAGAAGATAAAGAAGATAGATAGACGTCAGCTGTCAACAAGATTTTTAGGTAGGTACAATAATAAATATTTAAATATTGCATAATTTTTTATTGGAACAAATTAACTAATACTGATGACAGATGAAAAAGTGAAGATGAAAAAGTTATTTCGTGCCTTTACGACTGAAACAAAAAAGTTAAATAGTCATAACGGTGAGATAAGGTGAGATTTTGGGTAATTAAAAAAAAACTTAAAAATATCTCGCAGTTACCGTGATACTTAGGACATCAGTTCCATAGGATGAAAGCTTCCAAATGACCCTCCTAATCTATCTAAAATATCTGTCGGTTCACCTGCCAATCATCCTGTATACATGAAATCAGCTACTGTTTCGTACGAGCAAATTAGATGTGCTTGGCAATTTTCATAAAAAGCTCTTAGTTCTACTGCCATTGCTCTTAAAATTAATTCAAATTCTACATTAAGTAATGTAATTACCTGAAAAGCTTTCTAACAATTAGTAAATACGCATAAACTTGTTACAACAATTAAGTAATATCAGTTTCCTTAAACAGAAATTCTTCAGATTTTTCAAATAATCTTGATGAAAATGATACAAGCTTTTATATTATGTGAACAACAATATTTTAAAATGTCTACAAATTATTTTGAAAAAAGCTCACAAATTAATAACATTTACTTTGACATAACTACTTTACACAACTATTAACTCATCAGTCAACAAAAATATAAACTTCATATCATCAAACGTAATATGAGTACGAATTAGGGTGGATGCTGATGGGTGGGAAAAATTATTTGTACTTACATATATAAAGTTTTACCAAGGTAACGTAAAATAAATGGTACATGAGACGTTCGTATACGTATTCAATTTTAATTTAACTTACATGCATCAGTTTGTTTACTACACTTCACATAAATATCTAAAACATAAACAGACAGAGTTAAGTCATTTAGAGAAGATAATTAATTTACTGTGTTTTTATTGTAAGGTTCTACTTGTATGTGTATAAGCTTGGTTTTTCTACCAAGTTGTTGGAAATTGAATGAAAATTTATTACATTTCAGAAAACCATAGAAGCAAAATTTTATATACATACGTACATAAAATCATGTTGGAATGTTTTTTTTTTTATTTAACTGAAAACATTAAATATATCCCATTCACATATATACACACATAAAATAGTCTCTAGCAACTAAATTACACGAAGGAATGAAACGGCGAAGATGAACTTATATAAGAATACTGTGCGGAATCAAGGAAATGATGGAAATGTTTTAAGAAGAAAACTGAAAATGGGGATAACACAAAAAAAAAAAAACTTTAATTGAATTGAGAATAAGAATAAAACAGTTGAATTCAACATCTATTTGGTATATTCGAGTGCTCCAGCGATTACTGGGAAGATCACGTAGTTTTGATTTATTGAAATTGAATTATAGTTAATATTGAAATTGGATTGGTTTTTGTAGAGCTTAATGTGTTTCCGATATTTGTTTGTAAATTATATTGTGGTTTTCTTGTTTCAGGTCAGTATTTTGTATAAAATCATGCTGATTACTGATTTGATATACGATATCATTAGTACCTAGAATAAATCGATTTAAATAACTTTGTTACGATAGCCGTGGTAGCAATAAATAATAGAAATAATTACGATTCGTTTTAAAGTCTAGAATGGTTTCATTAAAGTAACATCGATAATGAGAAATGTCATTAATCCGAGCATACTGTGCTACCAGGATTTCATCGATTTGACGAACACAGATGGAAAACAATGGAGATAATTTTCATGGTGAAGGCCCTATCGAATTCATTGCAGTCACACGACGAAACTCTTGACACACAGTCAACTCATTCACTCGTCGTCACTTCTGACTTGTGCTTCAACTGCTTACGCAAAGGCTCCAGTTCGAATTGGAAATCCAGTTTGTGCCGGGTTTGAATCGACATCCGTTGAATCTTCATCACAAACCCAAGCCACCCACAGCAACCGCTATCGTAACGCAATCAAATCAAGGCTTCATCGTTCGAGCTCTGTTGGGTGCCGGATTCCAAATCAGCTTCATATTGGAGAGTACATCAAATCGCATTGAATTATCGAAAATATCAGTGAACGAGGCGAGGCGCGTTCAATTGTTGGACTTTTATTACGCTCTTGAATCGATTAAAAATGTTCAAACATGATTACAGCCCTCGTCGTTGAGAAGATCACAAGCACGCTGCCAATCAAACCAATTTTCATTTTTCCAACAAGATGGACATCTTACCCGGGGCTGATGTCATTCGTATATTTGTCGAGGATATTGTTCATTTCGGGAATTATCGCACGATGAGTCAGAATGTGAACGGCACTACGAATCGACACATTATCACAACGAAAGCGAATGATACACAGTCTTCCTGCCATTCAAAACATTCGACACATTGCACGAAACATCAACTGACTTATGGTTCAACCAGAACTTCGAAATAATACCCATTCATACGGATGCATTGATAGATCTTGACGGCACGAACACAGAAACTACCAGCAAATCGTATGGCGTCCTTCTTCAAAAGAACCAGTTCGAGATTGTCGTGTTTGCACGGTCACTTACGGTATCATCAGCGCACCGCGTCTTACAACTCGTACCATCTATCAGCTAGGACGAGAGGAACAGCAGAAGTTCGCAATTGCAGCCAAATTCGTATCGAGAGACTTCTACGTCGACGACCCGATTAATGACTAGCTTATAGAAGAGATCGTGGATTTAATCGAAGCCCACGGACAAATGGCGGAACTGCTATGATGCGGTGTCTTCAAACTGCGGAAGCGGTCCTCGAATAGCACAGAGCTTCTGAAAATACTAATCGAATTCCGAGAACATCAAGGTACAACTTAAACTGAATTATGACGACTCAGTCAAAACACTTGGGCTACATTGGCTTCCATCGGCTAATTGTTTCGGATTTAACATAAATCAATATATTATGTTCGTGCACCAACCAAACGAATGATATTGTCGTGATCATCCAAGATATTCGATTCGTGCATGGGTTCTCACCCCCAGGATTACACACTTACCGATATAGTTTGAGATCACTGGATGCTTTCAGAATCGATCGCTCGATAACTCATTCGACAAATTGCAGCAAACTTCAGTTTCATGGGCTCAGCGACGCCATTGAAGTTCCGCACGACCCAAAACGCACTACCTACTACATCTGGAGATTTTTGCCAACATAATCCTCGCCAAACTAATGCACAATATAATTTAGTTATTCGATGTGTTACTGGCCGACTTACACGTGGTACTTGGTTACCTATGCAGCTCGTCTAACTAATGGATGACCTTTGTGGCTTTTCGGTCTCGCAAACCAAGGATTACCTTTAACCTACCAGTTGGAAATATCAATGTCGAGAGCGCCTAGCTTGGTTCAATAGATACATACATTTAACTCCCACTTCGATCTTCAAGCCCTTTCGTCGGCAGTGAGCCAGTGACACAAAGGAAGCATTCACTCATTCTCCCCAAAGGCAACCAACTTAAAGGTTGTATGGGGAAAAAAGTGTTGAGATATCGAACGGGACATTTCCTAGAAATGTGAGGTTATGCTTAAAACGTATCCAGAAAAAATATTGGCCGATCGAAGGTGATTTAGGGGTCGCGGCTTGAGCATGAAGATCGCTAAAACGGTATTTTTTTCAATTTTTCACTTTCAAACGAACAGAAAAATTATTTAAAGTTTTGTCTCAGCCTAAATAAAAATTGTGTTGAAAAGAGGAGAAACGGAGCTCCTTTCCAAAACATTAAAGATATCGAAAATTGGTTAATAGCGAGATTATTGCCAATTTTCGAATCTAATAAAAAACCAAATAACAAATGATTTTTTTAAATCCTGGAGTTCATATTCAAAATTACAGACAAAAAAATAAATAAATAAATAAAAATGATAAATAACGAATAAACAATGGAATGTTTTATGGTGTGATAACAAACCGTATGAGTCATTGTGACATAACATAGTTGTGTTTTATGATGTCATTATTATAAAACCCAACTATGTTAGGTCCTTATGACTCATTCGTCGCATTATTGTATTTAGAATTTAAACCCGTCTACCGCATTAATTATGAGTGACTTGCTATGGCCAATATGTTTCATTGTATCAAATAATATATAAACAAAAGAATTGCAAATTAATTTATGTTTAAAAGACACAACCTTTTAATAATTAAATCTATAGTCCGTTTAACAGGTTTATTAATATTTTTAAGAAAGTGCTACTACAGTTGATAAAATGACGGCTAATTTATGGTCCACTACAGAAATTTATCTTCTTGAGTACTGGCATGAGTACTGTCAAATTATTGCTGCTAAGTTACCAACAAAAAAGCAAGTGTTGTGTCTTTTTTTCAATGACGGTACTGTAAAATTTACTGAAAGTGCAGCTTTGACAATCCAGGAAGTGCCAAAAGCACGAAATTTAGTGAAAAAAGAACAAAGTTCCATTGAAAAGTTGGAACAATTGCATGATGAGTGGAAAAATCTTCTAAAGAATAAAAATAAACCTACAAAAGTTTACCGTGAAAGAGAAATTGCCTTTAATAGTAAACTGGATGATTTTTTCGATATCGCACACACTAATGTCTTGTCTATGATGACCAGTGAAGACGACAAGCGATTCTTCTTGTCACAGCGTGAGAAAGGGCATCCCGGCTATTTGGCTGGAGCCGCAGACGATGTGAAATTGAAAAAGAAAAGCAGAAATCGGAACGTATGAAGGCAGAAAAAAAATCGTAAACGAAGATATATTGCAGAAAAAAGTAAACCAATTCCAATAGACTCGCAAGCATTAATTTCGTCATCGGAAAGTGACAGCAAAACGATATATATATAAAACCAACATTTTGGACATTCTTTTGTTGAACTCGCTTTGAATCGAACAACACTGAGGCGTCTTCGTCAAGCAAATAGAGTAGAAATAGCAGCATGAGTTGAATCGACTTTCAAGTATACAACAGGCGTAGTACATTGTGATGGAAAATTACTTCCAGAGTTATCTGTGCCACTATTCTGGTAATTCCCTGGGAATAGGGAATTGGGGAAAGATTTTATATGTAATTTCAGTTCAAATATTTTTTTTCCGGCCTACTAAGGAGAAAACTTTCATGTAAATATTTATAAATTGGGAATAATTTTTCCATATCTAAATTGGCAGGGAAAATTATTCCCAATTTTATTTTGTTTTCAAAAAAATTACCACTAGATTTTTACCTCAGTATGCCAGAAAAAAATTCTAAAATAGAAATTACATATAAAATCTTTCCCCAATTCCCTATTCCCATGGAATTACCAGAATATGTATTGCCACTGGAACGGAGACCGTCGAATTGTTCTCCATTTGCCATACAGATCCATATAGATGGAGAACAATTATTGGGCATTTCTAAAATATCAAGATCAACTGGTTTGGAAATGGCGGAGGCTATTTTCCAAAAATTCAAATACTGGAAGATTAAATGGAGCAGCTATTATTTTGAGCAGGAACTGTATCGAAGTTTATTATATCTTCCTTGTCGACATCTCGACAGATTTAATTACACCAAACACTGGCGTTTTTTTAAAACGGCCCAAGATTTTCACAGATTTCTTAAACAAAGATCAGGATATGTAGCCTCAGGATGATAATTTAAAGAACGGAATGAAGATTGTCAGTCAAATAAAAATCGTAAAGTTAATACAAGATTAAAATAAGAAATTAACAAGAAATTAAGATAACATGCAATATTTACAACAAGCCGTAAAGGACTACACACAGAAGTTTGCAACATATACCAAAACATCTTTTTTGGGTAGAAGATCTACTTAGTTTGATTGATTTCATTATGCTTTTATAATAAATAAAAAAATAGTAATAATTTGCCTTGTTTTTGTATTTTGGTAATTTGGCAATAACTCGCTATTTGTTAACCGATTTTTAATATCTTTCATGTTTGGAAAGGTAAATGCCACTTCTATGCAACACAATTTTCAATTAGGTTGAGAAAATTTCTTATATCACTTTTCTGTTCGTTTGAAAGTGAAAAATTGAAAAAATACCGTGTTTATCGAACTTCGCGCTGAAGTCGCAACCTCTATTTCACCTTCGATCGACCCAGTATTTTTCGGGTTAACTTTTTAGCATAACCTCAAATTTTTACGGGGTGTCCCGTTAGATATTGGAACTTTCGAAAATATGGTCTACCCTAGTCTATATTTACAAACATTTGTGACGAACGCGTTCGGTGGAAAAAGTTCCGCCGCAAATTAGGAAGTATGGATCCAGCACTTGTCGGTATTTTGGTAAACATCAAAGAAATTTGCGCCGCATGATGCTCTAGTGAGGACTCTTTCTGAGTTTTTGACATCCAACATTTAAAAATATTTATCAACCTGTAAATTTTCTTCTAATTTTTATTTTGTGAAAGAAAAAATTTTTAAAAATTTTTTCTGTATGTTAACATTTGCGGCGAAAATATTTTTCCCGAATGCGTTCAGCACAAATTTTTGTAAATGTGCACCCACCTTAAGAGTTTAATTTTTTCGCAAGTACAGCGCATAACGCTACATGGTGGGTCACATTTGTTGTTGACACACTTGCAAAAGCACTAGTGGGTTTTAAGCATCAAAAGTTTTATGCGGTTGCATGTTCGTAAATTTGTTGAGTGCTTTCGCCTTTGCACAAAAACGGACCAGCAACTGATGTCCAACCTTCCATCGCACCGTGTTACTCCATCGAGATCATTCCTGGACAGTAGGGTGGACAGTGCAGTGTTACGACTGCTCGTTCATAACCATTTTATCGTATACCTCCTTTGTCATAGCCCATTGTAGTCGGTTCGGTTTGTGTCCTTGCTTCATTTCACCGGTTGATTGTTGTTGTTTTTTTATGTACACCATTTTATGTGATGGCGCGACAAAAGGAAAAATGATGGCGCCAGACCAATCTGTACCGAGTGTGTGCGTGCCATAGCACGACTATATAGGGTGTTTTTTCCTGTGGTGAACGAGGGAGACAATAAGAAAAACATTCTAGAAGTTTTTTTGACTTTTTAACTTTTTATGCGGCATTTAAACCAATTGAAACATGCACTAAATCTGTAATTAATTTGTTTTAAAAAATAACAAAAAAACGATTATTAAAATATATATAAAGAAAATACCATTTTGTTCTTGGCGAAATTAATTTTTATTGAAGTAAAAAGTTTTTTTCCGCCATTTTTTAAATTTACAAAAATGGCGGAAAAAAACTTTCGTCGCATAGTATTTCGAAAAAACCGCCATCATAAAAATCTAAAAATTGTGTGTGTGTGTGTGGTTGGGGCAAGAACAATTCAAATTTTTTTGACATTGCCGCATATAAACTGAGAAAACGGTTTTTGTTCAACAGTACAAAATGAGTTAATTTACGTGTGCCACATTCAAACGGCACGAAAATATTTTACGGGTGCGGAAATAATTTAACTTACGTGTTCCACATTTTAACAATGGCCCGTTGGGGCCACTTAAAGCATAGTTACTGTTTGGTGAGCCAACATTTCACCGCATTTGTTGGTTTAAGGCGAAGGACGCCCAACGATACGTGTGGCCAACCGGCTATCCGTGTATTCTACGGTTAAGGTGAAGGACGGTCACCGCCGTATGTATTCAAAAGGCAAAAAGATCGCCCCCTGAAGAGATTATATCCGGGTTTTGGCGAGCCCGAGCCCAACGAATTATTTACTGGTGGCCAGATGAGGCCTTGGCCAGGTGGCAAAGTGGTGAGCATGCTTGCTCCAGCGATCGGAGGTCTCGGGTTCGATTCCCGGTGGCGAAAAAATTGTTGGTTTAGTATCAATGAATTAATCACTCATTATCCGAAATGAAAATATGATTATGAAACCTCATTTGAGGCGGCCAAATCCCTTGATGGGATATAGTACCAGAGAGAGAGAAAGAGAGGTGAGGCCATGCGACCTCCATGTAAGACCTCATAGTATCATGTTTATTTTTATTTTTTTTTAAAAATTTAATTTCCAATTGTTGTTCTCGGACCCTTGGTGCCCGCATCCGATTGCGAAACCAGCGCTTGCGCCGTTTGAATTCGAATGGATGCGTGCACGAAGGCATCTTTTTCGGTTATAATTATCTCGTTCGGTTCTTCAAGCTCTGGCTGACGAATTTCGGCGAAACTCCAGCTTTTTATTATTCGCGTTTTTTTTTCAATTTTTCTGTAATCACGGTGTAGACCAGGATCCACGCAAGCCTCTAACCCTACGACCCATCGCAATTCTCCCTGAGATTTAGCCGTATGAGGCCTCGGTGTGGTATCAGATGACAGCTGCGGAATGGTGTTGTACCATTCTGTAACAGCAGGTTTAATACTCATCAGCTGCGGTGGTGCATCGTGTAGCTCTTTGCCTACATCTGCATTTTCGTATGCTTATCTACGAAAGCCTTGCATTTGGAGCTGGTGTCCGTGCTTTCGTGGTAGCCTCGAACACCAGCTCCATCGCACCGTTCAAAATGCCCCTCACGCGAAACATTCCTAATCGTCACTCCGCATTTCTGCATCACGAGGCGTAGATCCTAGAACCAATGCATTATTGATTTAGGATGGTACCACCTGTAACTTTATTCCACCTGCTTTACCGCATGTCGGCGGCTTGTAAAAAGTAGAGATGTAAGCATTATCCATGACGCATCATAAGGACTTTACTCACGTTCGAGTGATTGATAACACTGGTATGCCAGATCGAAGCGTACCTAAACTCGCAAAAATTGTGTCCATGACATTTCTTGCAACTGATAAATATGTTTCACCCCTTTTGGAAAATTTCGTCGACCTAGTATCTTTCTCGCATAGAGCAGCGATCGAAGTGGTTTTGAACCAACGATAACTCGACAGAATTATTTAGACTCACCCAGGATCTGAAGGACGAGTGAGATAAGGGAACGGTTTGTTCAAGCGACCAATTGCAAAGCTGTGTCTGCTGTCGATTTCGCAGCGTTTCGTTTTACAACAACAACAATCACAAAAGTATCAAAATACTTGGAGGCGGTCGGTTTCCATTATTTGATTTGTTTTAACGTGTAACTTTAAATGCCAGCAATTGATTCCAATGGGTTTTAGTTTCGGGAAAATAAGTTTAGGAGGTACTCATTTACTGCATCAAGTATCTGCCAAATTTTTTATTTTTTCGATACGTTAAATCACAACTTATTCTGTTACCACAGCAAAACCGCCATATTTTAATGTCAGCCTAAAAATAAATATGTCGTGAGACTATTAAACTCGCATGATAAATAATACATTTTAGTTCCGTAGCAGTTTATTTTGAGATTTAACTTTTGACTATAATCATTTGTTAGGGAATCGGAGCTTTAAGAGGCCCCGTTGTCATTATTCCGATGATTTTACCATTCAACGAAATTTGTATTTCCTTTTAATTCTATATCGGATTAATTTGAGTATGGCCCCTGAATATGAATAGCTTTTAAATCAAAGGATACATCAGAACATTAAACGACATAAACATTTGTTAGGGGCTCGGAGGTTTAGGGGTCTCCCCTTGTCATTATTCCGATGATAGTAAGATTCAACGAAATATGTAATTGATTTTAATTCTGTATCGGATTACATATCCCGTTGAATGGTACTATCATCGGAATAATGACTATGGGGAGCTCTTAAACCTCCGATTCCCCAACACATGTTTATGTCGTTTAATGCTCTGATGGATATCCTTAAATTTAAAAGCCATTCTTAATCAGTGGACTTACACAAATTAATCAGATAATGAATTAAAATTAAATTGCTAATTTCGTTTTATTTTACTTTCTTGGGTTGACAGTAATATTTTTCTTTAATGATAGTATCACGACAGATTTATTTTGGGCTGGCATTAAAACATGGCAGGTTTTCTTTCGTTGACAGAATAATTTTTGGGTTGGTATATAGAAAATAGAATCTCTTTAAACATTTTTGGACTGACAAGTCTGTATATTTTAGTATTGCCATCGATTTTTTTTGGGGTTAGATTTTGGGACAACTTCGTATACATGGACCCGTATCCATTTTAAATTTTTTCTGCGATTTTGATAAAAATTGCAGTGATAAGTAGTTTCTAATGTAAGAAAACGTTTCTAATACCGGTGAGGCGTAGTAAGTAAAAAATAGCTCGAACAATTTTGAACAAAATTGTATGGTGATTTTCGAATGTCATGTTGCGTTAATTGCGTCTTTTTACACAAGGTTGTTATGAATAACAACACTGATTTGTAGCATTTGTGGCCCGGATTTGTTCTCTATTTTCAAAAAAAAATTGAGATGGAATTTTCGAGTATCACAAATTGATTGCGATGGGTTTTGTTTTCGGAAAAGATCGCAATAAAGAGCGTTTTTTTATTCCAGGCTGTGATGATATTGTCGATTCTATAAAATTTTTTTTATACTTTCCTAGTGTATGAAAAACACTTTGATGTTTTCGCGTAATTTTTACTACTTTCGAGGCCCGGCAATTCGTTTACGGACAATATTTAAGACGGAAAGAATACACATAATGATACCCAATCACTGGATGTACAACTGATAGAGAAATAATTCGTTTTAATCCGCTCTATTGTGTATCGGCCAAAGATAATGATCAATACTGGGCTAAAATTGATTGATAGCAATATCTTATCCGTAGCTGTTAAATACATGGTTGTTGTGTCTCTTATTGATATATAACATGACGAATATAAATACGTAAATTATACAAATTTATTAATTTTAATATTTTGTTGTAAAACAACAATAAAATTTACAAGACCCCTTTACACATATATTTTGTTCTTATATCGAGTAAATGTTTCAATTATGATCATTTTCTATAACTTTACCACTTTATTATAGTTTTTGTGTCTCTTGCATTATGGCTGCTAGTTTTAGTATAAAATTTTTCTACCTTCACTTTGAGTCCAAAAACTTTTTCCGCAAAAATTTAAAATTCGTTTTGATAAATAAAATGTTTAATTTTATATTTTACATTCACAAAATTAAATTAAAAACAATTTTTTACTGTCTATTTATAAATAAATATTTTTAACAAAATTAAAACAAAAAAGCTCTATACATCTTGTTCTATTTACTACGTATACAGTGATGAAATGCAAACAAAAATAAAAATGGTAAAATCTGAAAGCTTTTTTTATTTTAAATTTTTTAATTAACAAAAAAAATAAACAAATTCATAATTTATTCCGTTTGTTATAAATTTTTTTATTTCCTCCAGAATCTCATTTTAACTTTTGCAAGTTTTATATGTTTGTGCCGCAAACAGCTAGCTAGCTAGCTAACTATATATAGCGCAGTGAATGAAAAAAGCTTCGAATTTTTGCAATAACAAGAATACTTGAAACATAATAATGCTAAATGATTTTTGCGCTTTTATATACACATACATTATATCCCTTTTTCAACCAAACAAAATAAAAAAATGGCTAAATTAAAGTCCAAGCCACACAAATGTGTGAGTAAAAATCATAGTATGTAATGGCGTTTTTGATAAAAAATTTCGCTTGATTTGAAGTACAACCAACACAATTGTATGTATAGTTATAGTGTTTTTTTTCGGAGGAAATAAGTTTGAAAGGAATGCGCAAATGTGTAAGTTGGTTCGAAACATATACAAAAATAAATTTTTGACTTGGTACTTTTGCCGTACTCGCACAATTGTGTTAGTAAATCACGAAAGGGATATATATATATATATGTACAATGTGTAAAACAGAAAAGTTTTGTGTTGATTTATTTTTATTGCATTCATTTATTTATTCATTTTCAAAAATAAAATTTTTGCAAAAGCTTGGTTCGCGAAACTTTGCATTTATATTGCTTGTACATTGCACAGTGATGATACGTAAATTATTTCTTCGCGTGTGTGTATGTACGAGTATAGTTTATGCGAAATATTACTATATGGGAGCAAATCACTCAATTTATTTTCAAAACTAGGTGCAAATCTTCATAATATAGAAAAGCAGTCTAACATAAATTATTTTAACAGGTTGAATAAGAAAACCGTTCGTTCGTAGCACACCAAAATAATTATGTATATATGTCCTAGGAAAAGCAATCGATTTAAACCTCATTAGAGAATAAATTTCCAATTCAAGCTGTCCGGATTATAGATTACGATGGAATTGTGTATATCCGAAAGTAAATCATTATTTTGCTATACTCGTTTTCGTATATTTCGTTCAACGATTTACAATGAAATCTAACAAGAAAAGGCTAATATTATCCTTTCAATAGAAAAAAAGGAAATTAATCGAAAATAAATATCCTTTTTTCCATTTCATATAATTCAATTTTAACTCAAACTAGAAACACATCTATCTATTTATTCTTATTCATCGATCCGTATTATATAGACGTGGAAATACTTTCATTGAAGCCATGGAACGGTACTGCAGAAAAGGATTAATTGTTTTCCTCCTCCTTGTGTGTATGTGTGTGAGTGTGTGGGTTGTGTTTGAGTGTGGGTTTGCATGTAGAAACTCTTTTAAATCAGATTGAAAGAAGATTTTCTCTATTCAAATAGATAAATTGAATACACATACTACTCGTACACATGCTCGTATAATATTCAAAAGCTGTTTTTGCGCTTTTCAAACAAACTTTTTATTTTCCGATATACATAGTTGAAGATTTAATCACAAAGCGAACGCTGCAATTATCTAATTTTCAGTTTATTTAAATGAGACGGAAATAATTCGATTCCAGACTATTTAAAAAAATTGTGCTTTATTCTAAAGCTTTTATTTTCATTTTAATTAAATCTTGAATAATGTTTTTGATCGGCAACTTAAAGATTTACTTAAATATATATTATTTTTAACTTATTAAAATACCACCGCAGAACATAAGTATTTTTAACTTTATCCATTTCTGGGTAAATCTTTTACCTAGTAAAATTGATAAAAATCGACTCGACAAAATACCAAGAATATAAAAAAAGCGTTTTCTTATTTTTTTTAAATATATATTTTTCTTTGTTATTTTTTCGTACACTGCACCAAGGAAGCTATAAAACTGAGCTTTTATTTTGATTCTATTTCTTTCGATGACAACAACAACAACAAAAACTACAATGGAATAATAATAATAATAAACCGAAAGGATTTTAGATTTAAAGTATTTAGTTATAGTGTGAAAGGTTGTCATCTTCTTCTTTTGCACACCCGATACAAGACCTTATATTTTATTGTATTTTTAGTGTAGTATAGTGTAGTGTAGTGTAGTGTGGTGGTTACTTAAGATAACATTGTAGCAATATATTTTGATCCTGAATTCTGTTGTACACTAACAAAAAAGAATAACATCACAATAAAAAGGATAAACCAATATAGAGAAGAGATTTTAAAATGCTTATGGAAGAATCAAACCTAAATTATATTGGATGATTTTGCCGTAATAAATAAAAGCAATCGATTTAAGTGTCGGGTCGTAGTACAAAATGTTCGGGTTATAAAGCTCGTTTAGGTTTAAGGTTGGTTATTTCGAGAACATGATTAGTAGAGGGCTACGATAATCGACTGAACTCAAATATATTTTAGACATTTTTCATTATTAATATTTTAAGCTACACTCAAAGAACAGAACGTTTGATCAGCTTTATTAAACGTTGCAGAATAAATGCTCATTTTAAAAAAAAAATTGGCGCACATTGATCTAATTTTGAAAAATTTATCAATGCAGATTCTCGAATGAAGGACTACCTGTTTGGTAACAACAATACCCATCAATATTGGAACGAAAATTTATAGCTGTCACAGATATACCAGGACAGAACGTCCATGTTTTCATGGGCGTTATCAACACAAAACACAAAAGATGGTCCAAGTGCTAAAGATTGCAGACAGCCACAATGAGCTTCAAGACAAGCTGCACCAACTCGATACCAGGGTAGTATAAATCGAGCAGATGCATGAAGAAATATTAATAGACGCTATCCCAGAAGTTGAAGCAATACACTTTATTTCATCCAGGATTACTAGTCAGTATCAATCAACAGCTTCGAAAATGTGAGATCGTGGAAACAAATCCGACGTGAACTAAACCAAATTGAAATTCCGTCTTTCGGTGGTGATCAACTAAAACGGGCTTCTTTCCACGACAAATTCAAATGGATCGTCCATCAAAATAACAATATCAGCGAAGATCAAGACGCAGCAGTTAAAACAACAGTATGCGTGCTGGCAGACTAATAAGTCACATTGAGGTCACAAAAAAAGATTATAAGGACGCATGTAAATTCTTGGTAAATCTATACCAAAACAAGAGGCAACTAGCATCCAATCGTGTTAACGCGATTCCGAGCTATCCACCAATTAACGTAGAATGAGCAGCAGTAATAAAGTCATTACACGACTTACAAACCAGAAGAGCATGCATGTCATTAAAAATTAAGGCATCCTAACGGTTTACGGTATCATGCGGCATTACATTAAAAAAACATTATCCCGTTTTTTTATATTGATATCATATTGAGGGGAAAAGTACTAGCAATTAAAGCAAATGTTTCTTTTTGTGCTCTGTGTAACATAAATAATTTTTACAGTTTCCAGGGGATTGATTTTGATATAAAATGCTTTAACCCTTTTGTGTTTTACTAACACAAAAGTACGGTTACGGCAAAAGTACCATGTCAAAAATTTATTTTTGTATGTGTTTTGAACCAACTTATACATTTGCGCATTCCTTTCAAACTTATTTCGTCCGAAAAAAAAACACTATAACTATACATACAATTGTGTTGGTTGTACTTCAAATCAAGCGAAATTTTTTATCAAAAACGTTATTACATATGTACTATGATTTTTTGCTCACACATTTGTGTGGTTTGGTCTTTAATTTAGCCATTTTTTTATTTTTTTGGTTGAAAAATGGTTAAAGGAAAGTGAAGTGTTTTTTCTTTTGATTTGACTTAATAGTCAGAACAAAATAAACTGTTAATTGGCAATAATTATAAATTTATCTATTGAAGAAGAAGATATGTATTTTATGATGAAATTGTGAATGGTGAAAATAAATCAAAGACGCAATCTTGATTTTTATTCACCACCATATTTTAGTGTACAAAAAATGGTATTGTTGCACTTGAGTATGTCATGGATATTATGATACGTCAAAAATAAAATTTGGCAATTATTTAAATAATTGGACTTGTTTGTGACGTCGGTGTCACTAGATTTGAAAATAAAAGCTGCATGTATTACATTTAGTCAAGACATAAGTTTTGAGAAATTTGTGTGTAGGCGTACTTATTCAAATAAGTCTCCTCGTCAGTGGCACTATTTTGGTGGTTCACGGGGGGGTGGGGAGGAAGATGTTTGTATGTGGTTTTTGTTCGAATATTTTTTTCCGGCTTACTGAGGAATGAAATTTGATGTGAATATTAAAACGGCTGACAACAATAAAACGAATCACAATTCAATTCATTTTCAATTTGCCTTGCCAAAATCATTGATATCAAATAAAAAACCTCTTAACGAGGTAAATGTTCGAGTGACGAAAGCTGAATTCAATTCACAAAATTTCTGATATCAAATTTGTGCCGAAAAAAACAATTGTATTCGATTTGTCAACGATTTTTCGGAATGTTAGTGCATTCAGCGCGTTGTTGTTTAACATTCAAAAAACCGTTGACATAAGTTGTTGTTTTTGACAGCTAGAAAGAAAAATGTAAACAAACGCGCCGAATGCACTAACATTCCGAAAAATCGTTGACAAATCGAATACAATTGTTTTTTTCGGCACAAATTTGATATCAGAAATTTTGTGAATTGAATTCAGCTTTCGTCACTCGAACATTTACCTCGTTAAGAGGTTTTTTATTTGATATCAATGATTTTGGCAAGGCAAATTGAAAATGAATTGAATTGTGATTCGTTTTATTGTTGTCAGCCGTTTTGTCTTCGACTTTGAGTTCACACACACATGATAGCACACAAGTGGCCGCTACGTGGCATTGTGCCTCATACACAGATGCGCGGCATTGAAATGAGCAAAATAAACAACAAAGTCATGCTAATGCAACAAATACAGAAAAAACTACACTATAGATAGTTGTATTAAAATATATGTGTACATCGTATGTGGGCACTAGTTTAATAAGTAGTGGTACGAAAGAAAAAAAATAACATGGGATTGTTAGTGTAACCAATACAATCTTCTGTAGTTTGTTGAATATTGGCATCTGCGTTTCAGACTTTGTTCAGAGCTTAATTGTTGTTCGTTTCGCGAAAAACGAATTACGCATACTCTCACACAGCTGCCGGCTGTGTGTTACGGAGTGTGATTGTGTGAATGATTCGTTCTTCTTCTCTCGATATTCGTCACTGCAGTGGCCTGCGTCTGTGTATGAGGCACAATAGGACGTAAAACAATAGTACGAAACTGTTTCAATAAAAAAATGGAAAACAATAAAACAAAATTGTTTCTATTGAAGAATGGTTCAATACGATTTATGTTTGGAAAGTATATGTGCTCTTGGCCTCGAAATAGTAAAGACTTATATTATCTTTTTTATGTTGAAAAGTAGGGTCAGGTCTCATCATTAGGTTCAGGTAGGTAGTTTTTTTATTATGTTCAGCACGATAACCTACGTTCTGGTGTACTGTTTCTAGTGTCTGGAAGACGATTCTATTTTTTTATTTTGCATGCAACTTTTCAATCTTCATTTTGTAGTCTTTTAGTAGATTTTATTTCAGAATCCTTTACCACATGCCACAAACAGGTCATGCCGGGTGTGATCTTATTACACACCCGGTTCTCGTAGGCTATCGGCTGAACATTTGTAGTCTAGTTTTTAGTGTATGTTACAGAGTAGTAAAAATTTAGACCAGATGCATGTGTTTTTGGTAGAAATTCGATTGAGTAATTCAACAATTTTTTTTGCATGTTTCTTGCTGTTTTGTCACTAACTGCATGCGGCTACCATTCATTTTTGATTCCTTAAACAAAACAATAAAATATACATATTTTAGTGTGTTAGTTGGAAATAAAAGTTAATAGTAGCTAGCCTCTCGCTGATATTCCATCTTCATGCGATGGGAGGGGAGATAAGATCTATTTTTCAAAGAAATCATCATAATGATAAAAAAATATCGATTTTATGCAAGGAGACTCAAATGTTCAATGTTTTTGGTGATTTTTTCGATCACATCAATTTGTCAGTTTTTTCATTTTTTTTTGTTATGAAAAAAGAGTCACTGGTAAAAATTCTCTTAGCAATGATAATAATATGATGTATTTATATTTCGTCGGCTCAGTATTATCTTGTCGTAAGTACCAAAATGTCGTTTTTCAGTTTTTTATACTAGTATTTTTAGTTTTTCATCCTCTTTCTAAATCTATAATCCATTTTATCCTAAGTTATATGGTTTCTGAGTTACAGAGAATTTATTTATCGTAAATCCACACAACATCATAAACTTTATATTTGTATCGTATGTCACAAATTCTGGAGATACGACAAAGTCGCTAACACACATTTATAATACAAATGTCGTATGTCCAGCATAAACAAATATTTTGATATACGTCCAATTTTTTTCTGTCACAAAATAAACCAATAAGATCACAGTACTCCACCACGTGAGCGGAATATATATAAAGGTTAATCGCAATTTTAATTCAGTATCCTGGTTATTATTGAATGGTGCAAATCGCGGTTATTTTTTATTTCCTATTGTTTATTTTGAATTTTTTTTTAATATGTTATTTTATTTTGAAACTACTAAATATTTGTTTTTGAAAATAAAAGATACATTCAGACGATGTTTACGAATGTTTTAGTTGCTTTCTAATTTGTACCAGTCAAACGAGTTTTAACAGTCAAACGTTCATTTTTATAAAATAATCTTACGTCTCCTAAGATTTTTACAAATTTTATCGTAAGTCCATAAATTTTAATGTGATTTATGTATTTGTTAGTCAGAAGGTGTTTGTCGTATGAGCAAATTTTTTATCGTAAGTCCATTGTTTGGTACAACTTCGAAAATTATACGACAAATTAGAAAACTGTTCGTGATTTTCCGGAAAAACTAGTGGATTTATCTAAAGTGTAGGAAGTGGTAATCAATATATGGTATGATAGGTTTGGAATTATTCTATTAAATTAAACACTTCTCGATGTTATACTATCTAAATAAGCTTTCAAACTTAAAACTCAATTTCCCAAAAATGACATATTTGGACTTACGACAAGATAATACTGAGGCGATGATTTGTTTCATTGTAATACGTTGATTCACTATCATTATGAACCGCAACGGACCGATATTAGGGTGCATTTGAGCCAAAAAATGAAATTTTGCAAAAAATTAAGGTGGCTTTTAAGTTATGGAGGTCAATATCTAAAATATACGAGTTTTCTGGGACAAACGGTTGATGTCATATTGTAGGTGAGATTTCAGGCTAATAATCCTGAAAATATGAACCAAAAGTCTTGGGCTCATTTTTTAGCAATTTGGCGGAATGTGGCCGGCCGATTTCGCAGTTTTCAGTTTTTTGGCCAAAATGACCCTCTAACATAATTTTTTGAATTCTTTTTTTTGCTATTTGATAGCTGGCGTCAATACCTTTCCAACGATATGAATATGTCCAGGGTATGTCGAATAGATTCAGCACTGTGGACGTGGTAAAATGGCCAAAAATGGCCGTTCAGAGGCCGGCCGCGGCCAACATGGCGGCCAAATCAAAAAGTTGTAGAACAAAAGTTACTTAGTTTTTTAAGTACTACAACCCCTGAAAATATGAGATCAAATAAAAGAGGTACGGACAAACAAACATATATACCAAAGCAAGATTATTTGGTGACGTCATAGAAAAATTTAAAATTGTCATAACTTTGGTCAAAATCATCCGTTTTGGACGTTTGAGGTGTCGTTGAATTGGTATTGACGTCTACAATCATAATTTGCCAGTTAGAAAATAATTGGGGCATTTTTTGGGGCAGTTATACCCGAAAAACTGATTTTTTGGGGCAATTTTCGGAAGGTCATATCTCCACTCAATGTTGGTAGAAATTCATGCTTTTATACATTATTTAGGTTTATTTTTTAAGACCTTTCCAATGGTATATAACATGATCCTGGCGGCCTCAAAGGGAAAAAGTTCGAAACTTGCTGTATAATATACTTCGTTCGACTTCCAGCACAGTAGGTGCTTTCGTCACTCGTTTGGACTGCCGTCCAAAGTGATTTGTAGTTTGGGAATAATTTGTCCATATCTAAATTGGCAGCGAAAGTTATTTCCCATTTAATTTTGTTTTCAAAAAAATGAACACTAATGTTTTGCCTCGGTATATCGGAGAAGAAATGTTTGGATAGGGGTTGCATGTGAATTCTTTCCCCGGTTTTCCTGTTCCCGGGAAGTTGCCGGAGTGGTGCCGTGGGTGACTTGTTTAAATAAGTTGGTGTCCACAAATAAGTCTATGATTAGAAAACAGACATAGGACCTAATTAATAATAATATGTAGGTTTTAGTTGCTTGGTATAAGTAATTTAATTTTTCTAATGGTGTAAGTTTCACTTTTAAGTAAAACTCTCACTTATTTGTTTATGCTGAAATTTTTTCTAGTAAATAATTTAAAATAACCAAGTACGGGAATTTAATTTACCGTACGTGTTGTCTAGATTTGCTTTTGGTGGTTGATTAACGTCACGCAACGAGTGTCGTTTGGATTGTTGAATCGAAATGACGGAATTGGTTTTTGAATAATTATGCGGGTTGAGAATACATCCCGGAATGTGCTGAATGACAATTGTTACGTGGGTGTAGTGTTAAATGTTGTAGAATATCAGTACGATAAGGGTCAGAGGAATGTTCAACGTTAAGTGTGTTTGTGTGTATGTTTTTGTTTGCGTGTCCGAGTGTCATATGCTTTAAGCTTGATGATATACAGAATATGAGTTCATAGCATCTTGATCGATTTTTTGAAGATGTGTATTCAAGTTAGGTGTGCGAGATTTGTAAGAGGTTGCGTGAGTTTTTTTTGTGGGTTTGTGGGATGTGCTCGTAGTTTGTTGTCGGCGCAGTATGCGGTTTGTGCGCGGATGAGCAGTTTCCGCTGTGACCCTTGAGGTGAATTCCATTTCGTTTTTTGCGTTGAAGTTTGTCCAAGAGTGTCGGATCTGGTCGGATTGGTCGATTGTAGTAACGTGCAGTCTGCAGTAGTATTGGCGGTCTACTAATTAACTTGTTTTGTCGCGGTCGATTCGGGGTATTAGTGGGTTGTTGATC
The DNA here is from genome assembly GCA_932526605.1 of Nephrotoma flavescens. Classification (NCBI taxonomy): domain Eukaryota; kingdom Metazoa; phylum Arthropoda; class Insecta; order Diptera; family Tipulidae; genus Nephrotoma; species Nephrotoma flavescens. Next base: position 220,730,389 of record OW052220.1, read on the forward strand.
TTTTTGTATAAGTGTGTATTGTACTGTATGTGTGAGGGATGTACATTGAGTGAGGATGTGGCTTGCTTCATGAGCCGAGTGAGTTTTATCGACTGCCTTTTCCTGCTCGGAACACAGTACTGGTGAAATTTGTTGAATTGGGCTGTGAAGTTGTGATTTATCTGTTTTCCTTTGTGCTTGTAAACGTGTAGATAGCTGTTAAATGTGTTTTAACACTTGTGGTCGTTGATATGTATTTTTTGTTCCAGTGGCACTGTTCTGGTTTTCCATGAGAACGGAGTTTTGGGGGAAGTGTTTTTGCGGCATTTTTGTCTGAATTGTTCTGGCCTACTGAGAAGATAGATTTCGTGTATATATTTTAGAGTTATGTAAATGGAAAAATATTTGTCCCTATAAAAATTTTGTGCAACAAAAGTTTCCCAATTAACTACGTTTTTGAGTATTTTGCTATAAACTAGTTTCTTTAGTGGGATAGGGGAATGCGGTTTAGACAGGAATACTATGGGGTGTCTTTCCTGGTTCCCTGTTCCCGGGGAGGGCCAGAGTTCCACAGTAGAGGTTTAACGGTGGTTGTTTTGAGTGTTGTGATTGATATTTGCTAGCGCGGGGTTGGTTTTGATTTTTTGACACTCATTCAATGGTTTGTTCTATGTGTTATGGGGGCAGTATTTTGATCGTGAATGGATGAATGTTAGATTTTCAATGCACTTCATGTGGGTTGTTAGTTTTGGTTATGTGATTAGTGGTTTTTGTTAATCTCGGGATTGAGTTGGGTTTTGCTGCTTATTCAGTGAATTATTAATGGGATCGTTTTGTGGGACGATGCAGTATTGTTTTGATAGGATCCTTATTCTTACCGTGTGTAAATATATACATAGATATATATTGATAGTGAATATTATGTCATGTATTTGTCTGTATACACATGTGTGTGTGTGTGGAGCAGAGGTGGGTGGTTTGATTGATGGAAGGGATTGGCTGTTTTGTCATGTACATGGTTGTTTAGTGGGGTATTATGCGGGTTCAATTGTGGTTCAATGAAGGAGGGATGGGGGCTGTAATTTTTCCCTTGGTTGGCTAAATTTACACGAAGGGTCGAGAGATGGGATGGTTGACATGAAGTGGTGTCCTATGGCGGGGGTTGCGGAGTGGTATTTTGGGTCAGTGCACCAAGATTACTGCAGTCCTTCCTGCTTTGGGAGCTTGCTGTGTGATGTCGTTTGTGTCGATCGTCCCAATTTTTGACTGTAGATATTGGTTTGGTTAGTTCAGGGACGTTTTTTTTCGTGGGCGCCATTCGTGGTTTGGAGTGGTACATCAATCAAGGACATCTCATTGAAAGTAATGAACATAAAGAAAGCAGTCTGCAAAACCAGAAGTATTACAACAAAACTACAGTAGTATTTGACGCATCAGTTAAGACAGACAAAAACATTAGCTTAAATGAAATTATTCGTATGGGTCCCAAAATCAATTTTAGTTCGGTGGAGAAAATACAAGGTGGCATACGGTGGATATAGAGCAAATGTAAATATGTACAGATTAAAGTACCATTCATCCTGATGATTAACGATATATCAGAACATATTATCTACGACGACGCCAGATGAAGTTATAATGCGGCATACTGGCTAGCAACCTTAACGTTCGGAATGTTGTCTGTGCCACTTGCAGCATCTGGTGAACGATAAGACTGTGAAGTTCCTAATCGCGGCCAATATAATAGTGTGACTCCTTCGTAGATGACGTATCATCAGGAGGTAATATCCTAGAACGAGCTGAAAAAGCACAAAACAACCCTGAATCTGAATGATTTAAGCTATTTAATTAACATCAACTCTCAAACCTATCATTATTAAAGACGATGCTGTGAAACAGCAATCCTACTTGAAATAAAGGAGATGGAAACTCATTATTGCTATCATGACATTTTTTCATGACACGATAGTTAAAAACTGTCATGACAGTTAAAATTTTCAGGGCAGTAAGCCCATTTTTGATATGTGTGTATGTGAAGAAAGTCCAAATTCGGTCTCAGAAAAATGCGAAGCCAACATTAATTATTGCTATCAAAACATTTTCAATATCAGCCCAAAAAATCTTCACATATATTTACTTTCAGTCCTGAAAATAATTGCTCTCGCGATAGTTAACAACTGTCATGACAGATGACATTTTCGAATGTGAAAGTAGAAATAATACTAATAAAAACATGCATGTACGTCAAGTGAGTCCAATTTTGATATGCCTCTCATACTAGGCTCACTTCACATGAATATTTTTATAAGTATTATTTCTACTCTCAATCCTAAAAGTTTCAACTGTCGTGACAGTTTTTAACTCTCGTGATAGCAATTATTTTCGAGGCTGGGTATAAATATGTGGAGCCCAAATAAATAGCACAAATTCAAACTAAGAAAGATGCGACGGCAACAATAATTATTGCTATCATGACAATTTTTACTCTCAGCACCGAAAAATCTTGTTATCACGATATTTAGAAACAGTCATGACAATCGAAATTTTCGGGGTTGAAAGTACAATTAAAACTTAAAAATCATCTTGTTCTAAATGTGCCTGTCGGAAGAGCATTTTATATGCATAGGTGCTCAGATATAGCCCACAGGAGACAGAAACTATTCCTGGGCCTAACTAACGGTGTAGTATATCATGTATGATTATTATTATGTATGATTATTATTATAAATATCATGTATGATTTGTTCAAGAATTTTTTCGGCTTTTCGGACAAAATATTATTTTCATGGACCCCCATACAATGTTTACGACTGTTTTAGTCGCAGAAAACAAAGAGGCCATGTACTAACAATATTTCTACCACAAAAGTAGAAAAATGCACTCCCCTCTCCCAAACCTTTAACCCCAAGGTACTTGTGTACACAAAGATACACAAATCCTTACAAAAATGAGCACTACCTTAGGTAGCTTCTTGGCAGCTTGGTTTCGTACTGATAAAAAGTTGGTCTGCTCATCAGGTTGCAACAACCAAACTGCAAAAATTAAACTCTTGATTTGTACCCTGGGGTTAAAGGTTTGGGGGAAGGGAGTGCATTTTTTTTACTTTTGTGCTAGAAATATTGTTAGTAAATGGCCTCTTTGTTTTCTGCGACTAAAATAGTCGTAAACATTGTATGGGTGTGCATGAAAATAATATTTTGTCTGAAAAGCCGAAAAAATTCTTGAACAAATTAAATTCACGGACGATTATAAAATTCTTTTTAATCATGTATGATGTTTTTTGTAGTTTTTCTATGCAAAGTATCTGAGGTAAGTCCACAGAAGTCAGGAGCTATTTGTTGACCCGCAGCACATTTACTAGGTTAGAGTTAGCCGGCGAATCGTAAAGTGCTGCTCCTTATGCTACCCGCATATTCAAAAATTAGTGGGGAGGAAAAATAAATATGAAATAGTGTAATTTATCATTCAGATATGAGAAGTAACAGCACCGTTGAGCCAACGAATAGTTCCTGAGTTCTATGAACTATATCTCAGCTATAAATACATAGAAAAATTAAAAAAACAACCGGCCATGTTCTCTAAACATTCACCTGTCACACGATGTGCACCGTTAGTTGGGCCAACGGGTAGTTTCTGACTTCTTTGAACATCTCCGTTCATTTTAAATATTTGAATTAGAAATAATTCCCTACACTTTTATATGTCATGCTAGTTATATACTATGACTGGTTTTAATTTTTAACTCTTCTAAATTAAATATTCTCCATTTTTTCGTTAAGGAATAATTCCATCGTTCTACGTCTGCGTTTCCCATGTGACTGTTCGGTTTTGCTAAATGCAATTATATTTGTTCTTTAGAAATTCTTGAATGTGTTAGAATTCATTGTCCGCAACAATATTTGACGGTTTTCTGGGGGGTAAGTTGTTGCATATTTCGTAAATTTGTCTATACAAATTGGAAATTATTGTGTTCTGTTAACGTACGTATCCTTACGTATAATTAAAATTTTTGTCTCTAGGTAGTTGTTATTTTTGAAATTTTAGTTGAATGGAGTTTCCATCGTAATTGACCCGACTACATATATCGCAGGTATTTGTTATCTTATTGATCATAATCTTTATATTTTTATGGTACATTTTAACTTTTCGGATTTTCGTCCAGTACTATGGTGACCTCGAGTTTTATGTTGGATAGATATGATTATTATTAATTCGTCCTTGGATTCTATGTCCTGAGCAAAATAAATGCATCTTATAAATTTAACATAAGGGAATTCTTCTATTAATATTTCCTTTATTCACTAAATTTTCTATAGTTAATTTTGGACTAATGATGATGCTTCGATTACCTTGCATATTTTCAGATTTATTTGAGTCTTGCATCTGTAACATTGGTAATGTTCCACGGCGGTTAAGAACATACTCTTGGTTGATTTTCATTTGTTTATATGTATGTAATCTGTGGATGATGAGTTCATGGGGTGAAAATTTGAATTAAAAATTTGTTTATATTGTCGAAATTAGTAAGTGGAACTTGATTATTTATTGGTATAATGTTTGTAACCAAATCGATAATTCATAGATGGTGCAGTAATGGTTATCGAAATGAATCTTTTTATTGGTAATCTTGTTTGGTTACTTCCCCTCTTTGAACAACAACAACAAAAATTATCGATCAAAAATAATTAAAAATAATTTTTCCAATCGTTCATTCTGTTTTGTGTTGTGCCAGTGAAATATTCTAATTAGAATACAGTGCGGTAACAAAGTGTGAACTAAACATAATAATTATTATTTACATTCGCCATTGGCACTGTAAGTTTGATCATACAAAAACAAAAGTATGTCCTAATTATTGTTTTGCGTTATTTTTAAGAAATTAAATTATTTTTCATTTTTGTTTTTATTAAAGTAATTTTGCGTGTATTTAGTATTGATTGTGTATCAAAAATTGATTTGTGGTCGCGGAAATACAGAAGACGTGAGGTATGATCTTGTTTTAATTTGTGCAAAGTGTATGCCCAAAAATGTTTGTTTGGTTAAACATAAAAATATTATTTCTTGTTTTAATAGAACCAAACAAAACAATACGAGGCGTCACCGTTGTGCGTGATATTTGATTGCGCTACCGGCATTTCCGCGACAGTATTTTATTACTGAGGGACCTTAATTTATCCGGAATTTATATTTGTCCCTGAAAAATTTACCGGATCTTACTGCCATATTCGTATTTTGGGAAAACGGGCGAAACATAAATACCACACAAGGCCAAACATAGAGCAATAGCCCTTGGACAAATTATTACTTTTTATTTACCGTGTTTAGCGGAAAAATCTGGCATCGCATGAAATTTTACCGCCATTTCGATACCATGCTACATCATCGGATCACATAACAGGATAAGTTTTTAACATGTGGCTAATCCACAATTTTTATATTCTTTAAACTATATTCTTTAAACTATATTCTTTAAACTATATTCTTTAAACTATATTCCTAAACTATATTCTTAAACTATATTTATTAAACTATATTCACTAAATATTTATTTATTTATTTATTAAGTTATATTTATTATATTTACTATATATTTATTTTTATAAACCTATATTTTATGAAACATATATACATCATAAATTGCATGCTTGATTATATTTATAAATTCATTGTCTAACTTTAATTTTTGTACTTATAAAAAAAAAAATGTTAAGAAAATTTACAATTTTATACCAATAATTATTTCTTGAACTATAAAATCTATTTTTGCAATCTTATTATTTACTTCATGATCTCGTTGTGTAATTTTATATTCAAATTTTATTCAAATCGTGACAACGCATATGTTCTTATCCAATGAGGGGCATCACTATGTGTGAATAGTTTATTAGATAGCATGGGCTAACATATTATTTCTTTTAGGGGCATACCAAAATAGATGCGCGGTATAGCCAAAAGGGAGGGTGGTGAGCATGTGGTCATAATATCTTGATCACGCAAATACGGTTGTATCTAACAGCACCTGTTCTTTTCATTAATAATTATCCCGTTATTTTTTTTTTTTGCATTGTATAACCTTGTATGAGTAGTAGTTCATCCGTTGTTATGTTCACTCAATTACAGTTTAACTCAGTTTCTAACGTGTTCCATGTTTGCATAATTATTATCAGTGAGTCATCAATGTGAATATAATTGAAGTGCAGCACATCTCGTCCTCTGTAGTTGGTGACAAAACCCCACCCACCGTCTTCACCTAGCCGGCAAACGTGCTGCAAGTCACCTTATATAGAACTACAGGGAAATTCTGCGAACAGAGTGAAAATCAACCGGCAAAGCTGAAGCAATCCGATCGCTCCTTTGTCGACTTAGTCGCTCTCGTTACACATCTATTTAAAATGGTATCTAAAATTGACACGTTATTGCCTTGTTCGTCAATTTGTGAATGTTCTATGGGTTGCATTGATTGTTAATTCTTCATTTTTAATTTCATATTCGAAAAAAAATATTGTATAGAGGATTTCTTCCCTCTTCGTTGAATTCGAGAACAGTTGTTTTGATTTTGTTAATTTCATTTTGATCATTATTGATCCTACTTAGAAAGTTAGCACTCTTATTCTCCTTTCCTTGCCCGTAATTTATTGTTATGTTATATTCTCCTAGCGATAAGATCTATCATTGGATTCGAGGGATTAGGTTTTCAATAAATATTTCGTTTCGGCCCATTTCATTGCCTGGTGATCAGTATTGATTTCAAATTGCTTTCCATAAATATATAGTATGAAATATTTAACAGCCCATTTGCAATGGCTAACATTCCTTTCTGAGTAGTGCTAGTGTTGGTAGTATTCTACTCACCATTGGGCGAGGTAGATTTCGAAACGTAATCTACGCGATTGTCAACACGTAATCTATTACGTAGATTACATAGGTACCTAAGAAAAAATATTCTTTATTTCACGTTGGCCCGTCTGAAAAAATTGTTGTTATGCTATTAAGTAATTGTCTTATTATCCTAATGGACAAATAAGTTTGCATTTCCATACTGGTTCATACGTTTTTGGTATCCCTAATTTATTTAAAGGTTTCTGGATATGTTGCTAAGGTTCCTCGATATGACAAACGTAGCACAGTAAACTTTGAATTTTTTACACAGGTAAAATAATTAAAGCTGTATATATAATACGTATAACTCGGAATACAATTATGTTTATTAATTTATAAGTTAATCGGGACTGACAATTTGCCTTTTAAGATGGTTCCAGCTCTCGTGTCGAAACTGAAGTGAAACAGCTACTCATAATTATTTTTCTACTAAAACAAATATGTGCCAAAAATTAAGAAATCGACTGGAAATAGGAATACTGAATAATTTAAAAGTCAAGAAGGTTAAAGAAGTTCAACCATAGATGGCAGGGCGATCAAAACGAACAACTTCTACAGTCTTGTCGATAATATAGATTGACTTTTTTATTCACCAAGAATCAGCTGTCATATTCTAATGACAGATGACAGCCTATTCAGTAGAAAATTGGATACAACATATACAATAAGGTACAACAAGATAAGTGAAAACAATATTACATACATACCTAGTTAAATCTTTTAAATTTTAAAAATTATTTTTTTTTTAATTTTTATATTTTCTTTTCAGCTCTTGATGATCCCGCACACCTCTTGTCTTCAACACATACTAAATTAAATAAATTATTTGTTAGTATGTGCGGACTGACATTTATGGCGATCTAAACAAAGTCTCATTTAGTGTAAAAGAAGCGACTTTGCAACTCCCACTGTTAAACGTTTCATTATGGTAAGTACTAGGTTGCTTAGTAAGATTTTTCGTTCGATAATAAAAACACGATTTTTTGGTTTGAAATACATTTTATTATTCATTATAATCTCACAGAACTTCTATACACTTGTTCAAGTGATCTTCTAATTTATGGATTCCATCCATGAAGTGAGAATCGGGCAGCCTGTCGAAATATGCTGTCACGGCTGCTATTACCAGTGCATCGTTTCCCACGCATGAATTTTTTTAGATGTGAAAACCGCCAGAGGCCAGAGGAAGCTAAACTAATTCACGGATTTTCACGCAAAAGGTTACAATAATAATCTGAGTTTATTGTTTTACCAGTTTAGAGGTAATTTATTATCAAAATTTCTGCTGCATCTAAAAATCTGATGCTGACATCTTCTTGGCCGATTTCTGGACTTTAGTGCGCTTCGGAGCCGAAACACCCGGTTCACACCACCCCCTTGCCTCATATTTTGATTTAGAATCAAAATGGTAGACCCAAGTCTCATCCATAAAACGACGCATAAAATTCTTTTTATCCTTTCTAAAACGCGTGCATTGTGCACACTGCTTTCTGAAACCTAAAACTTCACTCAAAATATTGCTCACACTGCCTAATAAGAAATATAGGTCTTCTACCAAAATTTTCTCGGTTAATCAACGATCTTTAACAACCTTATCCTGCATTTTTGTTACGATTTCTTCAAGGCTTGTACGACCACGTTTGAATTAAGCAACCCATCTTTCTATACTATTCTATTTGAAGGTGAAGAGTCCTTATACACTTTTAACAATCATTCATGAATTTGTATTCGTGCTACACCTTCCAAAAATAAGAATTTTTTACTGCACTGCTTTTTCGAGCGTTCCTGTAAGACCTTTTACGCAATATATAAAATTATAAGGCTCGGTTTTATTTAAAAAAAATTAACTTGATTTGAAAAAACCTAAAAAAATTAGTAAACTAAAACTCCACTAAAAGATCTCACGATTACATAAAAATTAGTAGATGACACATCAACGTCCATCTCTCAGCGTGAGGGGCTAAGGGGTTTCTATTCCCAATATCGTTGAAATATGAGCAACATCATACCCTCATTTTCGTGTGAACCTAAACGTTGCTGCACATGTTAAATTATATTTAACCATGTTCTTTTATATAAATTTGGAACTGGCAATTTTTTGGCGAGGCTGTTTTTTTCGATTTTCGAAGCCTCCATTAAAAAAACTTCACTTTTAATGAAAACGTACAATCTTTACTAACATTTGGTTTAACATTGTCGTTACCTACTAGCAGAAGTACATTAACAGAAATTCTTATCGGATTTGTATACGTAAACGGTATTTTTTCTCAACCAGGAGAAATAAATGATAATTTTCTTACGATATGTACTGAGCTTTCTTGTTAACACACAAAACACGAAATAAGGAAAAATGTAAGAAGAACACCAAAATATATTTTTGCTGAACCCAAAAACGAATTAAAATGTAATTTTTTTTCATTATGGTTTTTAATAATTTTGAATTTTTGTTAACCCTGCTTAGTATATGGCATAAAACCCGTGTCGTTCTGGAATCGGAATTTTTTAAAATAAAATGCGTGGCTGGGTTAAGGAGACTAAAAATGAAGATGGAATTTTTAATAAAGAAATAATTAAAACCATGTTAGAACCTTTTTTTTCTTTTATTGTTGTGCCAGTTTTACAAAATTTGAAATGGGACGATGCCGTATAGGGGTGATACTGTGTTGATATCTCTTGTAATTGTTGTCATTAAGATGTTTATACTTTTTTTTTTTGCTTTGCTGCCGTCTTCTGATTAGAATACTTGTGTGTATTTGTGTTTAGTAGAAGTACGAGTATATATATTTTGTGTCGTCTTGGAAGATTTGGTACGCTGCCGTATACTGCTGCTAAACGAAAAAAATATTGTAATTTTAATGATTTTGACCCTTTTTTTGGTTTATACCAGAGTATGCTGTTCGTTCTAGTAAATATATTCCGTTCATGTTTTATTTGACTTGGGGAGGGCATTAGTAGAGATTTTCTTTTTAAAAGACTTAACAAAATCAGTAAAATATTAAAATCTTTATTCGAACGAATAAAGTCCTTGCGTACAGTTTTGTGTTTTGGTGCTAATTTAATTGGTCTGTTGACAACAAAGTGTAATTGGTTTGGACGGATAATTAGCGCGAAGTTATATTAAGTAAGTTTGATTCGCTTGGAAGACGAAAATGAGTTTATTTGTATTTGGTATAAATAAAAAATAAAAGTCATTATACAAAATAGGTATAATATATACCTGTAAACTTTATGTGAACTTGGTCTGTAAGTTAATCTGTAAGCAATTTGTATCATGGCTGAAAATGGTCGAAGATACTTTAAATGTGTTCGTGCAAGAACGACAACTGAATATCTATTGGCAAGCCATTCAAAATAAAATCGAAGGAAAAGCCAAAGATATCCTTTACCTCTAGCTAGCAACCCGCAACGTTTCGAAGAAATTAAACAAATAGAACAAGATATGTAAATTATGCAAAAGTGGAAGAAATTTGGCAGAATATAAAAACCCTAGCTAAACAAAACCCAGTATACGATCACATGTGGGTCGCAATCTGCTTCTTCATAGAAGAAGATGTTTTAGCTGGATTTTGTGCAGAATTTAAACAAACCTTATTTCGGCTAAGCATAAGCGGTAAGCCGACTTGAAGAAGCTTACCCATTTCTAGGTAAGTTCAATTCAATCGAGATATAGTCTCACACAATTCAAGGAAAATATAACAAGCCATATACTTACAATCAAACTAATTTTCTTCAAAAATCAGAGCAGGGACAATATAAATGGACTTTTAGTGAAAAAAATAATCAGCTCAAGTTAAAATTTAAAAAACCCTTAAGACCAATATCATAAACAATCACGAAATTCGAGCAAATAGTTAGAAAAATATTACCTACTCAGTTCAGAAACTCAGAATTTAAAATGCCGTAATAAAAAAACGGATACAACAAAAAAACTTTTAATAGATACAGGAGCCAACGAAAATATAATAAGTTCAAATATTATCTCAAAATCTTGTTAGAATCCAAACCAGCAACTAGGAAAAGCGTGCTTGGAACACAAAACCGTTCCACAAAAGTAAATCAATTTTCTTGGAATAAATCTGCCAGACAAACCTATCACGAATTTTCTTTCTACAAATTTTTCGATGGCATTATAGGATCCCAATCGATGACATTGAATACTAAAATCGGATACAAATCTGGCCCATTATGCCTAAATAATATATTTTTCCAAATTTCATCTTCACATACATCAGTAAGCACTTAAAATTATAACGGCAATCGAAAGTCCGGTTTATACAAAAATCTACAGGTATCCACTTCATTACAAAAAGGATGTGACCGACCAAATACAAGAATCTTGAGAAAGTGGAATCATACGAAAATCTAACAGTTCGTATACTCGTCTTTTATTTGGAGGATGTAGAAAAAAGCAGACGCTTCTGGAACCCGACAAGTGAGACTCGTAATGGACAGACTATCGAAAATTAAATGAAAAGATAGTAAGAGCGGTTGGGAAATCGGAATATTTTTACACTTTGATCTTAATTCGGGATTCCACGAAATTCCAATGGACGAGAAATACCAAGAAAAAACTGCTTTTCTGACCAATAAGGGCCACTTTGAGTTTACTCGAATGCCCTTCGGTTGGTGGGAGAAGTTTTCTATGTATATTTTAATGACGTCATCATTGTTGGTCACAATTTCAAAAACCATATTGAAAATCATTGTAAAAAATTAAAATTCTGTGTAGCGAATATTTCGCTACATGTCAATGCAGCTCGGTAGGGTGTCTCATTTTGGCCGGTCCATTTGTCGTAATTATAACGAAAAAGACCGTAAATTGAGGAAAACTGTTCAATTCTGAGAAAATACGACAGTTGTCCTTTTCATTTTATAATAACTGTTACGATTACATGATCGTAACAAGCGCTGTTTGTATTTTATTCCTCTCGGTTTGTGTCCCCGCTTCTTTCGGAGTTGTTTAATGTTTGTATACGTCGTGGTGATGGCGCGCGGGTGAGAAGAATGACGAGAGAGAGAGAGAACAATGCGTATCGAGTGTGTGTCAAGCAAAACATTCCATAAGAATGTTTTTCTTATATGCCTCTCGTTTACATCAATGCGAATTGATGTAAACGAGAAACAGAGAAGAAAGACAATTCTTCTGGAATGTTTTGCGCGTCGTTTGTGCGACGCTCGAGTTTTTTTTGTTGATTAATGCGAGTTTTGGTTGTCATCGAGTTTGGATGGAGATAGAGTTGTGTGATTATAACCAAATAATTTTTTTTGATATCAAGTTGATTCTGAAAAATCAAAAAGGGAATTTGTTTTTTTTGTGAGAAAAGTTTATTGTGGCGCTTGGCCACTGTTAAAATTATAATAAAATAAAAATAATAAAATATATAAACTCAAGAAAATTTGGGTTGAATAATTTTTTGAAAAGTTGAAGGTTTTTTGCTTTTTTATTTCAAAAGTGATTTGGTTCATGAGTTGATTCAAGTCGATTAGTTTTCGGTGCAGTTTTTTTTGCAAGCAGTGTTAATAAACAGTGTTCGAATTGGTTGGTGCATGTTCTGTTTCGATAACGATTAATAAGCCACGTAAAGAAATTATCGCGATAATCATCAAGATAAGAAAATAACTAGCAACGTGATTTCTTTCATCTGCGGCGTGCATGCCGTCATTTTGGTTGTTACTATTGCGGATACAGTATCAATACAACGGTACGGGTGGCCGGTTGAAGGTCATTCGCGAGACAACGCCCAATTTATTTTGGTGGCCTTTGAGGCGGAAATACCGCACAACTAATTTATTTACGGCGGCCAGGCGAGGCCAAATTTATTCGCCCAACATTTTGGTATCGGGGAAAGGCCCCGCAACGATTCGGGTGGCCAACCGGCTAGTCGAATTTGTTATTTTGGTATCGGGGAAAGGCCCCGCAGCGATTCGGGTGGCCAACCGGCTAGTCGAATTTATTGTTTTGGTATCGGGGAAAGGCCCCGCAACGATTCGGGTGGCCAACCGGCTAGTCGAATTTGTTATTTTGGTATCGGGGAAAGGCCCCGCAACGATTCGGGTGGCCAACCGGCTAGTCGAATTTATCATTTTTATATCGGGGAGAGGCCTCGCCACAGTAACGGTATAGCCAAGCCGCAACGGTCCGGGTGTGGCATCACTTGAGCCATGACGGCCGCTCAAGGCCGCAACATTTTTTGTTATAAATATTAAGGTACAATTTTTTTTATTTTTAAATTTTTCTTTAATTTTATTTTTCATATATTTTAAATTTTGTTTGATTTTATTTGTATATATATTTGAAAATTTTTGTGGTTATAATTCTGAAAATTTTTGTGATCGAGCGCCGCACAGCGGGTGCACGCTCGGTACGTATTGTTCTTCCTCTCTCTCGCTATTTCACCTTTTCTTTTCTTTCTCGTGGGAAGTTGTATTTCTGTATTTTGTGTTTAAATAAATAATAAACAAAAATGAATTATTAATTTTCCGGTTGGGTATGATGGGGGGTGATTTCCCATTCTGTGTCGGCATAGTGTTTGCGGTCTCTTGGTACCCACATCCAATTTCGTAACCAGGGCTTGCCCTGTTTGAATTCGAATGGATGCGTGCACCAAGGCACCTCTTCCGTTATTATTACTTTTATTATTATTTATATTGATCATTCGTGTCGTTCCTCAAGTTCCGGCCGACGAATTTCGGCGGAACTCGGTTATTATTATTATTTGCGTTTTTTTTTATTTTTCCAAATTATCTGTAATTAATCACGGTGTAAGCCAGGAGCCCTGCATGCCTCAAACCCCACGACCTTTGCACTTCTCCGCTGAGAACGTAGCCGGCAAAAATCACCGTGGAGGCCTCTGCAGGGGCTTAAGTGAAATCTGCAGGTTGGCAGTAGCCAGCCTGTAACATAACTATAATGAAAAAGGTGGAAAATGGAAATTCTATGGAGCAAATCCTTGGGATTTTTACACATATAGGTACGTATAATTTCTCATGTTGCACTATGTTGGTGGCTATTGTGCCAAAACCTCTAGGATTTGCTCCACAGAATTTCTATTCACGAATTTTTTCGCTATAATTATGAAAAACGAACGGGATTATTCCGCATATTAGAAGGCCTCTCAAACCGCGACGTAAAATCACTCTAAACTTTCGGCATATTCCGGCATAGCAGTTTGGATCATTTTCTTCTATGTTGCAATTAATTCAAGTACTCACTATACCATCGTCTCCAGAAATCAAGTTAAATTTTTCTTATACCAGGTTCCAACGTGATATGCGTGAATGTTTGTAGAATTGCTTTTAACGGTATGTGGAACGCTTAAGAAATGTCCAGGAGTTAAAACCGTGACATCTGTAGAATTGGTTGATATTGGTGCGAGTGGTCTTGAATTTAAGCAAGCCTCCACTAGTGTAGTAACCGTCGATAGTTCTTCAAAACTTTTTTGACTGACTTAACAGTAGCTTCCCAAAGCCCTTCAAAATTAGGTGAACCCGGCGGTATCAAATGCCATGTTGTTCCAACATTTGCCAATAGTTGAGCAACTTCCTTATTTGTTTTACTAATCAGTGCAGCCAATTTGTGTTCAAGTTGGTTCTTGGTACCGACAAAATTGGTACAAATCACAGCACAATCCTCTATACACGCGCAGTAATTCTTTTAAATGTAATGAATGCTTCAGTGGTTATATCACTGAATGGATTAAGGTGTATCGCCTTATTTGTCATAAAACAAGCACCGCTAACAAACCCTTGAGTACCTTGTGACCTTTTCCCATTGTTTTGCGAATCAGAATAGGGGAATGCAGTTCTAAAAATGGTTTTCCAGGGTGGTCCGCACGATTTCGAATATTTCGATTTAGATCTCGGCCTTGTCATCCAGTTCATCGTGCGGATGTGAGCTACGGTTAATTGTTGCCTCTTTGCCTTGTTAATTGCGGTCTCTGTGTCATTTCGATCAGTAGTTGGGTAGAACAATTTAATTTTTCTCACGTGTATAGGCTTCTTGGTTGCTTACAGTCCCCTTTCGACATTTGTTGATCATATCGCACAGACTATCTGTTTGATAGTATTGAAATTTGAGTGCCTCAGGTATAATTTTCAATCATGTTATTTGATCTGGTATTTCATCTTTTGCAGCATTATTGGTGTTAGTTGGAATGACATGTTCAAATCCGTTCAAAAGTATTTTGGTGTTGTTTTTATTCACGTAAAAAATCCTAAAACCACCGTATTGAATTATCAGAATAAAAAAATACACACTTGGATTTTATTTGTATTAATATAATTTATTCACCAACTGCATATAAAAATTAATATTGACCGATATGAAAGAAGAAAAAATCACGACTGCTGACACGAAAAATACAAAATTAAATTGAATTTACAATTAATAACGGTACCTATTTTATCGGATCCGCTCGAAACGCGATATTTTAAAATGCGATATTTGAAAACGAGATATGACAAAACGCGATATGGTACAAAACGTGATATGGTACAAAACGCGATATTTCGAAACGCGATATTTCAAAACGTGATATGGTACAAAATGCGATATTTCAAAACGCGATATGGTACAGAATATGTGTTGCGAAGCGGCGGGAACGCAGCGACCCACCTGATACCGATCCTATATACTATCGTTCCTATCGATTTTTAAGTTCTTATAAAATGAAAGTAAATTTCCCCTTCATCCGCCTGATATAACCCGATCCTAAACTCCCGTTTTGTATCATATCCCGTTTTGTACCATATCGCGTTTTGTAATATCGCATTTTGAAATATCGCGTTTTGTACCATATCGCGTTTTGTACTGTATCGCGTTTTAAAATATCGCGTTTTTACAATTCGCGTTTTAAAATATCGCGTTTCAAATGGGACCCCTATTTTATAGAGCAGAAAACAAAACCTGAGTACGAGAATTTATTCACAGGCAATTCTCCATGCAATTCTCATGGTAAAGTTGAATAGAAATTGATCCCCTTGGTATTTTGATCTCCTCTTGGTTGATGAGAGAAACATATTATTGGCGGCACTTGTTTTAGATGTCTTCAGGAGGCTTCTCATACCAGGTGATTCCTGAGATCCACAGAGTTTGCATTCAAATTTTGGCTAATGGATCAAATACCTTGGATGAATCAAATATTATTTTTCTTTTTTTCGCATAATTCCATTTTTTTTTTTCGTTAAGATTCACCTTGAACTCTAATGCTTGAGGGTTCCACATGGAACGGAAATTTGGTAAGATTCACATACATTTTAAAGGTGGACATCATTCGATACATATAATAGGACTAAAGTTAAATTTTTTTAGGTATACGATAAATAAATGGATTATGGTAACTATGGACAAATAGTTAACGGGCACCGTGCATTAATTGACAAAAATAACGAAAATATAAAGGGTGTCTCTACAAGAGCGCCGAATTTAAATTTGCCGACATTTTGTTAATACGAGTTGTACGGTGATTTGTTTTGACATTTGTCACGTAAAGACCACGCGATTTAAAAACTTGGAGAAGTATTCAAACCAACAACGTTTAATTATTGTAAAGAAACACATTACAAAAATGGTGGAAGTTTTGCGAAAACAGTTCGCCAATTACGTCAAGTTTTCAGTCGCAATAATGCACCAAATGAATCGACAGTGAGGCATTTAATTACAAAATTTGAGACCAAATTTACGCTGATGGATCAGATGGTCGGAGGAATCTTGTTGGTCACTCGAAAATATAGCCACAGTAAGGGAATCTGTGGCCGAGAATCCAGAAACTTCCATTCGGCATCGTGGTTAAGAATTAAACATTTCCAGAAGCACTATGCAACTAATTTTGGTAAAAGAATTTTGGTTCAATTTGAGCAAGAAATTAAGCCAAGGGCTGTTGGAACATCATCAATTTAATGAGAATTTTTCGAAGAAAATCATTTTTCAGATGAAGGCTTATTTGCATACAATTTTTCCAGTGAAGGAAAAGGTGTATGCAAATAATCCTGAAACACTTGAACATCTTGAAGAGGAAATACGGCGCGTTATTGGTTAAATACAGCCACATTTATGCGAAAACATTATTAAAAATTTCAACAAAAGAATAACCCTGTGCCAGAGATTTTGTGGTGGCCTGATGTTGTATTTCACGTTTAATCGGAAATATTTTTCTTTATATTGAAATAAAAATGTTGGATTAGTTCGATGCAAATTTAACGAGCTGTTTTTGTGTTATGTCAGCTTAACCACCAGCATGTACGAGAACGGGAAAGATATTTAGGAAGGAAAAATATTTTTCTGCATTTTTGGTTTTCAGGTGCGAGAATTTTTTTTAGTTTAGTCTCCGTTGTTTTATATAAGGGGCAGTCTACTTTGAAATTAGAGTGTCTTTCTCTAATTTCAAAGTAGACTGCCCCTTATATAAAACAACGGAGACTAAACTAAAAAAAATTCTCGCACCTGAAAACCAAAAATGCAGAAAAATATTTTTCCTTCCTATATATCTTTCCCGTTCTCGTACATGCTGGTGGTTAAGCTGACATAACACAAAAACAGCTCGTTAAATTTGCATCGAATCGTTTTTGAGTTTGTTGATCGAACATGAGTTCGAGATATTTTTTTATATAAAATGGAGTCAGTTTTTTTTTGCTATCAAAACTCTTTCATATTAATTCGTAGAATTATAATATTATTTTGGAAATTATTTTTTTGCGATCTGTGCAAATAATTGTTGTTTCTATTAATTTTGGTGGGCTCCATTCTTATGTTTTAAAAATAAAATAAATAGAAAATGTTGGACGTAAATCGAATAATTATACAGAAAAGCCGCCTTACGTGACCTAAATAAATCGTGATTTCGGACAGGGGCTTGTTGACTATAATTACGGGTGGTGAAAAGTGGTCTTTTACATTTACATAACGGTGAAAGTGCCGCAACGAGTACTGTGTCGTTCTGCATTCGGTGTGGTAAGACGGTTCGATTTACGGTATAAGGCGAAGGACGACCAACTTACAGGTGGCCAACCGGCCATTTGTAAATTTTTGTTCGGGAATTTCGGTGAAGAAACACTGAAACGTACGGGTAGCCAACTACAACAGCTATATGTGTTTTGTTGGTATCGGTGAGAAGTCCCGTAACGTACAGGTAGCCAACCAGCTATTCAGGTTCTGTTGGTATCGGGGAGAGGCCCCGCAACGTACGGGTGGTCAGTGGAGTCCACTTCTTTTCTTTTTACGGTTAAGGTGAGCCAACGCCCAAACAGTGCATAGGCTGTGAAAAGCGGCGAGGTGCCACCATCCTACATGGTGACCTTTCTGAAGGCTTAGGTACCAATTTTTTTTTTTATATTTTATTTAAAACTCTTCTTATTTCTCAATTAATTTAAATATTTAAAACCATATTTTCAAATTGAAAAATTTCTTCTTATTTATTTTCTTCAAATTTTTGTTTTTATTAAATTGTGTAATCGAGCACCGAATAACGGGTGTGATGCACACGGCTGGGGGACGCACGTTGGTTTCCGTGACCATTTTCATTTGTGATAAAATTGTTGTTGTTTATTGAAAAAAATGCACTGCGACTCCCATAGGCATTCGAATTTATTTTCTTTCCTTTTTTTTCTTCGCCTTTCGTCGTAAATTTGTTTTTTTTTAGAATGAATTACTAAATTTCCGGTTAGGTGAGTCCAGCGGATATGTCGTCCATTCGCGGGTGACCGTAAAATCTACGCGGTCTCCTCGTGGCACTTCGGCGGTTTCATGCTGTCAAAGTGTGAACTGTGGAAGATACGCAAGGAATCTCTCCGGGTGAAAAGAGGCTTAGTCTGTTGAAAAGACATCCCTACCCTCTAATGCTGCTTCGTTGCGGCTGGGCATTGGCCTTTCGGGGTCGATGGGTCATTCGGGGGGTCTCTTTAGACCTGTCACTCGGGATTGGCACACCCGTTTATAATTATTTTACTCCGTACCTCAACTTTCGTCCGCCAAATTTCGGTGGAATATCCGGATTTTTATTTATTTTTAATTTGCGTTTTGTTTTTATTTTTCTGTAAACACGGTGCAGACCAGAGTCATGCAAGCCTCCAAAGCTCCACGACTCAATACCCTGAGTATTAACCGGCAAAATCACAGTGCGTGTGGCTGCTGCATGACTATAAGTTGATGATTGCGGATTGGCTGCGCTAGCCGTCCGTAGCAGCTTAAATAAAAAATTTTAAATATTACACTCAGTAATTGATATCGTAGGTGAGAAATACCGGGTGAGTTTTTTAAGCTGAAACTTTCAAATATCACGGAAAATAAGCCCTCTACGATAAAAATGACCATTATCAAAATTAAATCATTCTGGAAGAAAAATACATTAGTATTAAAATTATGACTCCCCGCCCCTGTTTGTAAGGGGGATTGGGGGCAACTTGGAAACTAAGACAAGAACCCCGATTTTTTATTGCAGATTCGGATTCTACGGCTAAAAGTACGTAGGATTTCCTTGAAACATTTTTTTCGATTCATGATAGATGGCGCTGTAATAGGCGATATTAAATTTTTTTCGATTTCTCCTACTGAGAACATTATGCATACGATTCTGCAATATGTTTGCATTAAAATTAACACAAATTAGTTTTAAACAAATTGTATTTCTTAAATTAAAAATAAACTACTTTTAGCGTAACACAGGAACAACGACGGCGATGATTTTGCATAGGAACATGCGACTTAATTTGTTTTCAAATAAATGATATTTTTTGTTTTAAAAATATCGATTCAGTTCAAAGATTATTTCGAAAACAATACGACCTGTTTGCGTAAGGCTATTACAATTCAAAATGGAGTATTTAACTGTACAAGAAAAAATTGAAATGGTCCTGGTTTATGGAGAAGCTGGCCATAGTCTTGATAATGCGGTTAATCGACACAACATGCATTACTGGAGTGTTGAAGATCCACTCTGGCTTCGCCAAGTTGAACATAAGCGCCCTTGGACTGTCAACGTGTGGTGTGGAATAATTGGCAATCAACTCATCGGCCCCCATATTATTGAAGGCAACTTGAAAGGTCAATCGTAGAGCTGGTCCGGTAAATTGGCTTGCCAGATCACCAGATCTTACTTCGCCAGATTTCTTTTTGTGGGGCTATCTCAAAGACAAAATATGCCCACAAGTACCAACAACACGTGAGAATATGACTGAGCGAATAAAAAGTGCTTGTGCCGAAATTCCAGCATACACGCTTCTAAGTTGTGTACAGTCATTTAAAATTTGGATTTATAAGTGCATTGAAGTCGAAGGCCATCATTTTGAGCACTTAATTAATTAAAAGATGATGTCCACGTCGTTGTTCCTGTGTTACGCTAAAAGTAGTTTTTTTTAATTTAAGAAATACAATTTGTTTAAGACTAATTTCAAGTATTTACATTGAAAACGTGTTAATTTTAATGCAAACATATTGCAGAATCGCATGCATAATGCTCTCAGTAGGAGAAATCGAAAAAAATTTCTCTTTCTTCATCTATCATGAATCGAAAAAATGTTTCAAGGAAGTCGTACGTACTTTTAGCCGTAGAATCCGATTCTGCAATAAAAAATAGGGGTTCCTATCTTAGTTTCCAAGTTGGCCTCCATTTCCCCTTACAAACAGGGGCGGGGGTCCTAATTTAGCACTACTGTATTTCCCCTCCAGAATGATTTAATTTTGATAATGGTCATTTTTATAGTAGAGTGCTTATTTTCCGAGATATTTGAAAGTTTCAGCTTGAAAAACTCACCCATGTGCATAGATAGAGCACAAAACAAAATTGGCGAACCAGCGTGTTTAAGTTCTTTCGTATTTACTTTATTTTTTTGTTTTTTTTTTATTTCGTTGCATTCTTGGAACAAAATTTCGTTGCAATTTTCTATATAATGCGACCCCAAAAACATCTTCGATGTAAAAATGCCTGAGTTTTGGCGCCAAAAATATCTTTGCAGATGTTTAGAGGACGAAAATGATGCACAACTATATCTGTCCTCAAAAGTAGGATTTTATATGGCAATTGTAAGTAGTTCGATTAAGCTCGAGCGCAAATAACAACAAAGGTTTTAATTTAATACAACTACAATATATTCTTCAATGTTTCCTCGTCGATCGCCAAAGTGAAAAAGAACGCAAAAATTGTTTAATTTTTTCAAAACGAAAATTAAGGAGCAAAACTAATAAATTGTTAATTTTGCGCAATTTTTGACGTATTATTAACTTGTATAAATCGCACTCATTCTCAATTACTAATATATTATAAATTGATTGACATTCTTATTTTGTTTGACAGTGACAAAAAGTGTCAGAGAATTTTACGTGAACTTAATGAATAATAATTAAAAACTAAAATATTCAGACAAATTGACATGGCTCCACACTTGAGTAAGAAGGAGGAAGGAAGCAGTAAAATATTAATTCGCATACATTGCCCAGGGGAATCAAATGCATTTTAAAAATATTTTTAATGTAGAACTCGGTGTTGATTTTCAGAACTTGAAACATTTTGAAACTTCGAAACTTCCAACTCAAAATATTTATACGAGTGTTTTCCATCCAACCTCACTACCATCCTACAACGACAAGGAGTTAATTCTTATATATGGAAATAAAATTAAATTCATTTTCCACTTTTCAATTTGCCATATACTCTTAAAAATCCTTAGACACAAGAAATTATAATCGTATATATTTATCGATTGGTACACTCAGGCATTTCATCTTTCAAAGTGTAAATATATAGAAAAAAATTCTATACATGTAACATGAATTCAACGGAAACGAACTCGATTAAAACTTTTAAATCGATTTTCAACACAATCTAGCGACAGTGTTAAATTTGTATGCGAGCTTTATCATTGTGTAGTTTTCTGTTCTTTCGTGGTAAATATATATGTAAGTATGAAAAACTTTAGCGCAAAACAAGTAAAGTATATGAGCAACGGCCAAAGAAGAACAAACTTTCCTCTTTATATTCTCATACACATATACATACATATATAAGAAATCGAGGAAAATTATCTCACGATTGTAACGATTATAATTATAATCGATTGTGATGAATGGAAAAAATAACTCACAAGAGATTTCAAAATTAGAAAAGCACAAAATTGCAAAAGATTTTTTTTTTTTACCTTTTTTTGGTTCGATATTTTGATTAGATTTCTAATTTATTTTGCTTTCACAAGAAATTTATATACTGATTAGAATTCATTCAAATAGAATCGATTTAAATTAAGATTTAAATCATGCCGAAGACAACAACGAATCAAAGGTGGAACAGGTCGCTCAATACACAAATCGAAATCATGTCCGAAATTATAATCTAATCGAAAAAAGTACCGCACAAAAAGCTTATACTGTATAAATTATTTATGGGAAATCAATCAGGCATGCAAATTATATTGTCAAACTTTTGTCAAAGTCACGCTATCGCTTTTCTGTAATCTATTGGAGTTTTAATAGTAAAAATAAACAAAAGACGAAAAAGCTCGTTTTTTTTATGTTTTCATTTTATTTATGTTTTCTCTGTATATAAAATTTTATGGTTTTAGGGTGATGAAGAATAAGTGGGGTTTCGGATATTTATTGTGCTAAATGAAAGCTTTAAATAATGTCAAATATATAAAATAAAATGAATGAATGAACTTGTTTTTGACGTTTATGTTTGTTTTTGCCTTGTCTCGAATATTATTATTGTTATTAACAATAAACAAAATAATAATAAACTTAAGATATAAAGTGACAATTGAATTTAAGGAAAATATAAAAATAGAACTTTTTGTTCTTCATGTACTATGTAAAGTGTCAAAGCGCTCTTTTTTAAGTATTTTGGGAATTCTCTGTTTATTATACCGTGAACACTTCTGTTGAAAGATTAGTTTTTTTCGTTTGAGTTGAAGTTTTGTTTCGAGTTGAAATGGTTTACTGAATTATATAAATTTTAAATTAGATTTTAAAATACGTTACGTGTATAAAAAAATTATTTTAACTGTGTGATCAAAAAGTTAGATGTCACGCGGATTTGTACATATTTATTTATACCTTGTAATATGAAAAATTATGAGTGGCAATCCTCGAATTTGGATATACACAAAATGAATTATTCAAAATTTAAGTGATTAAAATAAACTATTCAAGACTGGAATATTTTCTAGGTAAGATTGAAAAAGTGTAAGAGAAAATATGATGTATCACTAAATAAAACAAATAATCTGCCGTTTCCCAAAAAATGTGTGCAAAATAAATACTATTTGGCATAATACTAACGTATCCTTTACGAGTACTGTCAAGAATGCAAACTGTTGGCTTTAAACGATCTGGCGCTTGCATATCAATAGACGGCCTAGCATCATCATCTGCCGCATATAAATAAACACGAATTAGTGCGTCTTCAACAACAGCAAATTATGCGACAGTTGAAAATTTCAAAACTTTCCCGACTGTCACAACTGTAGCTGTAGCTAGAATTTATCAATTTACTCGGTTCTGGTATGGCAATGGAAAGACATGTATATAATTTATTTATGAATATATGAACGTTTCAGATGAAAATGGTTCCAAATATTTTATACCCAAACATATGAAGTTAGTCCAGCTTTTCCTCCGAGAAAAAAAATCTTTGCCATCTCAATTGCCATCTCAATTTTTTCTATTTAAACTCACAACAAAACACCCTCACAACTACACTGGGTATTTCCAGTTATTTGTATGGTGTGTGGAAAGTTATTGGCGACAGAAAAGGTGAAAAACGGTAAGGCAGTAAGGACTACACGTTCCAAAATTGTGAAATATTGATACAATCTATAAACCGCTTGATGGAGGGGATGGTTGATATCGCAACCGATTGTTTGTTCATGGATCAGAGCGAGTAGGAAAGTACGTTAAACTAATCGAGACACTATAGTCAGGGAGGTTCCAGATGAAGGAACCATTTGAAAAACAGACACACATATTAGGCGTTACAACAAATTTCATTCGCAAATAACACGAGCAAATAATGCCTTAATTCTTGACCACCTAGCAGGACATTCTGGCTCTTCACCAAACAACGATATTTATTGATGCGGCGTTGAAGTTCACAGTTAACATCAACATTTTTAAAACGATGCAGGATGCTTTGATAGATGCAATGATTGCTTTGCATCAAGGGCACACAAACATTCATTACGATCTCTCGCTTTCTCTCTCTCTCTCTCTCTCTCTCTCTCTCTCTCTCTCTCTCTCTCTCTCTCTCTCTCTCTCTCTCTCTTTCTCTCTCTCTCGCTTTCACATTCCATGAAGGAATTTTGCCGCCTGCACCATGGTCCTCCATCCGTCCCGATCCATTGCTCTCGTTCTCCAGTTTCGACATCCTAGTATACGTAGATCTTGTTCGACGTTGTCACGCCGGCGCAGTTGGGGTCTTCGTCTACGACGCATATATTCTCATAAAGTTTGGCCTAACTTGTCCGAAACCCAACAACAATTTTAAGACAAGTTTAGGAAAAAGTTCACTCGACTATATAGTAAGGAGATATTCCTGGGTGTTGATAAAAATTTGGGCTTGCTACTGGTTACGATCGGTGATCTTAATAAACCCAACTATAAGATCCTCTGTTGGAGTGAAGAATTCAGCGCCGACCTTCCGTTCATGTCAGTGTACTGATTGACATTGAGCTTGCAATGTGCAGGTGGTATACTGCAAGTGTGTAGGTAGGTGAATAGGGGATATGTGTGTGAGTGAAAAGAGGCTTATTAATTAACCTTCAAAGGACATTAAATCCACTCATTAATTAACACTTTCTTTTATAAAAAATAAAAAATAAAAATTAAAAATAACGGATAGGTTTCTTCTGTAATTATTTTTTATGTTGCTCCCATGCGGCCATCCACATTTGTACCATCGCTGTATTCCTGTCCTACGGAGTTAATGTTCTTGTGATTGTTAGATTCTGCTAAGGAGTTGTACAAATAGGAATTGTGCAAATTCACTACCAAAATTGTGAGAATGTTTTGGGGATTCATCGAGAAATTTTAGGCGATTGGGACCTTGTTAAAGTTAGCCGAAAGTTGCCAGCCGAAAGATAATGCAGATAGTGTCTTGACTATTTTTAAACACTCTTTATACTCTCACTCCTACCGATTTTTAAATTCCTATAAACTGAGATAATTGTTCCTTCACCCGAATGATGTAAAACGATCCTAAATTCTCCTAAATTCGAGTTCATGACTGATTTTTGCTGTATTCAAGACACTATCTGCATTATCTTTCGGCTGGAAACTTTTGGCTAACTTTAACAGTATGCGATTGGGTCAGTTCAAACCCAGAACAGACCTGTCTGTTTTCGTGTAAATTCTGTTATGTGACCACTCACTAGACGGGGTTATAACATCTTATTTTTTAATCATCTAGTCCAATTTAGTGCTTTAATCTCGGTCCCGACATTTTGTACTTTAGATTTATTAATTTACATCAAGGTGAGGTTATCAAGACGATGAAATTCGGTCGTCTCATCAGACTGCAGTGACCAAACTACAAAAATATTGAAAATACGTTGAACTAATCAAAGTATAATCACAATGCCTTAGCGAATTTTAATGATTCGCTACGCAATTGCCAACCCCTTGGTAACGCGGTGTCTTACACTATGCAAAATCGCTGAGATTTTCTATCATAAGACTAAATTTATGAATGTATGTGTAAGTATATCAACAAACAGAGTTGGGAAGCTGAAAATCCAAGAGTGATCTTTTAACGTCCAACGCATTTTGGGCTGGCAGAGTGATTGGACCGTTCTTCCTCGAAAATGCAGAGTCTCCGGTGTTAGTCGCCGTGAGATAATACACAACATCTTCTGGCCTCAAATTACTGAAATGGATCTCAAATGGATGTGGTTTCAACAGAACGGTGCAACTTGACACCGAGTGAACGAAACAATAGAATTGTTGAAGAAGAAATTTTAAAGGAGAGTGATCTTGCCCTGCCGCGATGTGAATTAGACGCCAAGATCATGCGACTTGACTGCGTCGGATTTCTTTCTTTAATTTATTTTGAAACACAAGATATGTGCCAATAACCCAAGAATAGTACTTGAATTGAAAGAGGAGACTCGACGTGTCGCTCTATCCCAAAATATCATCGACAATTTAGTCAAAAGAACCAACGAGTTCCGCATCAGTCAAAAGTTGGTCATTTATTGGATTTTTCCATACAAAACCTTCATATCGGAGCTCTTTACTACAAAAAAACTTCGGTACTTTTGAAATAAACTTTGCGTTTTTTTTTCAAATTTCAAAATAAGCAGTTTTATTGGAACACCTTAAAACAGTTTTTCGGTAAGCGAAATAAGCGACATTTAGAAATGTTACTTACATATAAATTGCCCATTTTTTCCGTAAAAACCTTGATTCATTTAAATTATTTGACTTGGTGCATCTACAGCAATCTTTAATATCAAATGAAAGTCACAGTTGTCGCGAACAATAGAGGATCTAATCGTATTACGGCATTGTCTTGGTTGGAATCGTTTCAAAAATTTTGTAATGCAGTAGGGGCCACGAGACGTTACATTGCGAATCAAATCCACGACGTACTACAGTAAAAACATACTGGAACAGCAGCACCGTAACAGAAGCAACTTAAAAACGGTTGCGATATATTCATAATTTTTTGGCATTTTCTCGATTCGAATTTACGCGGGTTGGTCGAAAAGTATTTCGATTAATAAAAATTTCATGTACGAGATCAAGAAAAAGCCTCAACAAGGGACTAACAACGAATATGTGTCATTGACAGTAAAAATTCTTCGACATTTTGACAAACAGCCACGATCGATAAGCCTTAGGAGTTATATCTTCATTACTGTGTCACTCATCAGGCGGATGTACTGCGACAACGAAAATATTATTTAGATCAATATAGTTTGCTACTCATCGCTGACTATCACTCGTTTAATTCATATGTAAATGCATAGTAAACAATAAACAACTTACCGGGTAACCCTACCATTTTTTATAATTTCGTCTTGACTGGCATACTAAGGACATTTCGTTCAAGATCTTGATTATATCGGCCCGTAATGACTCAAAATTGTTATGTGTTGCGGGTCATAACTTTCTTTCGAACCTATTGTTGAGTGACTACTGTGACATAGTTAGTCAGAGCAGAATATTTTTGAAAGGTTGAATCAGCACTTTGACTCCTAAATTTGAACGGTAGTCTCCGTGCCACTCGTCTTTGATTTGCATGGGCGTATTTCCTTTCAAAAACAAATATTTAATAACAGCTCGATTTTTTTTTCTAGTTGCACAAAAATGCTCATATCGACTCTAACTTTTTTGACGATTGCCGCCATCTTCATGGTGTGGTCGGAAACTTTTCAGACAACCAAGTCCAAGCTACAACTTGAATATATCGCATTAATTTAAATACTACCAAATTACAATATATCGCGATAACCCTCCCATCCCGGGATTGACCTTAAAAAATTGGTCAAGGAAGTCTAATCAACTGAGAATGGCGAGCATCATAATCTACTATAACCTCACTTTGTTTATGAAGCTAGCCCGGCAGTCAACCCAGCAAACGCAATGGCAACACTAAAATCTCACTATCGCAGCCCGAAAAAATGTCATTATCGCGACAGTAAACAGTATCATGATACACTGTCATAACATTTAGCATACTCAGCCCGAAATTTTAAAATTACTTTAATGAATTTTTAAGATATTTATTTCACTATTGACTGGTAGCCTAGTCAGACCTAAACTCTTCATTTATATGAAGCTAACCCGATTCAGTTCAAAAAGCACGATAGCAACACTTCATCTTTGATGACATTTAGAGCATTCAGCCCGAAATTGTAAAAATATAACTTTTGGATGTACTACGAAATTCCGGTTTTCAAAATCCCGATTTTCAAAATTCCGGTTTTCAAAATCCGGTTTTCGAAATCCCGGATTTATTTTCTTCTAATTCCAAAGTATTAAAACATTTTTTATTAATTCAGGCTGGCCGGACTAGTAACATAAAAATAAGATATCTTGCCCCCAAAATTTACTAGAAAAAATTGCGAAAATTTACCGGACAGGTGGTGCAGTAGGTAAAGCCGGGACCGGGAAGTACTGGGTTCGAATCCCAGCAGAGGCAGGATACACAAAGCGAATTTTTATCATCGATTACGATCGGTGATGGTAATGAACACAACTAAAACCCTCTGAAGGAGTGCAGAATCCAGCGTCAGCCCACCGCTTATGTCAGTTTACAGGTTGAGTTTAGAGCTTGCAATGTGCAGGTGGTATACTGTAATTGTGTGAATGGGTGGTGTGTTCGTGAATGAAAAGGGGGGTATTAATTAGCCTTCAAGAGGTATTAAATCCATTAATACTTTCTTTCAAAAAAAAAACAAATTAGAGGCGGGAGTCGATTTAGTGGAGTCGGTGCTATTTTTTCGCAGTCAGAGAAAACTGAGCTCCCATTTTTTATTGATACCCACTGTAGAATTAGTCGAATTCCTAGTTTTTGGTGGTTTTCGGAAATTGAAATTGCAATTCCAATTTCTTGAAAAATGAAAAACGACTATAACAAAACTAAAACAGTAAAACCGGTACCCAGTAAAAAAGTAATGCATCAGGATATATAAGTCAGGTCGCGGCGCTTCCGTATAGCTTCTTTTCCTAATTAGAAAAAAACTTTAGTTTAGAGGAATTTAAAAATCGATAGGAGCGGGAGTATAGGATCGGATTATATAAGTCAGGTTGCTGCGCTTCCATCGATTCTTTCCGTAATCGGCTGAAGCCGAATGTCAAAATTTCACAAATCCAGTCAATGATACATTTAATAAAAAAAAATGCGGCCCTTCGAGACATTCGGCCTTTCGTAATTGTGCCCTTCGACATTCGGTCCTTCGACATTCAGCTTTTCGATGACATACCGAATTGTAGATTCTCCAAGAACTCTCGCGGGGACGCGTGAAGTCGCATCGCTCTTCCCCCTTCGTTTAGCCCTCGAAAAGCCTTTAGAAAAAAAATCCAGGAGAGCGGGATTCAAAAACATGTCAAGAATGTAGAAGCATTTTTAGTAGTTTTATTTTAAGTGAATGATTCGAATTCAAAACTGATTTTTTGATACAGTGCTAGAATACGGTCGATAGGGATGGAACTTGTGGACCATTTGTTTACTGATTATGTTAAAACTCTTCAAGTAAGGTCTAAATGAGATTCTAAAATGTTTTTTTGATACTGTTAAAGTTAGCCGAATGTGTTCAGCATAAAGATGGTAATGCAGATAGCGTATTTGCTATGCCAGCCGAAAGATGGTAATGCAGATATTAATTTGAAAAAAAAATAATTTAAATGTCGATGTACAAATGAGTCATCAACTTTCTAAAAGAAAATGTCAATAACAGATATCTATACAATAGCCAGCCATAAAATGCAGTCACGTTTAGCTGATGAATGGTTTGTATATCAAGATTTTGACAGATGAACTACTATTTGACTGTACCAAATGGATGAACCATGCCCCTAAGTAGAATATGATTATGTGTTTGGAGTATAGGTTTTATTCGGTTATATTTGTGAAATGTTCCATTTTCCGATGTTCCTACGATAAAATTGTCCATAATTCGAGATTTTGCCAGATGGACACCAATCTGACTATGGCGATTCGATAGCCCATTTTCATAGATAGATTTTGATTATTGGTTTGGGGTGAGTCTAATGAGGTTATAGGGCTGATTTTTTTATTTTTTTTTAAAAACGATTTTCGAGATTTTGACAGATAACCTCTATAACCCCATCAGACCCACCCCTAACCTATACTAAGAGTCTGTCTGTGGTAATGGGCTATTTAATCGACATAATCAGATTTGTGTCTATATATGCCAAAATCACGAACGACGAACGATTTTATCGATGAAAAATGGGAAAAATCAAAGTTTCACCCTTATAACCCCATCAGACCCACCTACAATAAAAATAAAAATCTGCCTATGAACACTAGCAATCGAATCGACATAGTCAGATTGGTGTCTATATACCAAAATCTCGAATGACGAACGATCTTGATGATGCTTGATATTTTTCAACCTTCTTTATCGACTACTTTCGGCTGTATGAAGCAGATATGCTATTTAATCATTATAACCCCATCAGATTCACCTCTAAAACCTATTAGCAAAATTTACCTATGGTAATGGGCTATTGAATCGGCATAGAAAGATTGGGGTCTATATGCCAAAATCAAGAACTACGAACGATTTTATGGAAAAAAATGGGAAAAATCAAAATTTCACCCCGATAACCCCATCAGACTCACGAACGTGTTTATGGATAAAAATGGAGAAAAACAGAATTTCACCTCTATAATCTTATCCGACTTACCCCTAACCTATAATCAAAATCTTCCTATGGTCACGAGCTATAGAATCGGCATAGTCAGATTGGTGTGTATATGCGAAAATCACGAATGACAAACAATTCTTGATGATGCTTGGTAAGTTTCAATCTTCTTTATAGACTACTTTCGGCTGTATGAAGCAGATATGCTATTTCATCCCTATAACCTCATTAGATTCCTAACCTTTAATCAAAATCTACCTATGGTAATGGGCTATCGAATTGACATGGGCAGATTGGTGTCTGTATGCCAAAATCACTACTGACGAACGATTTTATCGATGAAAATGGGGAAAATCAAAATTTCACCCCTATAACCCCACCGGAATCACTCTTAGTCTATAATCAAAATCTACCTATGGTTAAAGGCTATTGAACCGGCTTAGTCAGATTAGTATCCATCTGGCGAAATATCGAATGATAAACGATTTTATTGCCAGAAGAAAATGAAAAACCAAATTTTAAAATTGATATGAAACAATAAATTGATATCCTGTAAATTGAAAATGTTAATTGTTGTTTGTTACAACATATGTTTTCGGCTAAAGTAGTCAAGACACTATCTGCATTATTGATTCTTTTACTTTCGGCTGGCAACTTTCGGCTAACTTTAAGAATGTGAATTTTTGACAAAGTTCGGAAATATATCGCATTTTTTGTCCAGATACGCAAAGCTCTATCAAAAAAATATTAATAATCCTATTTAGATCGTGTCAAATTTAAACATAATCGGATGGCTAAATTTTATCTCTATTGACCATATTCCACAGCTTTATCAAAAAATCATTTAAGAACCCCATTTCCATCGAACGAGAATTTCAACATAATCGAGAAATGGCCTAGTTCCATCCCGAATGACAATATTCCAGAACTTATCAAACATAATTTTAAAATCCCATTTAGATTCCATATAGCCTAGTTCCATAGCGATGACCATTTTTCAGAACTTTATCAAAAAATCCTTTAAAAATCCAATTCCATCGCACGTGTAGAATTTCAACAAAATAGGTTTAGAAATGACCAAATTCCATTCCTATTAGTAATTTTCTAGAACTTTATCGGCAACTTATTTTTGGATTTTGTCAAAAAATCATTTAAGAGTCACTCAAGTGAAATATGTCCCAAAAAGAAATCCAAAATTTGTTGCATGCAATAAACGTTTTAAAATCAATAGGTTTTCGCAACAAATTTCATTTAACAAACATGTTCAACAAATTTCAAAAGATTGACATGTGGGTAGCATTTTTAGAAATCTCGTGATACGTTTTTGTAACAAGACAAACGAATCGAACGATTCCTGGGTTTGGTGATATAAATAACGGGTCTTTTACAAACGGGTTGTTGCAACAAATTTCAACTAACAAATTTGTTCAACAAATTTCAAAAGATTGACATGTGAGTAAGTTTTATAGAACGCTCATGATACGTTCTCTTAGCGGAATAAACGAATCGAACGATTCGTGGGGTAGGCCATATAAATACCGGGCTTTATACAAAGTAATTCTTCTATTCCACAAATTTTTTAAATTTTGTATATAGCTAAGTTTTTTGCTAATGCTGTTAAACTAATGTTGGTACAGGTTTTGGTACAGGTTCCACACCTCCTCTTTTACCACATTATAAATAAGTTTTTAACACATAATTTTTTTTCTTAAATATTTTATTTAATGATAAACACTAATAAAACTAGTTATTCTTATTAGTTATTAGTTTCGATGCTATTTTTGATGATTTGAAATTCAGTTGATCAGAAGCATGATCAGAAGCATTCATTTTATTTTTTTTTGTTTTTAACTTGTTTATGTCCTGTATAGTATTTATTTATATTTATAGTATTTATAGAATAATAGTTTCACAATTTGGTGGTAAAAACTAAAAACGAAATAAATATAAATAAAACTATTAACAAAAATTTCTATATGTTTTGGTGCACGTTCTGAACCCTAAGTATTGGCGGATAATAATCGTAAATAAATATATTTAAATCTGATTTAAGAAGCAATTCTCTCGAAATCAGCTGGCACAAGAGTTAGCCTTCCAGTATGTCAAATGATGTTACAAAAACATAGTGCTTTATTTATTTTCTATTGCCTCAAAACTTGCGTAATCGAACTGGCGTAATCGAATCGTGGGGACCCTAAATGAAATATGTGTAGATGATTGCCACGCCTTACGTCTTGCCGAAGTATTGTCATTTACATCGCTCAACAGTTTGAAAGATTATTTAAAACAATGGTTTTATGTTTTAGATAAAACATCTGAAGAATTCCAGGAAGTCTTCATACGTTTAGACAGGTCACGTTTTGTTAAAATATTGCACAGAATGTCATGTTTCACTGAACTAGACAATAGAATTGGTCAATTGTATTTAAAAGTATTTGGATTAATAATTAAACTTCCGATTCAGTGATTAGTGATTTCATTAATAAAATGTGGAATTTCCAGAAACCACCCATATAAAATTTTTCATAAAAATATTCTTTGAAACTAAAGTTGAAGGAAGGGTCTTAAAGTGCGATTCTGGCTGATGGAAAGTAGGCACAATCATGAAATTTAATCTGAATGTTCATTTCAACTAGTCTAAGTGATTTCATTAATAAAAGGTGAGACCCTTTTGTAAAAGATCCGTTATTTATGTCACAGACCCCAGAAATCGTACGATTCGTTTGTCCCGATGAGATAACGTATTATAAGCATTCCAGAAAACCTACTCACATGTCAATCTTTTGAATTTTGTAGAACTGATTTCTAATTTTAATCTTGTGGGAATAAACCCTTTGTATTTGTCTCTTAGAAGATAAACTTTGTTATTAGCATGTTGGAAACTTACTTGTTTATACACTTGCCTTCTTATTATAATTTATTGGTATGATTTTTTATTTTATTTTCTAATAAATAAGTTTTGTGATTTGATCTGTTATTTATATTTCCAACGCGCTGACAATCTATCATTTATTTTTATTCCAAATCAATCGTTATATTTTTTAAGATTTCTGTGCAGCAAATGATTTGCATGCAACAAATGATTTGCATGCAACAAATTTGGGATTTTTTTGAACGTATTTCACACGTGCAACATTTGTTGCATGCATCAAATTTGGTTTTTTTTTTGGGACGTATTTCACACGCATTAAGAGTCCCATTTTCCCATAAGTCGAATTTTAACAATTCAAGTCGGGATTTTTTAAAAATAGGGATTTTTTTTATACAAACCCGGGATTTTGAAAACCAGGATTTTGAAAACCGGGATTTAGAAAAAACGGGACTTTGACAAACCGGGATCTTGAAAACCGGAATTTCATTACACATCCATAACTTTTATGTATTTTTAAAATATCCCTACCAAATTCTCTCTGAAATTAGCTGAATAAGGTCGTGTGATTTTCACTTCACAGGCGATTCATGAGCACTTGACATATAGAGCCGGATTCGTTAAAGTTTCCAGATAGAATTTTTCTGCAAATCTCTTAGTTTATAGTCAAAACTTTAACGAACCCGGCGCCCCAACGGTATATGTCAAGTATCGTGAAGCACGTCTGACGAGATTCGATCAACTATATCCGGATAGAATTTTTCTGGTAATATTTTAGTTTTGTAGCCAATATTTTAACGGATTCTATGGTATAGGGCAAGTGCTCGTGAATCGTTTATGAGGAGAATCGAATATATTCCATGTAATCCCTAATATACTTGTTTCAAGCTTTATTTAGTTCACACAATCCCACTGAAAAGACTTTTAGAATTTTTTTTGGAAACTTGACATTTTAAGTTTTTTTTTAATTTGATGTTTCAACATTAATACATTTGTTTTTATTATTTTTATCAAAATTTAGAAGCCAGGAGTAAATCGATAGCTATTTAATATACAATCAATTAATAGTTATAATTTTCGTGTGACACAAATTTTCTTTATAGTTTTAATTTGCGTATATTTTGTGTCATGACAGAAGTTGTATTGCCACAAGTCAAAAAAAAAAAATTCGAGCTGGAAATTCTGGCTAGCTTCATGAAGGCCGCGTATACAACCAGTACACACTGATACGTTTAAGTACTGTGAAGCCATTGTTTCACAAATAAAATCACTTCACTCGGAGTGTAGCCCTCACTAGCCGAACGGGGCGTGAAGTCACACCTGTGTCGATCGCAAAGCTATTTATTAATAAAATTAAAATCATAAACATAAAATGTGAAATTTAATTCTCTTTAATCATTTATCGAATCGTTGTATCTCTATTAAATATTAAACTGCTAAATCGATTGTATATTTTTAATGTACAATGTGTTTTCAAGCGGTCAGTTTAACTAATTATAATATACGGTAACCTCAGTATCGGCACATAGAGCAAATTAAAAGCATATACCCGTGCATATACAACATACTCGTATACATTTTCCAGCCTAATAAATTTCCAGTATACAAAATAAAAAACTATGTATAATGTACTACAGTGAAAGGTTTTAACGATTTTCTTTCATTTTCCGTGTTAATAACCGAAAAATAAATAAAATTGTGGGAATATATAAAATAAAAAAATTGGTTTATTTATTTTTAACACAACCACCCATCATACAGAGATCCAAACAGTGCTACACCAAAAAAAATTGTGTGAGAACACGAAAAAAAAAATCCGCACGTTTTTTTCGTGCCTTTATTGTGCGGTATTGCTATTTATGCTAATGGAAAACAAATATAAATATTTATGAGGCTGAACCAAAATAAATAATTTTCACTTTCATTTTCACTTTCAATTTTGATGAATTTTCATATTTTTGCTGTTTAATTTTATTTTTAACTGGTCGATCCACCTATATAGAAAATGATGTGATTACAGATGGAGCATTCAGAAGTTTATTGTTCTAAAAAGTAGAATAAATTTTTGCTGGCTATTCTCGTTTGTTTTTATTGTTTACCACGAATATTTTGGTATATAATTTCGACCCCGGTGCGTGAGGTGAAAAACACTGTGTATATAGATAGACAAATATAATCTATGCATACAAGTGTTATAGACAGTAAATTGACTAACCTCGTATATTTTCCTTTTTTATGCATTCAAGATTAAAAACCATAAATTTTATTTTTTATATTGATGGGGATTTTGACTTTTTTATAACTTTGGTTATGACATATTTATATGTGCTACGATGCTTTAAAAATATATTTTTGATTGCCAATGAATATTTATTTTTATGGTGGGATCATAATCAACGAGTTGGTGGGTAGATCCAAATTATGTATTTTAAATAGAATTTCCAGTTTTTAGCCCATAAATGCAGGTAGAGTTTTACAATTTAATTATCTCGTAGACATAAAAAGGTACTTGTGGGTATACTGTAGGATCAAAGTACTTACTTGATATAAATTCTCAATGAACAAATGAATTTTGCTATAAACTACAAAACGTTGCTACTACACGTTACTTTAAAATATAAAGCAAGAGATACATATAGCGATAATAATCACATGTTATAAAAATATTTAAAAATTATTTAATTTACATATTTTATGCAATACAGCAAAATCAGTAAATTATGTATAATGTCCTTGTTGAAATACAGTTAACACATGGCCTTGCAAACAAGCTGTGTGAATGTTTAGATTCATGATTATTAGCATAACCAGTGCCAAGAAACATGGCTGTGGCAAACTACAGCAGGCAATCTAAATTTAAATTTCAAAATTTGTCAAATTTTTAATTGGGACAGGGCAATGAAGGTGGTGATAAATAAAGCACTGAATTAGCAACTATTCGTGATTTAATTCGATTTTTCCTCTGAAAGTAAGTAAACTTCTGCTGCAGCCTCCTGTAACCGTTAGTGTAGATATACTGTGGAGTGCTGCACTTGTTGTGTTTCATCCTTAAAGTTGTATGATCGAACACTTCATTTAAAGAAAAAAATCCTGTTTTTGTTAGAAGGACATTTGCAACTATGTTGGGAAGTGTTGTGTGTGCTTGGAACAGATTAGTAGCAAGTTTGGTTAACAAACATTTTGTTTGTTCAAATGATGTTGTATAGAATAAAAATATTTTTTTTTATTTTTTTTTATTTAGACGGATAGGATATCGTGATGGTTCTTGAACTTTGAACTAAGGTTAAAATTCACCATCAAAGTGATTATTATCTTTAAACACTAATTAAAATTAACATAGAAAACTACTAAAATATAAAACATGTTCTCACAAATATTCCATAAAATGTAATTTAGAATAATCTGTCCCTTATAGGTGAATTAACATTTTTTTGGGGTGAAAACTGATAAAACAGAATTCAAACATGATTAAAACAAAAACGGCAATTTAACCCAATTTAGTTTATTACTCTTAGACGCCATGCCAAATGTTACTCGATTTACCATCTGAAGTCAATTCCGTCTCATCAGGGTAATATCCCATCGGTAACGTTCATTTTCCCCCCATAGTGCTCATAACAGGAGTAACATTTGACTGAATACCAGGCGGTCTGGTATAATAAAATCTTAAATGTGGTAAAATTGGCCTTTGAAATACGTATTTGAAGCCGTCAATTCTGTCTAACTTTACACAAAAAAAACTAAATTATGTACCTAGGTAGGGTTGACCTGCCCACCACAAGCACCATGAAATAACTTTAGACCCAATTTCTGGCGGCGGTCTAAACCGTCTAAAAAATATACCATGGTAAGGTTGACTTACCCACAAGGTATCTGGAGTTTCATTTGACCAAACATCTGGTCAGCAAATCAACTTGAAGTAATATTTGACCAACTGATGACGGTCTGGTGCAATAAATTAAAGGTGGTACAATAAATGTCGTTTTTAACATTTAAATTACATATTTGAAGCACTCTAAAGCCAATTCCGTCTAATCTGACAAAAAAAATGTATTGCTCTCCATAAAGCCCATGGAGTAATGTTTGATCCAATTTATTGTGGCGGTCTGGCGAAATAAATTAATAAAGTTGGTAAACTCCTCCATTAAAATTCTTATTTGAAGACTGTATCGTGTGAAGACTTCGTCTAATTTGACATGAAAATAATTTATTGCACTTCTGGGTAAGGTTTATTTACCCTTCAAAAGTCTCATTGAGCAACATTTGACCTAATATCGAATAAGCATGACCTCGCCTCTACAATACTCCTTAAACTTACATTTAGCCCAAGCTTTGGAGTCGGTCTGGTGTGATGAATTAATAAAGGTGGTTAAATTGACGTTTTTGTTTTTATCGAAATAAATTTTTTCAGTTTTCACCCCAAAAAAATTTCTATTCACATTTCACCTTTGGTCTTGAACTAACCAATGAAATGTTATTAATTTCTAATAGATTCTGGTTCAAGAACTATCCTGATATCATATAGCTACAGCAAAAGTTACAATTTTATCGATGCAGGTTTAATTATAAGCTAAACCGACCGCTCGTTCCTCGATAAAGGGAATTGTAACAAAATCGGGATTTATTGAAATATTGGGGTTTATAATTTCGAGTTTTTTTTTATATCTTCAAAGATTTATTGGTACAATGTATTTTATTCAAAGTACTGTCTGTCCATCGTTAGCTACGACTTTTTCCCGTCTTTCAGGCAGCATACAAATTCCGCGTCGAAAAAAATCTTCGTGTTTTGCGGCGGTTCAAGAATCAACGCAATTTAGGGCTTCTTTTTAAGCAGTGAAG
The DNA here is from genome assembly GCA_932526605.1 of Nephrotoma flavescens. Taxonomy (NCBI): domain Eukaryota; kingdom Metazoa; phylum Arthropoda; class Insecta; order Diptera; family Tipulidae; genus Nephrotoma; species Nephrotoma flavescens. The sequence goes on from OW052220.1 coordinate 220,768,269, forward strand.
TGCTAGGTCATAAGTCATCGAGCGGAACAATTGCATAGTCGGAAGGAATAATGTTTAGTGAATATAGCGGGTGGGGTAGGCCATCCCCTTGAAGCACCTAAAAAGTTTCCTTGACTACTCTTGCAAGGTGTGGCCGAGCGTTGTCGTACTGAAAATCACATCTTTTGATGGCATATTGTGGGCTCAACTTCAATGCTCGACTAAATTTGCTCAATTATTGTTAATAACGTTCTTTAGTGATAGTTTCGTTAGGCTCGAGTAGGTAACTAAGAACTGATCCCACCAGATGCGAAACATTAGCTTCTTACCATGAATAATCGGTTTGACGGTTGAAGTTGATGCATGACCGGGCTTACCCCACGATTTTCTGCGCTTTTTGAGTTTTCGAGGTGGATCCTCTTTTCGTCCCCCGTCGCGATTTGATGCAAGAAAACTTTCCGATTTCGTCTTTGGAGCAGTTCTTTGCATGTGAAAAAAGGCGTTCGACAATTTTTGGCTTCAGTTCATACGGAACCCAATTTCCTTGAGCATGGTGCAAACCATATCCATGGTCTTGAGACGGTTTTGTATCGCTTGTTGAGCCGTTCCCATAGTTTCAGCGAGCTCCCTTGAGTTTGGCATGAATCTTTGTCCAGTGGGACGCTTTAACATGAAGATAGTTACAATAGGGTTGGATGCGATTTAGTACTAGTTACGCTTTCTTTTGTAAATCCCTCAAAATTTATTTGTACCCCCAATCAATTTTAACAAATTATGGTATAGGTTTCATTAAGCCCCGGGCTAATTTAATCGGTACCGGTTTAAATCACTCATAATTGAGAATAAGAAATTTACAAGTTTTCAGAAACAATTCGCGAAGTCCGATAATATTTGTCCAGTAATATTCTCGCTTGTAGCTCAGGAGGCCCATTACAAAATATCGGCTTATAATTTTACTAAATTTTTGCATATTCCACGTGATTTATCGTGTCAAAATAAAAACAGAACACAAATACAACCACATGAGAAGAAAATCTTCATTTGCAAATATTTACAATCAATTGTTGGTGAGTACCAAGGTTAATCCGTCGACCATACCGACGTAGAGGAATATATAAAAAATTGTTTAGACTTGGGCTTTATTTTGAAGGAAGGAAAAGTATCGCTTTTCAACTCATTACAATTGACGTAACCATAGGTCACCTACTCAAAAATGTTACCTATAGAATCTGAAAATATTTGTAGAATCGCGGGCACAACATTCAGAATCGTGTCCAATTTTATAATTATCTCTTGAAAATAAATTCCAATTAGAGAAATACCAAATTTTAGCGCGTAACTTTTTAATGATTTTTTAACACAAACTAGCCAATTACAGTAAACCCTCGATTTAACGGACGCTCGGTTTAACAGACAATTTTTTTATTTTCCATTTTCCGGTTATCGATTATGATGGGATTAGTTATGTTTGATGGAAATGGGATTCTTAAACGATTTATGGAAGAAGTTCTGGAATATGGCCACCTGGAACAGAACTCGACCAATTCTTAGCTGATTATGATGGGACTGGGTATGTTGGATGGAAATGGAATTATTAAATAATTTTTGGAAGAAATTCTTGAATAAGGCCCCCTAGGTTAGGACTCGGTCATTTCTTAACCGATTATGATGGGATTGGGTATGTCGAATGGAACTCTTAAATGATTTGTTTAATTTCTTCGTCAATATCGCCACGAAACTAGGTAATTTAAACTAGGGCGGAACTCGATAATAAGCAGGCGTTTTCACCAGTACGTAACCCACTCATGGGATTAGTGGGTTAAGCGCAGGCTGGAAACCAATTTGTATTTTAGGTTGGTTTGGTTTCTGGTTCCTTTCACTGACAATTTTTGGTTTTGGTTTTAAAACAAAAATTTAATTGTTTTGGTTTTCATTCTTGAAAAAAATTTAACATAAGAATAAAACTAAAAATTCTAAATAAATAAGTTTTATTCATTAATTCGAATAAAAAAATAAATAAGGCATGTTTTCTCCAAACATAAAATAATTCATCAAAAAATAAAATTATAAAAACGTAATAAAAATTGAAAATAATAATAATTAAATTTTTTAATTTAATTATTTAACTTAATGAAAAGAATGTATTCCAATCCTACACCATCTCTGTTAAAACCATGTCTGTTATCTGCTAAAATAAACTTCAACATTGAAAACGCTCGCTCCACCGATACTTGCGTTGCAGGGACAGCAAATAAAATGTTTGCTATTTCAGTCAATTGACCAAATTTTATTTAAATGTTCTTTGGTTTTGGTTTCAGTTTTGGTTTTAGTAATTTTTTATGGTTTTTATTGTTTTGGTTTTGAAAAACCGGTTTCCAGCCGTGGTTGAGCCGCAGGTCAACTACTTACTCTCACAAAAAATCACGTTATGAATTCTACACAAAGGGCTCGGATAAATTTATATTATTCTTATCAACAACGACCTCGAAAACTGTTCACGGGAACATGGAATATGATGTCTTCTAAGATCATGAGATCTTCAGAACCTTTAGAACCAGCGAAAATTTACACTTTTGAGGTACTTGCAATGCAAGAGGGCATAATCCATATGGCCATATTCAAGAACTTTTTCAAAAAAATATTTGATAATCTCATTTCATCCGCAATGCCCAATTTCTGTCTTAAGAGGTCATATTCCAGAACTTCTTTAAAAAAACGTTTAAGAATCCCATTTCCATCAAACATGCCCAATTCCAACATAATCGGTTAAGAATTGAATGAATTCCGTCCCAGATAGCCACATTCTAGAACTTCTTCCAAAAATCATTTAATAATCCCATTTCCATCCATCATACTCAACCCCATCATAATCAGTTAAGAATTGAACGAGTTCCGCACTAGATGGAAATATTCTAAAACTTCTTTCAAAAACCATTTAAGAATCCCATAATCGAGTTCCCAGTTCCATCCAACACACCCAATGCCAACATAATCAGCTAAGAAATGCCAGGCTTCCTTCCCAGAAGGCCATATTCCAGAACTTCTTCCAAAAACTGTTAGTTGAATCTCATTTCCATTCAACAAACAAAAGCCCCTTATAAACCGGTTAAGAGATAAGTTCTGTCCTAGGTGGCCATATTCCAAAAAAAGTACAAAATCTATAGTCGATTAAATTTAAAAATTTTCCATTCGGATTTAACGGACATACAGATTTAACGGACTCCCCAATTAGTCCGTTAAATCGAGGTTTTCTGTATAAGGAATCACCAAAAATATAAATTTATTAGTGCAAATTAATGGTCGAGATGTGTGGGTAAATTCAGCAGGGAAACTTTCGAATTTCAAAATGAAACTTTGTATACCGATTAAGCCCAATTTGTGCTGATTAGTGTTCACTGGAATAAATTAGTGCTAGTTGAAGAGCAAAAAAAAAACTGGAAAAGAAAATTTCAAATTTCGCCTGAAAGACGAAATAAAAAAACCTGATTTCTAGAGAAAAAAGCAGCACTAATTTAAGAATAATCTTAACTCTTTCCAAAGGCGGTGGTCGATCTGACGAAATTCGTGCTTATTATAGAAATATAATTTTTATAAATTTTCATTCATAAATTAAGGAAAACAAGGTTGCCCCTAAAAGATACTACATTAAACAAACAAAATACGGAGATATACCGTTCAATAATAATTGTGTTGAACAACAAATTAAACAAAAGAAGTAAAATGTTCTAAAATCAAAGAATAAACGATTTAGATAGAATAATCCTGTGGCATGTTCATTGCCATCCGAAAAACATAGTGACTGAATTTGTGCTAATCCAGAATTGAGAACAACAAAGACCGTTGAATGAACAATATTCACACATGAAGTGTTCTATAAACCAATGAAGTTGGCACTTCTGATTGCATATTCCTATCAGTTTTGTTTTCTACCTGATAGGAATATACAATCAGAAGTGCCAACTTCATTGTATCGAGAACACTTTTGTTGTTCAATGGAATTGGACCAATTCTGTATTAGTACAAATTCAGCCACTATATTTTTGGGATGGCCATGCATATCTGAATCGCTTATTGTCTGATTTTAGAACAGTTTACGTCTATTGTTTAATTTGTTGTTCAACACAATTATTATTGAACGGAATACCACGAATGAAAATTTATGAAAGTTATATTTCTATGATAAGCACAAACTACAGACAAAATATGAAATTTCCTTTTCCCATTTTATCGGCCCCTGTACTATAGCACTAATTCTTTCCCGCTTGCACTAATTGGCACAAATTAGGATTAATCGGTATGCACGGTTTCATTTTGAAATTCTAAAGTTTCCCTGCTGCAGTGCAGTTATTAACACTGCAAAATCCTATATACATATTTCAAGAATTGGTTTTGAATTAGTAACGTCGATCACTTTCAACTTACTTCAGGAGTTAAATACAATAAAAATTAAGATTAATTAAATAGCTTTACATCTATTTAAGTCTTTCAAAATTACTTTTCAGTAATTTGGTTAGATTCATACTAGAGAATGAAATTTAAACGATATTTAAAAATGATTATTTTAGAATATTAATAGGCAATCGCATAAGCAACCAGCTTTTTAAATTAATTTTTCTCCAGAATTTTTATTAAGATAATATATTTATGTTAAAAATATTCTATACAAATTCGTTCTTCTTTCTTAAACGATTAAAATTATTTTAATACTTCAAATCAGCGAGAATTTTATTTCATTCTAAGAAAACAGAAAACTCAGAATTTGAACGATGGAAGTAATGTAAAAATAATCAGAATGTTTCATAATCAGAATAATTTATTTTCTACATCGTGTACTTAGATATCTCAGGTACTCATAGATATTGCAAAAAACATTTCGTTCCATACAAAGATGATCAATTTTTTGTAGGTTATGCAAGTACAAACAATTTCAATTTCTTAATAATAAAAATGGCAAACAATATAGGTCATTTCAGATGTATTCTTTTGTGTATTTCCAAATATAGTATTACCTTAAGGAGTTTTCCTTTTCCTTTTATGATTGAAATTGAATGCTTACCTGGAAGTAAATAAAAAACAAAATATTTGTTAGTTCACTACAGTAAATATTAAAAAAAGTTTTATCAAACCCAAATTCACTAAAGTTCATTCAAAACAAAAATGTCAAAATATTTAATCAAAATTAATACTAATCGCCATATTGCACTAAAATTGAGGGAATTATGAAAAATGAACAGTACAAAAATACAGTACTAATATTATGGTAAGGCAGCACCACATGATAATGACATATCGAGATTGACGCGCTTATTCTCCGGAAAAGGCTTGGATGTTCACAATTAGCCTCAAATAATAATTCTATGTAGGTGTAAGTTAAAGTATGTTAAAAATGGTATAACAAACTGGAGGAACTGTACAAGCCGTGTTACAGAAACTAATAGAGGATTTGACTTTATTTATTTATAAATCGTACCTTCAGTGGCTAAAATCGGCACAACAAAACAATTGGTAAAAAGTTACGGCACACAAGGTCAACTACAAAAAATTATATAGAGCTTTCTTGAATGAATCTCTCGACAAGTGCGACAATCAAAAGCTTCATAGACCTTGTTAAACACCCGCGATACACTCGGAATTGGATCAGAAAGATCGTAGTTCGTTACCGTTCGGTCGATTAATAAAGCTCCATCGCGTTAACGCGAAAATTAAATCGACACGGGAATTAATGATATCACGCACAAAGAGTGGGTAAGGTTCATCTATATACGTTGCAGTTTACGATTATCTATACGTTGCAGTTTTAAAAGTTTACATCGATTATGATAAGACGGAAGAACGTAATCCTCAGCACGCAAGGATGGTAAACGTCGTAGTATGAATAAAATAAACTGTTTTTAGATACTCTGAATCCTCTCAGAATGATACTGGTAGGAGGGTGACGAAGCAAAACATGCATACACCAAAATAGACCGAACGAAGCAGACGTATAATGATGTCAAAATTAACGGGTCAATAAATTCCTTGCAGTTTCGTTTAGCGAAACCAAGCGTATTGTACGACTTTTTTTTTTTTTTTTTTTTTTTTATTTTTTATTATAAAACATTTTTAGAGCTCTGTAATTTATAATTACGTACAACTTTGTTTAATTTTTACATTTATTTTTTATTTATTTATTATATAATTTAAGATATTTTGTGAATTCAAATGAGAGTTATTTAAGGAAAAATTGTATTTAAAAAAAACCTTACTGTACAGAATTAAAAACTAAACAATAAACAGGTAACATGAAAAATTATGAAATTAAATTTCTAATTATAGTGTTCTCCGAAAATAAACAGGACAGAGAAAATTTTTGGTTTAATCTGGCTATATATGTTGATAAAGTCTCAAGATTACATTCAGTGTGCAAGGTGATTGTTGGATATCTACGTGGGAGATCTCTTATAATTTTTAAACAACGGTTCTGTACAATTTGTAATCGCTTTTTATGTGTATGAGCAGCGTTGCTCCAAATTTGGCTACCATACGTAATTGTTGCCCTAATTATCATTTTGTAAATCAGCAGTTTATTATTCTCGGATAATTTTGAGTTACAACATAATAGTGGATATAAAATTTTAGTTAATTTTTGTGATTTTTCAATTGTTTGTTCAATATGATTTTGCAATAACATTTTTTGATCAAACCAAAGACCTAGGTATTTGACTTTTTTACACCATAAGAAATAAATATATGTCCTTTTATAGGAAGATTCTTGATTAATATACCATTTATTGTATCATATCCTGGAGATTTACGAGGCTTGATAGTTCTGATGATTTGCTTTATCTCTTTTGGAGTTGTCATATTAAATTCATGAGACGATAATAAACCGGTATGTGTAGATAAAAAGCTATTGACTTCTGAAGATATATGTTGGGAAAATGAAGATTGATTGTGATTATCATTATTTTGAATTGCAGCAAATTGTGCTGCGAAGGATTCACATTTTTCAAGACTAGTAATCAAAAATACGGTTTTCTTTATCGTATAAGGGGGGTATTTGTTTACTACGTTGTCGCAGGTTTTTACTGACTGCCCACAATTTATTTGTATTACGGTCATTTTGGAGTTTTTCAATCATATTAACCCATTTATTATTTCTCAAAATTTGAAATTCTGCCTTAATGCGTTGATGCAACTCATTCACAATAGATTTGAGCATAGGATCACGGGTGCGTTGCCACTGGCGTCTACGTGTGTTTCTAAGCCGAATTAACATTTTGGTTGCTTCTGGGATTTTGAATTCACTAAGTTTTGCTATAGTTTTATTACAAGGCACGCACTTATCTTTGGCATATAAGATGATATTATTTAAATTACCTACTAGCTCATCAATATCGCTACATGATTTAATATTTCGAATTGGGGCTTCGCTAGTTAGTTTTAGTTTGTTATTAATGCATGATTTATAGAGTTGCCAATTTGCCTTGGAATAATTATATCTATGTAAACCCTCATAATGTTGTGGATTGCAGTCAAATTGAAAGTGTACCGGTAGGTGGTCAGAACTTAAATCTGGGCGTGATTTCATATTATGAATGAATTGTGGGCAATTAGTGAGAGCTATGTCCAGAGTGGATCCATATCTTGAATTGTGATTAAAATGTGTTGGAGAACTTGGAAATTTAATTACAAATGTACTATTTAACATTTCATTGTATAAGATTGTACCGGCTCTATTATTTCTGTAGCAATTCCAATGCGGATGTTTTGCGTTCAGTTCTCCACCTAAAATAAAATTTGTTTGGAATGATGTAAGGTATTGTATATCTGATTTAAATTTATTAAGAATTATATTGGATGTTCCTCCTTTAAAATAAGCGGCTATGAGTTTTATTTTACCACGAACTGTATTAACTTCTATTGCTAAAGCCTCAATAGTTTGTAAATTTAAAGTGGGTAATAAAGAGTGTTGAATATTTCGTTTAATTATAATGGCAACACCTCCATAACCACTCGATTTTCTATTTAAATTGTACACTTTAAATTCCGGGTCAAAGAGTGATACATCGCCTTTTAGCCATGTTTCCGAAATTATGGCAACGTGCACATTAAGATGTTTCATATAAGAAAATGTTTCATTTGCTTTATTGTTTATACTTTGCGCATTCCAGATAAAAATGTTTAATGCGTTATTATTCAGATTCGTAGAACCATTATTTAACATTATTATAGAGGTAGGTTACAGTTAGGCGAGTTAAAACAGTAAATTGTTCTGCTTTCGTCTTGCAAACTGAAAGACTCGAGACCATATCACTTACCAGAGTTAAAATTTCTTCATATGTAAATAAAGAATCCTTTGTGGAGTTTACTTGTCTTGATACATTAGCAGCGTCCAATTTGTTTTGGTTTACACTATAATTAGAATTTGTTGGTTTATTATTAAAAATTGAATTCCAAGCCTGATGCATCTGTGTTGGCCGGGGAGACGAAAGCTCCGGAAATTTTTCAGCATTTAACAAATTCGGAGGAGGTCGTATTGAAGAGCCCCTAATATTATTTATATTGTTAGATTTTATATTTAGTTTAATTTTGACGTTTTCTTGTATGAGGATGTATTCCTTTAGTTTTGGACAGTTGGGTGAGTTTGCCATATGGTTTCCTTGACATAAACAGCATTTCAAATTTACGTCAGAAACTTTACATTGTAGCGTATCATGAGGGTCTCCACATTTGAGACATCTTAGTATTTTATAGCAGTAGGAGGTACCATGGCCATACATACCGCATCTGCGACATTACGTAGGAGAAATTTTCCTAGGAGTATGTATCCGAAACGATACAATTATATGGTTGAGACTTTTTATTTTTTGTATAATCCTGAATTTAATGTTGTTTGCATTAAATTTGATCAGATAAAGACCATTTTGCATCAAGCCTTCTTTAGGATTTAGTTCAGTTATTTCGATGATATCATCACTGTTTATGTCTTTATTAGTGTATTCATTATCAGTGAGTACTTGTTTAATCTCATCCGTATTAATTTTTTTGGGCAGACCGTTTAATATTACTTTTAATATTTTTTCTGACGGAGAACGATAGGTAAATTGTTCAGTATTCGTATCTGTTAGGTGTTTACGTAGATTGTTGTAATCCAACTGATTGTGAAGTGAAATTTTTATCCCAATGCTGCATAATTTAATCAGAAATTTATTAATGTTAAGTTCTTTGAGAATATCCGTCAATTTGTTTTCAGTGATGTTTTGTATTATTATGGGCGTTATAATAATTTTATTATTTTTGTTTTTTGAATGAATTTCAGAATCAAAATCAAAGGCCCCTTCAACATTTGGCCCTTCGACATTCGGTCCTTCGACAAATTCGGCCCATCGACATTGGGCCCTTTGATATCAAACCGGAGCTAAGCTTGACCACTTTTGCCGATGTTGTCGGATTGGAACAGTCGTCGGCAAGTTTATTTGTCAATGAGTTAGAAATAAAGTAGCAAAATAGAGCACGAATATAATGTAAAAAAACAGAAAAAGTGTGTCCTACAGCTTCAACTAAATGAACGACACTAAAGTTGGGCCAAACATTTTTATTACAAAAATGTTCGAAAAACTGTTCAAAATGGCATAAAACTTTAATTTATTTTATGTATTATTAATAAATATTATTACACATTGCTTTACTGGGAATTAAAATTTGAATTAAGTATCTTCTAGATGATTAAAAAATTTTAAAGTTGTAAAATAAACGTTGAACTTGGAAAAAATAAATTTTACTTTAATTTTACATTTTAATTGAAACTTTTACGTAAGCCATTTCCTAATTTTCAAGAATTGATTTTTAATTTTTTTGATAGTTGTTTAATTTTAAAGTTTGACATCAGCGCAATGCGGGGGTAAAATGTAAATATCTTAACAAGTAAGACGCCTGTTGTTTAGAAGGCAGGCAATGATTTAGAACAGCGGCTACGAGTAAAGCGGCAAATTTATCAAAGTTTCTATATGATTATCACAAGTATGTATGTACTTAGGAATATCACCATCACCAGCGTTCGAAAAATGGCAGCAACCAAGAGACACACATACAGCTTGGAGTTTTCCAGGATTACATTTTAGAGTTAATTTGTTCTTTGAATTTTCTACCATATTTGAACTGTGTGATAGACGAATGGGAATTAGAGCGCGAAGAAGCATTTCGTAAACTAAAAGAAGTTGAGCAGAGTGGAACACTACATAAAGAGGAAAGAAACTGCTGTACCAAGAGGCTGGATTTCCGAAATTACAAAACGCTAGAACAACGATTCGATACTGAATCTGAAATCGATTAGACGTAGAGACCATTGGTGCGTAACTGTGATATATATAAAAAATAGAAACCCATTATACCTGCCATACCTGTCCGGTAATGGTTTCGAGAGCTTAACGGGAGACATACTATATCCATTTCCATCAGTGGCCGTAACAAGTAATATTTATGTGAACATGGAAGTTATCGCCATAGTGTTAGTGGAACAAGTTATCAACCATTTTGGAATTTTATTGGATGCCGTTTTTGAAGAAGGCTGCAATTTTCATTTTAACATTTTCCAGAATGTATTGAGAATTTTAGAAAATAGTAAACGAGAACGACAACCAAATTTTAATGGTAAATTCAATGTTTGATTTCAGAGTTAACAACAACACTTTTGTTAATTTTCACAGCAATCGGATTATTTTCAAAAACGCCGGTAGTTTCTACATATAATATTCACCGAATATCTACCTAATTCTTTATGTATCGCGCCTGGTAAATTGAAGAAAAATTATGATATTAAAATACAAAACTTTAATGTTGAATACCAAAATTGGGTTGGGTTTTATGTCCCCTTTCCAAATGGGTAAAGAAAACAAAAATCAAGGTTACATAAGAACTCCACCGACCACGAGATCAATCATAGCAATAATTAGAATAACAGGTCTATCACAATATTCATATGTGACCCAGCAATGAACGGTACTAAGCTCGCGGTTACCACTTTAGAATGACCTAGAAAAAACCCTATAAGAGTATGACGATAACAAGATTTCTACATGGAGGACAACGATTCACAATGATTTCATATGTGGAGAGATACATCAGAACATTTAATATATGTTAGTGAAAACAAGAACTACTTCGTCTCCATTTTCCAATAAAGCATTTAAACGTTTTACATCAAGGAAAGGAACTCCTTTAAACATACTCAGTGACATTACTTTCCGCACGGTACCAGCACAAGTGTAGCACGCTTAAACTCTTTTGATTCTGCCAACGGCGGCACATGTACAAACTTATACAGTCACTTTTTAATTGACAAACTATTGCTCCTGCATCAAGAGTCGCAGTAATAACCAATCAAAGCATAACAGCGTATCGAAAACAGGGGCTTTGCTACCCAATCACAAGACTCGATTTTGAAAAATAATGACGATGGAGTATTTAACTAATTAACAAGAGATAAGTTACACTAAAAATTATGACAGCTGGGGTAGAAAATTAATTCAAACCGCTTGTCAACAGTATGTTTCAATTTTGAAGGAAATGTTAGACATTTAGAACGAAAAAGTTAATTTGGAAAACTCTTGTGACAAGCACAGTAACTAAAAAATAGAATTGGAATTTCAGTATTATGAAATCTGTAGGAATTCAACGAATTCCAAATTGACATTGAATACATAGCATAGTTGTTGTAAATTGGCAAATGAAATATCGCTTTTATCAATTTTAAAATGTTTGTTTTATAATTTCTGCATTGTGTTTTTAATAAACAAAATAATAAGTTTAAAATACAAATATGACAGAGTGTCCGCTTCATGTTAACCTGCAGAAACTACCGTCATACCTCACGCAGAACCTACAATGTGAACACGCCAGAAAAGAGACAGAATTTTTGAATTTTTGAAGCACCGAGCAGCACCCCTTAGAAATTCTGAGTTTTTTTAAATGAATAAATACAGGACAAATTAATGTTTCAACAAACATTTACACATGAATGATGCGTACAAGTTCTAGACAAAGACAGTTTTAAACGCAAATTGAAACAATTTTATGAGCCGACAACTTAGTAAATTTAAAAAAATATATATTTTCATTCTATTTAATTCCCAACTCCAATTTGAAAACTTTTCTAAATAAATAAATAAATAAACCGTAGTACCGCCATCCACCACAATTATGCCTTCAATATTCCTTAAACCGCAAATAGAACTTCTATTTAAAGACCTGCGTCGAGACACATATTCTGCAAGGTTAAACCTCCATAAACATAACTTGTTTCAACACATGCAAGCCAGACGTATTGGAAGTTTTTACGAATCGTTTGCGACTTGTTTCAATTGCATATGTATTGGTGTTATTACCTGTATAAGACGGAAATTGAGTTATACTCGACAAATTTAAAAAAAATTAGTACAAAGTATAGAATTACAGAAACAAAACTATAACCAGATATTTCAAACCTCAATTGATTTAATACGATATGTGTTTAATATAATAGTTAATTTTTAATTTACATGACCAAAAATACTCTAAGTAAGATGGTGCCAGAGAAATAAAAAAAAAATGTATGAAATAATAGTAATCTGGCCCAAAAGTCATCTACACAGTGCAATAGAATAAAGTTGTTAAATTTCAAAAAAATACGCCACATGTCTATGCGGATCGTAAGGGTGCCCCATTCTGGCCCTTTCATTTTATCATAATTAGAACGAAAAAGTTTAAAAATGGAATTTCTGTGGAGCGAATCCTGGAGATTTTGGCACATAGCCACATACATAGTGCAATAGATTAAAGTTGTTGAATTTCAAAAAAATACGCCACATGTCTATGCGGATCGACAGGGTGCCCCATTCTGGCCCTTTTATTTTATCATAATTAGAACGAAAAAGTTTGAAAATGGAATTTCTGTGGAGCGAATCCTGGAGATTTTGGCACATAGCCACATACATAGTGCAATAGATTAAAGTTGTTGAATTTCAAAAAAATACGCCACATGTCTATGCGGATCGACAGGGTGCTCCATTCTGGCCTTTTTATTTTATCATAATTAGAACGAAAAAGTTTGAAAATGGAATTTCTGTGGAGCGAATCCTGGAGATTTTGGCACATAGCCACATACATAGTGCAATAGATTAAAGTTGTTGAATTTCAAAAAAATACGCCACATGTCTATGCGGATCGACAGGGTGCCCCATTCTGGCCCTTTTATTTTATCATAATTAGAACGAAAAAGTTTGAAAATGGAATTTCTGTGAAGCGAATCCTGGAGATTTTGGCACATAGCCACATACATAGTGCAATAGATTAAACATGTTGAATTTCAAAAAAATACGCCACATGTCTATGCGGATCGACAGGGTGCCCCATTCTGGCCCTTTTATTTTATCATAATTAGAACGAAAAAGTTTAAAAATGGAATTTCTGTGGAGCGAATCCTGGAGATTTTGGCACATAGCCACATACATAGTGCAATAGATTAAAGTTGTTGAATTTCAAAAAAATACGCCACATGTCTATGCGGATCGACAGGGTGCCCCATTCTGGCCCTTTTATTTTATCATAATTAGAACGAAAAAGTTTGAAAATGGAATTTCTGTGAAGCGAATCCTGGAGATTTTGGCACATAGCCACATACATAGTGCAATAGATTAAACATGTTGAATTTCAAAAAAATACGCCACATGTCTATGCGGATCGACAGGGTGCCCCATTCTGGCCCTTTTATTTTATCATAATTAGAACGAAAAAGTTTGAAAATGGAATTTCTGTGAAGCGAATCCTGGAGATTTTGGCACATAGCCACATACATAGTGCAATAGATTAAAGTTGTTGAATTTAAAAAAAATACGCCACATGTCTATGCGGATCGACAGGGTGCCCCATTCTGGCCTTTTTATTTTATCATAATTAGAACGAAAAAGTTTGAAAATGGAATTTCTGTGGAGCGAATCCTGGAAATTTTGGCACATAGCCACATACATAGTGCAATAGATTAAAGTTGTTGAATTTCAAAAAAATACGCCACATGTCTATGCGGATCGACAGGGTGCCCCATTCTGGCCCTTTTATTTTATCATAATTAGAACGAAAAAGTTTGAAAATGGAATTTCTGTGGAGCGAATCCTGGAGATTTTGGCACATAGCCACATACATAGTGCAATAGATTAAAGTCGTTGAATTTCAAAAAAATACGCCACATGTCTATGCGGATCGACAGGGTGCCCCATTCTGGCCCTTTTATTTTATCATAATTAGAACGAAAAAGTTTGAAAATGGAATTTCTGTGAAGCGAATCCTGGAGATTTTGGCACATAGCCACATACATAGTGCAATAGATTAAAGTTGTTGAATTTCAAAAAAATACGCCACATGTCTATGCGGATCGACAGGGTGCCCCATTCTGGCCCTTTTATTTTATCATAATTAGAACGAAAAAGTTTGGAAATGGAATTTCTGTGAAGCGAATCCTGGAGATTTTGGCACATAGCCACATACATAGTGCAATAGATTAAAGTTGTTGAATTTCAAAAAAATACGCCACATGTCTATGCGGATCGTAAGGGTGCCCCATTCTGGCCCTTTCATTTTATCATAATTAGAACGAAAAAGTTTAAAAATGGAATTTCTGTGGAGCGAATCCTGGAGATTTTGGCACATAGCCACATACATAGTGCAATAGATTAAAGTTGTTGAATTTCAAAAAAATACGCCACATGTCTATGCGGATCGACAGGGTGCCCCATTCTGGCCCTTTTATTTTATCATAATTAGAACGAAAAAGTTTGAAAATGGAATTTCTGTGAAGCGAATCCTGGAGATTTTGGCACATAGCCACATACATAGTGCAATAGATTAAAGTTGTTGAATTTCAAAAAAATACGCCACATGTCTATGCGGATCGACAGGGTGCCCCATTCTGGCCCTTTTATTTTATCATAATTAGAACGAAAAAGTTTGAAAATGGAATTTCTGTGAAGCGAATCCTGGAGATTTTGGCACATAGCCACATACATAGTGCAATAGATTAAAGTTGTTGAATTTCAAAAAAATACGCCACATGTCTATGCGGATCGACAGGGTGCCCCATTCTGGCCTTTTTATTTTATCATAATTAGAACGAAAAAGTTTGAAAATGGAATTTCTGTGGAGCGAATCCTGGAGATTTTGGCACATAGCCACATACATAGTGCAATAGATTAAAGTTGTTGAATTTCAAAAAAATACGCCACATGTCTATGCGGATCGACAGGGTGCCCCATTCTGGCCCTTTTATTTTATCATAATTAGAATGAAAAAGTTTGAAAATGGAATTTCTGTGAAGCGAATCCTGGAGATTTTGGCACATAGCCACATACATAGTGCAATAGATTAAACATGTTGAATTTCAAAAAAATACGCCACATGTCTATGCGGATCGACAGGGTGCCCCATTCTGGCCTTTTTATTTTATCATAATTAGAACGAAAAAGTTTGAAAATGGAATTTCTGTGGAGCGAATCCTGGAAATTTTGGCACATAGCCACATACATAGTGCAATAGATTAAAGTTGTTGAATTTCAAAAAAATACGCCACATGTCTATGCGGATCGACAGGGTGCCCCATTCTGGCCCTTTTATTTTATCATAATTAGAACGAAAAAGTTTGAAAATGGAATTTCTGTGGAGCGAATCCTGGAGATTTTGGCACATAGCCACATACATAGTGCAATAGATTAAAGTCGTTGAATTTCAAAAAAATACGCCACATGTCTATGCGGATCGACAGGGTGCCCCATTCTGGCCCTTTTATTTTATCATAATTAGAACGAAAAAGTTTGAAAATGGAATTTCTGTGAAGCGAATCCTGGAGATTTTGGCACATAGCCACATACATAGTGCAATAGATTAAAGTTGTTGAATTTCAAAAAAATACGCCACATGTCTATGCGGATCGACAGGGTGCCCCATTCTGGCCCTTTTATTTTATCATAATTAGAACGAAAAAGTTTGGAAATGGAATTTCTGTGAAGCGAATCCTGGAGATTTTGGCACATAGCCACATACATAGTGCAATAGATTAAAGTTGTTGAATTTCAAAAAAATACGCCACATGTCTATGCGGATCGTAAGGGTGCCCCATTCTGGCCCTTTCATTTTATCATAATTAGAACGAAAAAGTTTAAAAATGGAATTTCTGTGGAGCGAATCCTGGAGATTTTGGCACATAGCCACATACATAGTGCAATAGATTAAAGTTGTTGAATTTCAAAAAAATACGCCACATGTCTATGCGGATCGACAGGGTGCCCCATTCTGGCCCTTTTATTTTATCATAATTAGAACGAAAAAGTTTGAAAATGGAATTTCTGTGAAGCGAATCCTGGAGATTTTGGCACATAGCCACATACATAGTGCAATAGATTAAAGTTGTTGAATTTCAAAAAAATACGCCACATGTCTATGCGGATCGACAGGGTGCCCCATTCTGGCCCTTTTATTTTATCATAATTAGAACGAAAAAGTTTGAAAATGGAATTTCTGTGAAGCGAATCCTGGAGATTTTGGCACATAGCCACATACATAGTGCAATAGATTAAAGTTGTTGAATTTCAAAAAAATACGCCACATGTCTATGCGGATCGACAGGGTGCCCCATTCTGGCCTTTTTATTTTATCATAATTAGAACGAAAAAGTTTGAAAATGGAATTTCTGTGGAGCGAATCCTGGAGATTTTGGCACATAGCCACATACATAGTGCAATAGATTAAAGTTGTTGAATTTCAAAAAAATACGCCACATGTCTATGCGGATCGACAGGGTGCCCCATTCTGGCCCTTTTATTTTATCATAATTAGAATGAAAAAGTTTGAAAATGGAATTTCTGTGAAGCGAATCCTGGAGATTTTGGCACATAGCCACATACATAGTGCAATAGATTAAACATGTTGAATTTCAAAAAAATACGCCACATGTCTATGCGGATCGACAGGGTGCCCCATTCTGGCCCTTTTATTTTATCATAATTAGAACGAAAAAGTTTGAAAATGGAATTTCTGTGAAGCGAATCCTGGAGATTTTGGCACATAGCCACATACATAGTGCAATAGATTAAAGTTGTTGAATTTCAAAAAAATACGCCACATGTCTATGCGGATCGACAGGGTGCCCCATTCTGGCCTTTTTATTTTATCATAATTAGAACGAAAAAGTTTGAAAATGGAATTTCTGTGGAGCGAATCCTGGAAATTTTGGCACATAGCCACATACATAGTGCAATAGATTAAAGTTGTTGAATTTCAAAAAAATACGCCACATGTCTATGCGGATCGACAGGGTGCCCCATTCTGGCCCTTTTATTTTATCATAATTAGAACGAAAAAGTTTGAAAATGGAATTTCTGTGGAGCGAATCCTGGAGATTTTGGCACATAGCCACATACATAGTGCAATAGATTAAAGTTGTTGAATTTCAAAAAAATACGCCACATGTCTATGCGGATCGACAGGGTGCCCTATTCTGGCCCTTTTATTTTATCATAATTAGAACGAAAAAGTTTGAAAATGGAATTTCTGTGGAGCGAATCCTGGAGATTTTGGCACATAGCCACATACATAGTGCAATAGATTAAAGTTGTTGAATTTCAAAAAAATACGCCACATGTCTATGCGGATCGACAGGGTGCCCCATTCTGGCCCTTTTATTTTATCATAATTAGAACGAAAAAGTTTGAAAATGGAATT
Organism: Nephrotoma flavescens; assembly: GCA_932526605.1. Lineage (NCBI taxonomy): Eukaryota > Metazoa > Arthropoda > Insecta > Diptera > Tipulidae > Nephrotoma > Nephrotoma flavescens. The sequence continues at coordinate 220,785,972 of OW052220.1, forward strand.
TCTGTGAAGCGAATCCTGGAGATTTTGGCACATAGCCACATACATAGTGCAATAGATTAAAGTTGTTGAATTTCAAAAAAATACGCCACATGTCTATGCGGATCGACAGGGTGCCCCATTCTGGCCTTTTTATTTTATCATAATTAGAACGAAAAAGTTTGAAAATGGAATTTCTGTGGAGCGAATCCTGGAGATTTTGGCACATAGCCACATACATAGTGCAATAGATTAAAGTTGTTGAATTTCAAAAAAATACGCCACATGTCTATGCTGATCGACAGGGTGCCCCATTCTGGCTTTTTTATTTTATCATAATTAGAACGAAAAAGTTTGAAAATGGAATTTCTGTGAAGCGAATCCTGGAGATTTTGGCACATAGCCACATACATAGTGCAATAGATTAAAGTTGTTGAATTTCAAAAAAATACGCCACATGTCTATGCGGATCGACAGGGTGCCCCATTCTGGCCCTTTTATTTTATCATAATTAGAACGAAAAAGTTTGAAAATGGAATTTCTGTGGAGCGAATCCTGGAGATTTTGGCACATAGCCACATACATAGTGCAATAGATTAAAGTTGTTGAATTTCAAAAAAATACGCCACATGTCTATGCGGATCGACAGGGTGCCCCATTCTGGCCTTTTTATTTTATCATAATTAGAACGAAAAAGTTTGAAAATGGAATTTCTGTGAAGCGAATCCTGGAGATTTTGGCACATAGCCACATACATAGTGCAATAGATTAAACATGTTGAATTTCAAAAAAATACGCCACATGTCTATGCGGATCGACAGGGTGCCCCATTCTGGCCCTTTTATTTTATCATAATTAGAACGAAAAAGTTTGAAAATGGAATTTCTGTGAAGCGAATCCTGGAGATTTTGGCACATAGCCACATACATAGTGCAATAGATTAAAGTTGTTGAATTTCAAAAAAATACGCCACATGTCTATGCGGATCGACAGGGTGCCCCATTCTGGCCTTTTTATTTTATCATAATTAGAACGAAAAAGTTTGAAAATGGAATTTCTGTGGAGCGAATCCTGGAAATTTTGGCACATAGCCACATACATAGTGCAATAGATTAAAGTTGTTGAATTTCAAAAAAATACGCCACATGTCTATGCGGATCGACAGGGTGCCCCATTCTGGCCCTTTTATTTTATCATAATTAGAACGAAAAAGTTTGAAAATGGAATTTCTGTGGAGCGAATCCTGGAGATTTTGGCACATAGCCACATACATAGTGCAATAGATTAAAGTTGTTGAATTTCAAAAAAATACGCCACATGTCTATGCGGATCGACAGGGTGCCCTATTCTGGCCCTTTTATTTTATCATAATTAGAACGAAAAAGTTTGAAAATGGAATTTCTGTGGAGCGAATCCTGGAGATTTTGGCACATAGCCACATACATAGTGCAATAGATTAAAGTTGTTGAATTTCAAAAAAATACGCCACATGTCTATGCGGATCGACAGGGTGCCCCATTCTGGCCCTTTTATTTTATCATAATTAGAACGAAAAAGTTTGAAAATGGAATTTCTGTGAAGCGAATCCTGGAGATTTTGGCACATAGCCACATACATAGTGCAATAGATTAAAGTTGTTGAATTTCAAAAAAATACGCCACATGTCTATGCGGATCGACAGGGTGCCCCATTCTGGCCTTTTTATTTTATCATAATTAGAACGAAAAAGTTTGAAAATGGAATTTCTGTGGAGCGAATCCTGGAGATTTTGGCACATAGCCACATACATAGTGCAATAGATTAAAGTTGTTGAATTTCAAAAAAATACGCCACATGTCTATGCTGATCGACAGGGTGCCCCATTCTGGCTTTTTTATTTTATCATAATTAGAACGAAAAAGTTTGAAAATGGAATTTCTGTGAAGCGAATCCTGGAGATTTTGGCACATAGCCACATACATAGTGCAATAGATTAAAGTTGTTGAATTTCAAAAAAATACGCCACATGTCTATGCGGATCGACAGGGTGCCCCATTCTGGCCCTTTTATTTTATCATAATTAGAACGAAAAAGTTTGAAAATGGAATTTCTGTGGAGCGAATCCTGGAGATTTTGGCACATAGCCACATACATAGTGCAATAGATTAAAGTTGTTGAATTTCAAAAAAATACGCCACATGTCTATGCGGATCGACAGGGTGCCCCATTCTGGCCTTTTTATTTTATCATAATTAGAACGAAAAAGTTTGAAAATGGAATTTCTGTGAAGCGAATCCTGGAGATTTTGGCACATAGCCACATACATAGTGCAATAGATTAAAGTTGTTGAATTTCAAAAAAATACGCCACATGTCTATGCGGATCGACAGGGTGCCCCATTCTGGCCTTTTTATTTTATCATAATTAGAACGAAAAAGTTTGAAAATGGAATTTCTGTGGAGCGAATCCTGGAGATTTTGGCACATAGCCACATACATAGTGCAATAGATTAAAGTTGTTGAATTTCAAAAAAATACGCCACATGTCTATGCGGATCGACAGGGTGCCCCATTCTGGCCTTTTTATTTTATCATAATTAGAACGAAAAAGTTTGAAAATGGAATTTCTGTGGAGCGAATCCTGGAGATTTTGGCACATAGCCACATACATAGTGCAATAGATTAAAGTTGTTGAATTTCAAAAAAATACGCCACATGTCTATGCGGATCGACAGGGTGCCCCATTCTGGCCTTTTTATTTTATCATAATTAGAACGAAAAAGTTTGAAAATGGAATTTCTGTGGAGCGAATCCTGGAGATTTTGGCACACAGCCACATACATAGTGCAATAGATTAAAGTTGTTGAATTTCAAAAAAATACGCCACATGTCTATGCGGATCGACAGGGTGCCCCATTCTGGCCCTTTTATTTTATCATAATTAGAACGAAAAAGTTTGAAAATGGAATTTCTGTGGAGCGAATCCTGGAGATTTTGGCACATAGCCACATACATAGTGCAATAGATTAAAATCGTTGAATTTCAAAAAAATACGCCACATGTCTATGCGGATCGACAGGGTGCCCCATTCTGGCCCTTTTATTTTATCATAATTAGAACGAAAAAGTTTGAAAATGGAATTTCTGTGAAGCGAATCCTGGAGATTTTGGCACATAGCCACATACATAGTGCAATAGATTAAAGTTGTTGAATTTCAAAAAAATACGCCACATGTCTATGCGGATCGACAGGGTGCCCCATTCTGGCCTTTTTATTTTATCATAATTAGAACGAAAAAGTTTGAAAATGGAATTTCTGTGGAGCGCATCCTGGAGATTTTGGCACACAGCCACATACATAGTGCAATAGATTAAAGTTGTTGAATTTCAAAAAAATACGCCACATGTCTATGCGGATCGACAGGGTGCCCCATTCTGGCCTTTTTATTTTATCATAATTAGAACGAAAAAGTTTGAAAATGGAATTTCTGTGGAGCGAATCCTGGAGATTTTGGCACATAGCCACATACATAGTGCAATAGATTAAAGCTGTTGAATTTCAAAAAAATACGCCACATGTCTATGCGGATCGACAGGGTGCCCCATTCTAGCCCTTTTATTTTATCATAATTAGAACGAAAAAGTTTGAAAATGGAATTTCTGTGAAGCGAATCCTGGAGATTTTGGCACATAGCCACATACATAGTGCAATAGATTAAAGTTGTTGAATTTCAAAAAAATACGCCACATGTCTATGCGGATCGACAGGGTGCCCCATTCTGGCCTTTTTATTTTATCATAATTAGAACGAAAAAGTTTGAAAATGGAATTTCTGTGGAGCGAATCCTGGAGATTTTGGCACATAGCCACATACATAGTGCAATAGATTAAAGTTGTTGAATTTCAAAAAAATACGCCACATGTCTATGCGGATCGACAGGGTGCCCCATTCTGGCCTTTTTATTTTATCATAATTAGAACGAAAAAGTTTGAAAATGGAATTTCTGTGAAGCGAATCCTGGAGATTTTGGCACATAGCCACATACATAGTGCAATAGATTAAAGTTGTTGAATTTCAAAAAAATACGCCACATGTCTATGCGGATCGACAGGGTGCCCCATTCTGGCCTTTTTATTTTATCATAATTAGAACGAAAAAGTTTGAAAATGGAATTTCTGTGGAGCGAATCCTGGAGATTTTGGCACATAGCCACATACATAGTGCAATAGATTAAAGTTGTTGAATTTCAAAAAAATACGCCACATGTCTATGCGGATCGACAGGGTGCCCCATTCTGGCCTTTTTATTTTATCATAATTAGAACGAAAAAGTTTGAAAATGGAATTTCTGTGGAGCGAATCCTGGAGATTTTGGCACATAGCCACATACATAGTGCAATAGATTAAAGTTGTTGAATTTCAAAAAAATACGCCACATGTCTATGCGGATCGACAGGGTGCCCCATTCTGGCCTTTTTATTTTATCATAATTAGAACGAAAAAGTTTGAAAATGGAATTTCTGTGGAGCGAATCCTGGAGATTTTGGCACACAGCCACATACATAGTGCAATAGATTAAAGTTGTTGAATTTCAAAAAAATACGCCACATGTCTATGCGGATCGACAGGGTGCCCCATTCTGGCCCTTTTATTTTATCATAATTAGAACGAAAAAGTTTGAAAATGGAATTTCTGTGGAGCGAATCCTGGAGATTTTGGCACATAGCCACATACATAGTGCAATAGATTAAAATCGTTGAATTTCAAAAAAATACGCCACATGTCTATGCGGATCGACAGGGTGCCCCATTCTGGCCCTTTTATTTTATCATAATTAGAACGAAAAAGTTTGAAAATGGAATTTCTGTGAAGCGAATCCTGGAGATTTTGGCACATAGCCACATACATAGTGCAATAGATTAAAATCGTTGAATTTCAAAAAAATACGCCACATGTCTATGCGGATCGACAGGGTGCCCCATTCTGGCCTTTTTATTTTATCATAATTAGAACGAAAAAGTTTGAAAATGGAATTTCTGTGGAGCGCATCCTGGAGATTTTGGCACACAGCCACATACATAGTGCAATAGATTAAAGTTGTTGAATTTCAAAAAAATACGCCACATGTCTATGCGGATCGACAGGGTGCCCCATTCTGGCCTTTTTATTTTATCATAATTAGAACGAAAAAGTTTGAAAATGGAATTTCTGTGGAGCGAATCCTGGAGATTTTGGCACATAGCCACATACATAGTGCAATAGATTAAAGCTGTTGAATTTCAAAAAAATACGCCACATGTCTATGCGGATCGACAGGGTGCCCCATTCTAGCCCTTTTATTTTATCATAATTAGAACGAAAAAGTTTGAAAATGGAATTTCTGTGAAGCGAATCCTGGAGATTTTGGCACATAGCCACATACATAGTGCAATAGATTAAAGTTGTTGAATTTCAAAAAAATACGCCACATGTCTATGCGGATCGACAGGGTGCCCCATTCTGGCCTTTTTATTTTATCATAATTAGAACGAAAAAGTTTGAAAATGGAATTTCTGTGGAGCGAATCCTGGAAATTTTGGCACATAGCCACATACATAGTGCAATAGATTAAAATTGTTGAATTTCAAAAAAATACGCCACGATTCAATTGATCTACAATTCAATTATTCGAGTTTTAGTCAAATCTGACCCCCCTCGCTCCAAGAGATTTTCTTGAAACTTTTTCCATAGCTTAAACAGACCAATATCTATCTACAAATATTCGCTTATCGATGCCCTCGCACTCTAAGGTAGTTTAGGAAAGCAAAATTATGAATGCAAAACGATTCAATTGATCTACAATTCAATTATTCGAGTTTTTGTCAAATCTGACCCCCCTCGCTCCAAGAGATTTTCTTGAAACTTTTTCCATAGCTTAAACAGACCAATATCTATCTACAAATATTCGCTTATCGATGCCCTCGCACTCTAAGGTAGTTTAGGAAAGCAAAATTATGAATGCAAAACGATTCAATTGATCTACAATTCAATTATTCGAGTTTTTGTCAAATCTGACCCCCCTCGCTCCAAGAGATTTTCTTGAAACTTTTTCCATAGCTTAAACAGACCAATATCTATCTACAAATATTCGCTTATCGATGCCCTCGCACTCTAAGGTAGTTTAGGAAAGCAAAATTATGAATGCAAAACGATTCAATTGATCTACAATTCAATTATTCTAGTTTTAGTCAAATCTGACCCCCCTCGCTCCAAGAGATTTTCTTGAAACTTTTTCCATAGCTTAAACAGACCAATATCTATCTACGAATATTCGCTTATCGATACCTTCGCACTCTAAGGTAGTTTAGGAAAGCAAAATTATGAATGCAAAACGATTCAATTGATCTACAATTCAATTATTCGAGTTTTAGTCAAATCTGACCCCCCTCGCTCCAAGAGATTTTCTTGAAACTTTTTCCATAGCTTAAACTGACCAATATCTATCTACAAATATTCGCTAATCGATGCCTTCGCACTCTAAGGTAGTTTAGGAAAGCAAAATTATGAATGCAAAACGATTCAATTGATCTACAATTCAATTATTCGAGTTTTAGTCAAATCTGACCCCCCTCGCTCCAAGAGATTTTCTTGAAACTTTTTCCATAGCTTAAACTGACCAATATCTATCTACAAATATTCGCTAATCGATGCCTTCGCACTCTAAGGTAGTTTAGGAAAGCAAAATTATGAATGCAAATCGATTCAATTGCACTATATTTATTTCAGTTCATCGGTGACGTTTTAGTTTGAATAATAATTTTAGAATAAAAATTAAAATGTTATTTTTTATTATTATTTTTTAGTTAGTTATTTATGATTTTCTTACAATGATGTTTCTTTATTTAAGCTCTCGTTTGTTAATAATTGTAGTAGTTTCATATATATTTATATTCAATTACTTTGTTGAATGCTTTATTATAAGCAATAATTGAAAGATTTACTAATACTATGAAACGATTTTAAATTTAGGAAGGTTTTAGGAAATTCTTCATCACCGTTTCACAACCGAAAATATTCAACTTCAATTTATTTTAATACACAAATTGAATTTGTTCAAGTTAAATTATCACTACGTGTGTATCGATATCAACTCACAAAAACAGAATGATTGATTTTATTTCTGTCAATAGTAGTGTAGGTATAGGTGGAGAAACTAATCTGATAATAAGACGAAATTAAAAGTTATACCAGCAGTCATCATCGCCATCTATGGTAATCTTTCTCATTTACACCAATTATACCAGTAATTATCATTTGTTTAGCCAAGTAACAAAATTATACCAGAAAGACAAAAATTCTGATTATATGTCAAAGTGTCGCCGTTACGATATCATCATCAACTACATTAACAATTAGTCTGCTGGAACATAACCAATGTTTAAATCGTGGGGCAGCCCCACACCCATGAGAAGGTCTCTTAAAGCCGGGCAATATAACAACAGAAAAATTATATAGAAATTCGAAAAAAATGTTTGTTTTTTTTTTAAACGATTTGGCATTTGAGTTGTGGGAATACGATTCTAACAGTAATCTTTACTGAATATCTTTCGCATGAAAGGATCCTAGAACTTTTCCGGAATTATCTACCACCTCATATATCACGGACCCGATCCGTTTTGATATAATAGCTTTAATAAATTTCGGTGCGAGCTTGCTACTGAAGTTCTGTTGGGTTGAGCTTTGCGCGAAATTACGAACGTAGACGCTTTGACCAGGACTGAATATTCGAGACCGACTGCGCAGGTTGTATCTTGGGGAGTTCTTTTCATAAGCCAGCTTGAGATTCCGCAACATATCATTTTGAATCATTGATAGTCGGTCAGCAGGAGATAATATCTCGACACTATTATGTGTTTCTCAGTGCTCCGGCTATTTCATCCAAGTGACGGTCCCAATATTTATGGTCATCTTGGACGTACGATCTTATGGCCGCAAGAATGGATCTATTTACCCGTTCTGAACAGTTGGACTGGGGTGCGTATATCGCTGTAAATTCGTGTCTAACACCATACTTTTGTAGTAGCTCCGCTAATTTTAGTGATTTAAATTGCGGACCGTTGTCTGAAAATAAAACTTCTGGAACACCAAAGAACTGAAAAATTTTTCCTTCCAGAAATTGGCACACTTTTACTGCTGAAGCCGATCGTAATGGCTCTAGTATTACGAATCGAGTGTAATGATCTAAAATAATCATAATGTGCATGAAACCATTAACAGTGCGTGGATATGGACCTAGAAAGTCTATATATAGTCTTTGAAAAGGTCTAACTGATTCTATATATTTCCCCATTTCCGGTCTGGTGATAAAATTAACTGCTTTATTTTTCTTGCACACTTCACAAGCATTAATGTAATTTTTTACCTGTACCGCCATTGCCGGCCAGTAGAATTGTCGTCTCAATAGTTCTAATGTTTTTGCAATTCCTTGGTGTGCAGCTGATGGGGGGTTGTGTGCTTGGTGAATCAGATCTTCTGTGAGTTCTGTTGGAATTACTAACTTCCAAAGCGGAATGTCACTCTCCATGGTTGGCTTTATTGATTTTGATAAATAGCTTTCCTTCACTGATTTTAAAGTTTGTAGTCGCCTTTGGATTATCAATGACAGCTGTAATCCTTGCGTTATATTCGCCGTCGTTAAAAGTTGGTGAGTTCATATCAAGATGCAAAGGGGAATCGGTCGGCACTTCATACTCTTCGACGTTCATTCTTGACAGACTATCTAGTACAACGTTTTGTGTACCTTTTCGGTATTCGATTGTGAATTTATGAGGCTGGAGTTTGAGTGCCCATCTGGCTAGCCTCCCAGATAAGTCCTTTTGGTCCATAAGCCATTTTAAGCTGGAGTGGTCAGTGATGATTGTGAACGGATAACCTTCAATGTAAGGTCGAAACTTTTTGACGCTCATCACCGCAGCCAAACACTAATAATTCTGTTATGGTATAGTTGCGCTGAGCTTTATTCAGTTTTGCCGACATATAAGCAATCGGGTGCTCTTCCTCTCCTTCCCGCTGAAATAAGACGCTACCAACGCCGGTTGAGCTCGCGTCGCATTGAACATAAAAATGTTTGTTAAAGTCTGGGTTAACCAGAACTGGTGCGGATATTAGCGATTGTTTATGCTTCTCGAATGCATCTTGGGCCAAAGAGTTCCATTTGGGTTTTGCGCGTTTTCGCAAAAGGTCACTGATTGGAGCAGCCACCGAAGAATAACTCGGAATAAACCGCCTGTACCACCCATTCATTCCCAAGAAACGCCTTATCTGTTGCGTCGTGCGAGGTACGGGGTATTCGGCTACTGCCTGGACCTTGGAGGGATCCATTCTGAGGCATCCATCACCGACCACATAACCGAGATATTTTGTCTCCTTGAGCATAAACTTGCTTTTTTCGACATTTATGGTAAGATTTGTGACATTTATGGTAAGATTTCACGCAACAATCTCCACTTCAAATAATAACAAAATGTGATCTTCAAACGTTGCCGAGACTACGAGAAGATCACCAAGGTAGACAAACACCCTGTCATGCAATCGGTGAGGGATGACCTTGTGCATAAGTCGACACATCGTTTGGGCCGCATTACACAGCCCAAACGGCATGACGACAAACTGGTAGAGTGGACGCCCTGGAACGGTGAAAGCTGTCTTATCCCTCGACTGCTGCTCGAGGGGTATTTGCCAAAAGGCATCCTTTAAGTCTATGGAACTGATATATCGAGTTTGGTCTAAACGGCTTAGCAACCCATCGATCAGAGGCAAAGGATAAGCATCCGTCACCGTCACTGAATTCACCTTACGGGCATCCAGGCAGAGTCGAACCTTTCCGTTGGCCTTGTCTACGAGGTTTACTGGAGATGACCAGGAGCTTTGGCTTTCTTCAACCACTCCAAGTGCAATCATCCGTTTCAGTTCCCGATACAGTTCACCTTGCTTTGCGGGCGAAATTCATTCATTCGTTCATTCGTTGCTTTATGGCTGGAGCATGACCAACATCTATTTTGTGCTCGATGAGATGCGTACGTCCTAAACCCAATTTCTCGCTTGATGGAAACTGATTGACTATGTTCTCTAGGATGGCTTGCTGACGTTTGTTGAGTTCGTGTATTTGTGGTTTATTCGTTGTTGCTTCAGAACTAGTCTCCAATTCATTGATCATCATTGGAACCAGACCAAACGATTCCCAAAAGTCAATTCCTAAGTATAACGCTTGACTTAGCCCTGGAGCTATATGCACACGCACGTTCTTCGTTTTGCCACCATAAGAAACTTTCGCTATGATGTGTCCGAGTACTCTTTGTTTCTGGCCAATAGCAGTCCATAGGTAATGTTGATGGCAGGCTATTTAATTTTATATTATGTGCACACAAAAATTCCTCAGCGTTATTTCCTAAAACTGTAACATTTGCCCCACTATCGAGCAATCCTCGATAGGGGACACCCTCAATTAGTACACTAGCGTATGGCCTATTATCTGGTATTGGAGCAATCGTTGATTCGTTTACTATTTTCTGTATCTGATTCCGTAGCTTAAAATACCTACTGGACCGGTTCAATCGTGAATTATAGATTTTTGGGACTCGTTCTGTCTGTGTACATGTCTCGTCTTCTAATTTTTCCGAACGCTGGAATTGTTCTGCAAGCTCGTTTGATACAGCTCTGGGTCCGTATTTGTAGCCACTTCTGTCTGTCTGGGTGGTCTGTTCGTTGGTGTGTGGGAATTCAGATTCCCAGTGTTTCTGAAGTCCCCCGTTACGTTTCCCGTTTGTTTGCTTTGACAGTTCTTGCATTGGGGTTTCAATGTGTCAGAAGCTCCACATCCAAAACAAAAGCGGTGCTTAATTGGAAACATACAGTCTGTAAACATATGGTAAATCCCATAGCAGTTCCAACATGAATTTGGTGAATATGATTTGTCAAATGAACCTTTGGTTGCTTAGATGAGCTTGTAAAATTTTTAGCATTGACAAATGCACAAACAGAATTAGAGTCCTGATGTCACACAGAACTTCTTCGAAAATTCATTTAACAGTCCAATTTCTATCAAGCATACTCAATCCTATCATAATGGGTTAGGAGTTGGTCCAATTTTAGGTGGCCATATTCCAGAATTTGTTCCAAAAATCATTTAAGAATCCCATTTCTATCCAGTATACCTAATGTCATCATAATTGGTTAAGAATTGATCGAGTTCCGTCCCAGGTGGCCATATTCCAGAACTTCTTCCCAAAAATGATTTAAGAATCTTCCACCCAGCATACTCAATACCATCTTAATGGGTTAAAAATTGATCGAGTTCCGTCCCAGGTGGCCAGACGAAATTCCAGAATTTCGTCTAAAAATCATTTAAAAAGCCATTTCTCTCCAGCAAACCGAATCCCATCATCGGTTAAGAATTGATCGAGTTCCGTCCCAGGTGGCCATATTTCAGAACTTCTTCTAAAATCATTTAAGAATCCCATTTCTCTCCAGCATACCCAGCCTCATCATAATCGTTTAAGAATTGGTTGAGTTCCGTCCCAGGTGGCCATATTCCAGAATTTCGTCTAAAAATCATTTAAGAATCTTATTTCCATCCAACATACTCAATCCCAACACAATCGGAGGTAAAAAAAGTTATCCCAGACTTTCATCCCATAAAAATCAAATATACGCTTGAGGCAATACTAACAAAACTATTATGATATTATGTTATATATATTATTCTATCACGACATAACAATAGAAATCTAAAATAAACCGAAATATTTCAATACAATAATTTCAGCAAAAGTTTGTTGATCTAAGTAACGTAATTAAATCACTTTGGACGGCAGTCCAAACGAGTGACGAAAGCACCTACTGTGCTGGAAGTCGAACGAAGTATGTATATTATACAGCAAGTTTCGAACTTTTTCTCTATGAGGCCGCCAGGATCATGTTATATACCATTGGAAAGGCCTTAAAAAATAAACCTAAATAATGTATAAAAACATGAACTTCTACCAACATTGAGTGGAGATATGACCTTCCGAAAATTGCCCCAAAAAATCAGTTTTTCGGATATAACTGTCCCAAAAAAGGCCCCAATTATTTTCTAACTGGCAAATTATGATTGTAGACGTCAATACCAATTCAACGACACCTCAAACGTCCAAAACGGATGATTTTGACCAAAGTTATGACAATTTTAAATTTTTCTATGACGTCACCATATAATCTTGCTTTGGTATATATGTTTGTGTGTCCGTACCTCTTTTATTTGATCTCATATTTTCAGGGGTTGTAGCACCTAAAAAACTAAGCAACTTTGGTTCTACAACTTTTTGATTTGGCCGCCATGTTGGCCGCGGCCGGCCTCTGAACGGCCATTTTTGGCCATTTTGCCACGTCCACAGTGCTGAATCTATTCGACATACCCTAGACATATGCATATCGTTGGAAAGCTATTGACGCCAGCTATCAAATAGCAAAAAAAAGAATTCAAAAAATTAGGTTGGAGGGTCATTTTGGCCAAAAATCACCAAAAACATTGAACAATCTGCTTGCATAAAATCGATACTTTTTTAATCTTTATGATGGTTTCTTTAAAAAAAATAAATCTTACATGCAAGAAACATGCAAAAAAGTTGTTGAATTATCCCGGATTTTATCCGTCGTATGAATATGACTTAAGCTGTATACATACGTCGGATGGAAATCCGGGATTTCTACATCTGAGATTTTTTTAAAATTGTTTTCAACTCTTTTGTATGAAAAGAGGCGTGTCTGTTGTATAATTTACATGATGTAATTGGTTAAAACGATGGGATGGAAAAATCCCGGATTTTTATCCGACGTATGTGTACGGCTTTAAGGCACAATAACACGTAGCGGCCACTCGTGTGCTATCGAGTGTGTGTATGAACTGTTTTGACTGACAACAATAAAACAAATCGCAATTCAATTCATTTTCAATTTGCCGTGCCAAAATCATTGATATCAAATAAAAAACCTCTTAACGAGGTAAATGTTCGAGTGACGAAAGCCGAATTCAATTCACAAAATTTCTGATATCAAATTTGTGCCGAAAAAAACAATTGCATTCGATTTGTCAACGATTTTTCGGAATTTTAGTGCATTCGGCGCGTTTGTTTACATTTTGCTTTCTAGCTGTCAAGAATAACGATTTTTCCGGAATGTTCAACAACAACGCGCTGAATGCATTAACATTCCGAAAAATCGTTGACAAATCGAATGCAATTGTTTTTTTCGGCACAAATTTGATATCAGAAATTTTGTGAATTGAATTCGGCTTTCGTCACTCGAACATTTACCTCGTTAAGAGGTTTTTTATTTGATATAAAATACCGAAAATCAATAAATCACTCAATCGTTTGATGCTCAGTCACTCCCACTGCCCATTCTATAAAAGTGTCGGATTAGGACGAATGTATTTTAGAGGCGGGACATTAATATCTTCTTACAGGATCAGTTTCATGAAACTTCTATGCGTCCAAGTGGCGCAATTGATTTTCAAATTTTGAAAATCATTAAATTTATCATTTTTTTGATGCTCAATCACTCCCACCGCCCATTCTATAAAAGGGCGGTGGGAGTGATTGAGCATCAAAAAATTAAATAATTTATTGTTTTTCGAAATTTGAAAATCAATTGCGCCACTTGGACGCATAGAAGTTTCATGAAACTGATCCTGTATGAAGATATTAATGTGCCACATCTAAAAATTATTCAGCCGATGCTTTTATCGATTGGGATGTTAAATCGGATAGGTAGAATAAGTTCGTTTTATTTAATAATTTTTTTAGTAAATCCTATGATTTCTGTCATCCCATTATTATAATGTTAGTACTTTAATTATTATGTAGTTGCTATAGTTTTTATGTAATGTGCATAATTTTCGGGCTGATAGTGATCGGATGGTGAGTGCTACTATAGTGATAGCTGGGCTAACTTTATTTTCTGGGATGATAGTTTTCTTTCATGATACTTTTTCGTGGGATGAAATATTCTGGGATGGTAAAATTTCTGGGCTGATAGTAATATTCTGGGATGAAAAACTGTCGTGATAGTTTAGTGTTGCCATCGTCGGTTTATGGGATAAATCCTGGGCTAACTTTATATACATCACAATCGGCATATATTTCAAGAGTAGTTATACGGTATTTTTGAAACGATATGAGTTTGAAAATTTAATGTATTTAATAACGACGACACTTAAAATCTTTAAAATTTATTTTTAAATTTATAATCTTTGACATATGTTTAATGAATTTTTTAAAATCATATTTAACGGTCTTTTGAAATTAAACAAAATTTATAATGAAAACCTTGTAGTTTCGTCTTATACAGGGTTAACTAACTAATACATATGAACGAAAATATGGCTTAGTGAATACTTCTCGTTATCCATCCGATTCGAGAAATTTTTACTAAAAATGTTGCTAAACAATTCGTAAAGAAATTAGTAAAATTTTCTCGGACATCAAGCCAGCTCCTCAAGAAGACAACTAATGCTTTCCGCCACATGGATACTGCTACAAGATTTTAGTTGATATTTTTTTAAAACAAACCAAACCTACACTGATTATCTTTTGTCATAACTACCGACTTGTAGTAAAACAGGTGGCTCAATTAACCGACCTCACCGGATAATATTTTGTCTGTGTTATGTGGTTTTCGGTAAATAAGTGCATCTAAAGATAGTATCAACTACATCTAAAAACAATTATTTTTATTATTTCCCTAAATAAAGTTTACGAAGTATGCCGTCAAAATATTACGGCTAATCTCTTTAATTTTAACATCTCAATCACCCTAAAGTTGTCTTATCAACCATAATATCTGTTTTATTAAATTTATAAATAAATAAATTCGCTTTAGTTTATCTACATGTAAATCGGTTTTTCATTTCGAAGAAATATAGGAACCCCATTTATGCTTTTAAATAAAAATAAATTTTCCATTTTTTCAGCCCACCAATATATACATCGACGATTTTTCAAGAAATGTAGATCGATTTATAAAAACCATTAAACTCTTACGAGTGGTATAGGTGTTCGCAAGGAAAATGAAATTCTAATTATAATTCAATTTTACCGCAAGTTCTAAGATTTCCATTTGAATGCCAATTAAATATGAAAATCTGAATTTGGTTCTAGGGAATTTAAAATAGATAATCTAGTTAGGTTTATATACGACTAAAACAATTTTCATTTTCGTTTGTTTTTCAGTTTTCAAAACAGAAGTCGTTTTATTTTAATTTACTTCTGTTAAGTGAAAGAATGCGATTAACGTTGACATCCATTATACCAAAGACGGAATACCTATTCCTGCTTATAAGTCTGCTCAACTTACCTGTATAAAAAATACTTTCAAGGTTTGTAAAGATAGGGGAGTAACAAAGATATAGAAAAGTTGAGCAAGACAACTTCTAGATTGGGGACGGGGCATATACAAAGCTTAATTGGATAATCGTATGAGGTTAGAGTCGTTGTCAAATTATGATAAGGAGGAAAAATGGTACATTGCATTAGACAATAATTTTAGAGATCTTAACTATTAATTAACATTTAATTTAAATTTAGTTTAGAAGCCATGCCCAAAACTAGAATACATCAGCGTGCCAATTAAAATTTTTCTAAATAGTTAATCTGGAATTTATTTTAAATTTTGATCGACTGTGGTTTACCTTAAATTAAAGCTTTAAGCATTGATGTTAATCCTAAAAACAGCGCGTGCGTAGGTTGTATAAAAATATTATATTTCAATAAAGAATTCCAATGTTTATTCTTTTGTGTGAAAGTTTACTTTAGAGAGGCAGATTATTTACCAATAACCTGATTTAATTTTGTACTTGGGGTAAGATGTTGTAAAACATTTTATTTTTTGAGATTTAACTTAATCTGTAAGATTATTATTATTATTATTGTATTAATCTGTACAACCTGTTTTGAGTTATTCTTCTTCAATAAAATGCTACAATTTAATTTAAAATTCAAAGGAAGAAAGGTCTTCGTTGTATCCGATTTACTTATTTTTCAATATCACATCCGGAACTCATTTTAGAATTATGTTTTAACATATAAGAAGAGTTGAATGGCAACCAGTTAAGATTCTGGAGGAATCAAGTTGGCATAAATAATAATTGAAAAAATCAATAAATATTTTCATACGACTCGTAGAATGCTAAAAATACAACAATGTAAGACATGTAATTATTCTCTTATTCGCACTTACCGGAAATGAATTAAGTTTCACAAAACAATCAAAATTACCAAACAATTCTGTGATTTGAATGGGAGTACTAATGGTTCACGATGAGCCCCCTCTCAATATTATCTTCTGTAAACGTGCATGCCGCATGATTATATCGAAAAATCATAACATTTCTATGATTCGAGAGAACCAATGATTGCCAGGTAGTTCATCCTTTTATTTGTCAACCCCGGAACATATTTTAATGTCTAGGTCAGACCAATACGTATCACCACAAATATTTTCGGAATTTGTCTATGACTCATTCTCGAGTAAACGTGGTTACCACATGATTTTTTTTTTTTTTTTAATTTTTTATTGTTTTTTTTATCTTAAACACATATCATTAATATCATATAATAATAATCATAAAAGTGTAAATGACCACTAGTGGATTTAATGTCGCATTAATACGCGTTAATACGCATTTCCAATGATTGTAAACAATTGAGAAGTGTGTTTGGTTGAATTTCAGCACACGCATTTCTGATTCGCTCAATCATGTTCTCACGTGTTGTTGGTTCTTGTTTGTAAACTTTGTCTTTGAGATAGCCCCACAAAAAGAAATCTGGCGAAGTAAGATCTGGTGATCTGGCGGGCCAATTTATCGGACCAGCTCTACCGATCCAGCGACCATTGAAATCACGATCAAGTATTTCACGTGCCACCACCGAATAGTGTGCAAGACAACCATCATGTTGAAACCACATGTTCCGTCTCACTTCTAAGTTCAAATTTTCAAGTAATATTGGCAGTTCATTTTCCAAAAAGTTTCGGCACATTTGACCATTCAAGTTGCCTTCAATAATGTGGGGACCTATGAGTTTGTTGCCAATTATTCCACACCACACGCTGACAGTCCAAGGACGCTGATGTTCAACTTGACGAAGCCAGTGCGGATTTGTAACACTTTAATAATGCATGTTGAGTCGATTAACTGTTCCATGGTTTGTAAAAGACGATTCGTCAGAGAATATTACGCAATGAAAAAAATTGGGGTTATGTTGTATTTGTTCACGTGCCCATTGACAAAAAGTTACCCGATTTTGGAAATCAGCGCCATGAATATCTTGGTGTAAATACACATGATATGGATGATACTTGTGCCGTTTTCAATTCTCCAAACACTGGTGAGGGACAATCCGGAATCGCGAACTATTTCTCGTGTACTAACATGAGGATTATGAGCCACTGCTGCCAATACAGCAATTTCATTATTTTCTCCAGTGACTGTTGCTCTACGGGTTCTCCTTTTCGGTTGAACATTTCCACCAGTAATAAATTGTTTGATAGTACGGCCAAATGAAGCACGTGAACGAATCCTATCCGGAAAACGTTGAGCGTAAATAGCAACAGCATTTTCAAGATTTCTGCCAGCTTCTCCATAAACCAGAACCATTTCAATTTCCTCTGGCACAGTTAAACGGTCCATTCTAAAGTATTTTATCGTTTATTTTGCAATTACGAAAAACATGAAGATAAGAAATAACACAAACGTTAAATGCGATTTACAAAACTGAATAAATTGTTTTGATGACGAATTTCGAGTATTTCCAATGAAAACGTGATGTTGAAAAAATTGAATTTCGTCGATTACAACGCCATCTATCATGAATCGAACAAAATATTTCATTCAAATCATACGTACTTTTAGTCGTAGAATCCGTATCTGCAATAAAAAATATGGCTTTTTATCTTAGTTCAAAAGCTACCCCCGCCCCACCTACAAAGCGGGGGGTGGGGGACTATTTTTTGCACTAATGTATTTCCCCCGCGGTATGATTAAATTTTGATTATGGACATTTTTTCCGTAGAGTGGCTATTTTTCGAGATATTTGATCGTCTCAGTTTAAAAGAAACACCCGGTATATACAGCATATAGTGTCATAGTGACTAAAACTACATTACACATAATAAACAATAAAATTCAAATACAAAACAATATAATTTAATAAAGATTTAATTAAGTAATAATGAATGCTACTATACATCACAAATAATCTTCAACTGATGATAGCAGATGAGATTTTATCATTCGTTTAAACATGAAGATATGTACAGCGTTCTTAATATTTTCAGATAATTAAATGTAAATATATGGCCCAATAAATGTTAATGATTTTCTGCCAAATTCCGCTTTAATTTGGCGGCACTTCAACTGACAAGAACCTCTGGTTGAATAGCCATGACCTAGAAATTCGAATTGTATAGTCGAAAGAAATGATGGGATGTGCAGACACTTAAACATGTAGATCGACACATACATCTCATAAATTGCTTTAATTTGAAGAATGCCTATAGCAACAGTTCGATAGAGCTCCACAGTAGGAAACAGGTGAGGCAGTTTATACATTGCTTTACAGCACCTATTTTGTAAAATCTGCAATTTATTCAGTCTTTCTTTAACGGCTGAGCCAAAGGTAGAAGAGGCACATGAGAATCGGGAATGTATAAATGAGTAATAGATTTTTATTAACACATGTACTGGAACAAAATCAGCCAATTTTCTAATCAAGCAAATAAAAGGGCAAACTTTAATACAAATAGAATTAATATGGTCATCCCACGTCATATGCATGTCGAATGTTACACCAAGGTACTTGAATTTGTCTACTCGCTCTATGGTGCAATTTGTTACTTGAAGTGCTGGTAAATCAATGTGTCGTAGGCGTGGGGAGTGAAAAATTACATATTTCGTTTTGTTAAAATTTACTGATATTTTGTCCAAATGCAGAAAATCTAAAAGTAAAATAATATCATCCCTCATTTGTGACAATTGCTACCTGACAGTTCCTGGATTCATAGAAGAGGGCCGTATCGCCAGCGAACATTCTAATATCACCCGTGAGCGGTAAATTGACCATATCATTTACGTAGACCAAGAATAACAAAGGGCCAAGGACACTCCTTTGAAGAACACGACAGTTCACACCTAAAGTAGAGCTTTTTACACCATTTAAAATCACAAACTGCTTTCGATTACTAATGTAGCTTTGTAAAAGTTTGTGTGATAGGCCACGGAAGCCATACATTTGTAATTTCTGAAGAAGTAAACTGTGATTTATACAATCAAAAGCTTTACGAAGATCAAAAAATAAGCCAGATATATAATTTTGCCTGTTAAAATTACGACAGATCAAATCAGTAATGTCTGTTAGGGCCAAATCTGTACAAGAACCTTGTCAAAACCCATACTGACGAGAATAGAAAAGATTGGATTTATTTAGAAAATCGATCATCCGGTTAGCAATAATTTTTTCTAAAATTATGACATATACCGACAAAACTGAAATTGGAGGATAATTATTAACCATTTTGGAATTTCCAGATTTAAATATTGGCGTCAATTTAGCAATTTTAAGACAATCAGGGTAAACACCGGTTTCCAGAACTAAATTAAATAGATCAACCAGTAATTGTGAAAAAATTGGTGAATAATTCTTCAGAACCACATTCCGAATGTTATCGGTAACCACCACCCTTTGTATTACTGAGAGTTGAAATTAAATTCGATATTTCGCTGCAGGAAGTGGGCGAAAAGAAACACGAATTAATACTAGGGACCATAGTGTGAAATTTATTTAAATCATCTGAGTCTGGGCTAGAACTACTTGCTAGTACAGAAGAATGAACAAAGTTAACAAAACTGCGATTAAATATATTAACAATAGCAATAAGATCATGATACTCAACATCATTACAAATAACGGAGTGGATCATATTATTAGAGTTATTTTCCATGAAATGATTTAACTGTTTCCAGATTTCTTTTTGGCTCAAATTATTAAATAAATTGTTAAAATTACGCTTTTTTGCAAAATATTTTCCGTTTTTCATCTTCCTATTTAACAAATCTAATTCATATTTCAGTGCTAAATTAGTACTGTTCCTTTTAAAACGTTTCAATTTGCGGTTTTTTAATTTAAATAAATCCCAGAGATCAAGAGTCATCCACTTGCATTTTTAATTACACTTGCATTTTTTGGACAAACACTTGCATTTTTAATTTTAACATGTACTTCCTTTAATTCGGAAAACTGTGATGATTATATCGAAAAATCAAAAAAACTTCTTTGAGTCACTCAGATATACTAATGGATAGCGGGTGGTTGAACCTTTAATTTGTCAACCCCAGAACTTATTTTAATGTCTAGATCAGACAATGGTCTGACCTAAATATTTTCAGAATTTGTCTATGACTAATTCTCGAGTAAACGTGGTTACCGCGGAAGATTGAACCTTTAATTTGTCAACCCCAGAACTTATTTTAATGTTTGGGTCAGACCATTACGCATTACCATAGATATTTTCAGAATTTGTCTATGACTCATTCTCGAGTAAACGTGGTTACCGCATGATTATATTGAAAAATGAAAAAACTTCTTTGAGGTGTACTAATGGACCGCGGGTGATTTAGTCTTTAATTTGTCAACCCCAGAACTTATTTAGTCGTCCAGACACTAATGCTGGTGTGGTTTTGGTCTTAAGGTCTGGTCTCCAAAGCAAAGGTAACTAACATGCGACTTTGGTCATTAGCCTTGGTCAGAAGAAAGAAAACGACCACAACATAGGATTTGGACAATAGGTCTTACCCTCAAGACGTGTCAAAAAATGTTCACGAAACACGAACAAGGCTGCTTCCTCGAATG
This sequence comes from Nephrotoma flavescens, assembly GCA_932526605.1. NCBI lineage: Eukaryota > Metazoa > Arthropoda > Insecta > Diptera > Tipulidae > Nephrotoma > Nephrotoma flavescens. Next base: position 220,806,846 of record OW052220.1, read on the forward strand.
CAATCTAAGGGACATGAATAAAAGCAAGCGGCATTCAGCGATCTGAAAGAAATTCTGAAAATTCTACAAATTATCAATCCAGAACTGCCAATCACTGACGAGAGAGTGGCGAAGTTAGAAGAATCAAAGGCTGATTAGAGGTCAGCTATTATATTAATAAATAGAAAGTCGTTGTTACACTTAAAACTTGTAAAAAAATGAGGATGACATCTTGTGGGCACTAAAACCGGTAGAGGCTGAAAACTTCAACATCATGAAAATCATGAGGTAGAAACACTAACATGGAGATGTTCAATTCGATGGTTTAACTTGTTGGATCGCTGGATAAATCAAAGTTAAAGGAGGAAAAGGAGCAAACCTAATATTGAGATTGCTGCAGATTAACCTACAAAACTCAAAGGTTGCTTCGACTGCACTTACGCTCAAATCCCATGACCAGAGGAGATAGACATTGCATAATCTAAGAACATTGGGTCAATAGTGACCAGATGATACTTGAACTTTGGACTCCCAATATTCTTGGTTCAGATATATGCATATTATGCAGTATTGGCTGTCAACCAACGTTCACAACTAAAAATAGACAAGAACTAGAAATTACCCTTACTGTCTTAAATACCATTATGGATATTTTAGTGAATTGGAAGGTGTCGGAGGATCATTCTTGTTCTGTGCATTGTTATCTCCAATTTAAACTTGAAACAAACACCATCGAAAAGCTTTACTAACGAAACTGAAGCAAAACGAACTGGGATAAATAGAACTGTTCCAGTAATAATTCCTCTGATTGAACACAACAACTTGATGTCCTAGACAATCAAATATCCGACGTTTTTAATAAAGCCATATTAGGGGCATGTCCTCCTAGTAGAGCTGAAAAAGGCTTCAAAATAACCATAAAAAATGACGAATGTTCTTTAGCAGAGTCATGGAAACTTGAACTGCTAAAGACTAGGACTGCTACAAGTAAGTCTTCAAAACATACAAGTATACGCACTAAAAAATGCTAAAACAAATGTCTGGAGGCTATACCCTATTAAAATACTGGAGTCCTCGAAGATATCTAGGCTGTGTCAAATACTTTCTCTAAGTCCCACCTCTCCGATTTACCTACAACGACCAGATGGTTCTTGGGCCGTAACTAATGCAGAATCCAATGGAAAATCACTTTCCAGGTACCTCCGGTCTGCGCTACGAAAGCCTAGGGATAACAGAATCTTGATGAAAATCTTGCAGAGAATAAATAGCATTAAGCTTTATTAGTTAGCAAGACCCGATTGCTGGAAGTTATCTTCAAGGATAGCCTAGAACACAAAAATTGAATAACAGACCAATAATTCGACTTTCGTCTAACGTGCCTTAATTAACATCTTTAATTACCAGCATCATACAACACCCAAATTATCTTTAATTTTTTTTATAAATTTCAAACACCATCCCAAGTATAAACCACTAAATTCCATACTTTGCGAGCATTGTTGCGATGATTTTTTGAATTTTTAAAGATTTAAGTGAATTTGGCCAAAGATGCTTCCACGTGTAGGGCCATAACGCCAATAACAACATGCAAATTGTTTTGAAATTTTTTTTACAAATTCCAAACACCATCCAAAGTGGAGTGAATTTGTATTCGTAGAGGACAGACGCGTTTTCGTCTTTCTCTGCTTAGAATAAAATTAAATTTTAGTTTTAGTTTAATTTAATGTAATGTAATGTGTTAATAAATAATTAAAATAATATAATAACGTGTTAATAATTTAATTAAAAGTGAATTAATATAATAATAATAATAAATAAAATTAAAATTAAAAATAGTGTGTAGTGCGCAGCAATGTATAGAAATTGTGTGTCGTGCGAGGAAATGCATCACAATAATTTCTATGTATGAGTTTGTTCACATTGTGGGGATAATTCCAAAGGATATATAAGATAAGTGTTTTAATTATTTTAATTTTTGATTATATTTTCAATCTAAAAATTTTGATTTTATTTATTTTTATTTGTATGGATATATTTTAGTGGTTGTTGTGCTTGTGTAGTAAATACGCATTTTTAATGTTTCGCCATAGTGTGGTGTGGTACAGTTTGCGCGTGTGTGTGTGTGGTAGCTTACTTTAAAATTTAGAAGAAATTTGTAAAGGGATATAAAATAAAAAATTGGTTCGACCTTATGTTTTATGTACATACATATATACAAATTTGTTTTTTAGTTGTATATACTGTTTTATACGTTCACACACAAAAATAATAATATGGTTATATACACTACAGGCCAAAAGTATTTGGTCGACATGGTTTTTATAATTTAAATTTTTTTATATAGTTTCAACAAACATATTAATGGTATATATAAATACATTTAGACAGGGTGTAGCATTGCAAGTTTTTTATTTTAATGGAAAAGGAATCATCGACTAGGTGCTTTTGGCTTGTAGGGTACGTGATCATTTAGTTAAAAGACAAATAACAGAAAAGGATTAAAATAAAATATAAAACGATGTAATTTGTGTATTTCTTTATCATCATGATGATCAAAAATGATCATTGAAATTACGATGAGTTTGCGCGCGAAAATAAATAATAATAATAAAAAAGTTAATGGAGAATAGTTTTATTATATAATATATAATATTATGTATATTATATATTTTTATATTTTAAAAATGAATAAAAGTGTGATATAGATTAATATTATATACGTACATTTTTGGCATGTATTTTTTAATTTTATTTTAGTTTTCGAGTATGTAGTAAAAAATGAAACAAGGTTAGGTTGTGTTTGTTGTGTGATCTCCGGTATGTATATGTGCATGTATATGAATGGGCATGTGCAAATTTGTGTTTGTAGGTATGTATATGAATCTATGTGTATATAATTAATTTTATATACCCCTTTCGCGTTCACAAAAAGGTGTTTTTGTGCTTCTATTTGAGTTCACCATGCACAAATGTATGTGTAAGTTACCACAGTTTGTGGTGTCTTACGGATTTTAACCATTCTTAGTTGGATCGGGGTCCTTTTTGAAAAATTTCATAATTTGATAACATATATATGTTTTATATTTTAATTTATATATAAATTGTATAACGTTAATATTTTGTTTTTGATAAATTATTAGTCAGTTTATTGGTATATAGTTATAGTATTGTTTTTTCGGGTGAAAACCTGTTTGAATGGAATGCACGGTTGTGTATGGTGGTGCATATTGCATACAAGGTAAATTTTTGGAATGATTCTTTTTCGTATTCCAATAATATTTACACGATTGGGTATGCGGGCCGGAAAACGGATATATATATATAATTGATTGTTTTTTTTTTGGGATTATTTTAATAATCAGTTTAATATTATTATATTGGTATTGGGGGCTTTCGATTGACCTGAATTGATTGTGTTGCGATTGAGTTATTATTCAGATAATTGAGTTGCTATTCACTTAATTCAGCTGCCAAGGTGGATTGGGTGTTCGTTTCACACCTCTTCACTTCAGACAAATGTCAAACTAAATCATTTTAAATTAGGCTTTTGTTGATTATTAAAAAATCCTGGTCGTTGTCGAAACGTAAATATTCTTTAAGATCGTATTCTAAGGCCATTTTTAATAACTCTAATATTACTTAAATTAATTTAAATCATACAGTAGATAATAATTTAATTCTATTTTATTAAAATTTGTATAATTTTAATTAGAAAATAACACAAACACACTTTTCTAAAAAAAACGCAAATGAAATGAGCGTAAAACAAATATGTAAATGTCAAAAATACAAGAAAAACAACCTGTCTGAATTAAGTACATGAGTACATTCATCATTAAGTACACCTCTTCAGTTAATTTAGTAGCTCAATTTTTTGACTGAACTGAGGGGGTGAGCGCCCAATACCCTTCGGTTGATTCAGTTAATTCAAATGATTTTGTTTGTTCGGGTCAATCCAAGGGCCCTTATTATTTTATGTTTATATTTAATGTTTATAATTAATTGTTTTTATTTTGTAAGCTTCGAGGAATAAATACTCTTGGGATAAATAAGTTTTTACCTGAACAGCTAATATATATGATTTTTTGCTATTATTGACATTTTTTCCATTTAGGTAGGACATGTAGCAGGAAAATATTAATTCATTATTAAATTTCAGAGAATGTGCAGATAGATGAATTACATGGTGGAACTAAACTGTCATAATGGTTTCCGGTGTATAATAAATTAATTTCAAAATTTTATTCTGGAGTTTCAGGAACAAAATTGACTTGGTGTTGGGAATTTGGGTAATGCACATTAATTTTTATGATTTTTTTTTTTTAATTTTGAAATTGCTGATAGACATTCAGCACCACCCTAGAAACCATCTTGTTGTAAATTAGTTAAATATTTTGTTATTAAATCACTTTCAGGCAATTTAAGGTTAGATGAATATATAGAACGGCAAGAATCTAGCAAAGTTGGAATGTAATCATTAAGATTATTCCTGAGGTACTCAGTTACGATAGTCCGTAACTGATTAACCCTGCAGGATGGTTTCTGGGGTTCTTTCGTTCTTTCTTTCTTTCATTTGTAGCTGATGGAGAATTAAAAAGGCAATTACCATCTCCTGGAATTTTATAAACTTTCATAAGTTAAAGTATTAATAAATAAGTTACAAATGAAATATACTGAGAAGATGAACACTAAATGTAAATTAATTTTTATCTTACTAACAGTATTGTGATGTTATTAAGTTTAACTCTTAACGAACGATTAATTATTTGTTTAAATCACTATATGATTTCTTATTATTTTGTATAAACTCTTAAGATTGTTATTATGTACTGTTACGTGCAAATAATATTTCACTATTAAGCTTGGCTTATTATGAAGGATAGGGCTGTATTGTACTGAGAAAAAATCTTTTAAGTATAGATATTTAATTGCCCCTTTAATGTATGCAATTGATTTGATTCTTTAATAAGCTAAGAATATTGAAATCTTGAATAAATTGCTTGTTAGTTCTTACTTAAAGTGCTCACACTTGTAAAATTAATGAATAATTCTGTTAATTTTCATTATTCGGAACTAACATTGTTGTTGTAATAATTGAATTACCTTTTTATCTTGGACACATTAATTAAAAAGAGATTCGCGGGATATAGTTAAATTACCCAATGAAATCATTGCGGCGTAAAACAAAACTTATCGTTGGTGTAGTTATCGATAAGATGGAATTTATAATATTTTACTAAATTTTGAAATTTTTACGTTATTTCGAGATTGATCTTGAAATTTTGTATATTTCGATTTGTGTTTCTTACCAATTTGATGTTAAGTGTTCGGCTGTTTGACAATGGAATTCTGAGAAATTGGTTGTAAGTTTCATAATATTAGTCTGACAATTTAAGTACTATACAGCCCAACCATGTTTACAGTATAATTTTTAAATGCTACTGGATTTCAGTTTAGTTTTATTATTAATATAATTCTAATAACTATGATTTCAGGAAGTGATTTTGTAAATTGTTGAGTTTTAGGAGGATTAATCAATAAATGTTTGTATTATTTAGGAAGCCGAAAAACATTAATGAAGGATTAAATTTCAGGAGTCTTAAGATGTTTGTAGTCTAATACTTCTTTAAAATATTAATTGATGATTGTGTAGTTTAGAATTGTGTTGTGTTTGTATTACTCACTATTGGATTTACCTAGGTGACTGTATTCGGAGTGAATTAATCAATCAATTTTATTTTAGGAAGCTGGAAATTATTAATGTTGAATTATATTTCAGGGAATTTCCAGAAGCTCGTGAAATAATAATATTTTTCTATCAGGTTGCTGATTTAAATCAGAAGCAATTTTTGAAGACCAATATCATCGTTATCCATTGAACCTATTAAACCTTTATCCCCCCTCCGTAGAATAGAAGTAGATTAGAATTGTGTTGTGCCGTACGATCGCTAGGTGTCTGAAACCGGGTCGTTCTGTCCCAAAAAAAAACACCTTTCCTATCCCTCCTATTGTTATGTGTAAAAAGGCTGTAGGAATAGGCCCGGCGTTAACCGGGACACTCGTCAAGTACTTGGTTCTACAGTCCAATCAATCAATCAATCAAATTCCAAACACCATCCAAAGTAAAAAACATTAAATTCCACACTTGGCACACACACACGTCAAAAACAGACAATTCCAATGATTTTCTTTGTATGAACACAGCAATATATGAATTTTTAAACAAATTTGAATGTTTATAAATTCTAGAACAAACGAGAGGTAGTGAAAATGAAGATCGAAATTTTAATGAATTTTTTACTACATTTGGAATGACCATTTTCCAATAGTAAGTATACGGCATGAAATACTCAAAACAGAACGACTCTTTGACGAATTTGGAACAGAAGATGGTTAGAATTAGATGTTTTTGATTGTGGGATTGACTTTAAAATCGTAAATTTGATGCACCAACTGCTTAAAACATAATGGTTCATTAAAAACAACTAGACCTCATGATTTTGACAACTAGACCTCATGCTGCAGGTGTTGCCGCTAACGGTAGGTCAGGTTAGGTTAGGTTTTAGTGGATGCCATCGCACACTTAGGCCAATTATGGCTCATGGCATCTAATGGTAATCTACGATCAAATTATGTAGACGATTGAAAACATTCCTCATTTCGCTCATACTTGCAAAAGTATGATCACAAAATAAAATAGCATTAGCAATTGCATCGTCAGACATTTCCGCTACAACAGCACATTCAGAACTCAAGCTGCCTTTGAATATTCATAATAATGAAAATACACTGTGCCACATCAATAAACGATCCGGTCCCAAACTTGTCGGTGGTGCTATATTGTTGTTATCCGGCGATTTTCGGCAGACATTACCTACCATTACACGTTCCATATACGCCAATGAGTTTGAAATTATCGAGTTGGTGGCGGCATGTACACACAAAGGATGCATCAGCTGACACATTCTCTAAACAATTGCTGAATGTTGGTGATGGTAAAATTCGTTTGCATGAAGGAAGACACGCAATTAATTAAATTGACGCAGACAATTTCTGCAACATCGTTGAGACAAGATTACCACAAAATAAGCTGCGATTGAAAGTTGGTTCGCCAATTATGGCCATATGTGAATTCAATTTGGAAAATCTATTATCACTAAGATATCTTCATTTTCACATTTCTTAATACTAAGGTTCGATTTCAGAGATCAACAAAATTCATTATTTAGATTTAAGAGATCCACTTGTCTTAATTTTGTTGTTCGTTACCTAATTACATTTAACATATAGTAATCTCAAAACCATATAGCTGTGATCCGACAAATTGATGCTTTTTTACATGTCAAATTAATATATTATTTTGAGTCAAAAACGTATTCCAGGTAAATATTTTGTTTTGAGCCTAATTTGGCTAGGTTGGAACGGTACGATTTTCTCGTGTTTTTCCTTAATGTGAGATATCTATCTTATAACCAAATTAAAAATATTTGACAAATTTATAAGCCAATTTAAAACTTATTTTACTTCATTTTATTAAATTATTACATTTATTTGGTGTGTTTTCTGAATTAAAATAATTTTAATAAATATTTTTATTTTTCGTATAATAAAATTCAGGGATATCTTCACATATGAAGTCTATTTGGAATGAAATATAATATAAAACGGGGCGGGGCTAACTTCACACAAGAGTTAGAGGGATATAATTATGTAGGTGTTGCCTGATTAATTTTTTTTTAATTTCGGGGATTGAATCCGGGGATAACTTCACATACGTTCACATTTATGTATTTGAGGTTTTTCAAGTATACCGAATAAAAGATTTTATTTCAAGATATAATTTATTTTGCTAGCGAGGTGTGTGGCAGGACTGCGTCTGCATAGCGGGTCCACTAGTATACACTATAAAAAGCTACATATTTTTCAATAAGGTTTCCTATGGGTTCCTTATAGGCATAGATAATATAGAAGATTTAACGTGCCACTATAGCTCAATAGGGCTTCTTTCATTTAAAACGGTCGTAAAAATATTTTATAATATACCTATTTAGCATAATATTATTTAAGTTCTCATTGATAATTACTCGTAAGTGTCAATGGTGTAACTATAAAAATTTTAATAATATTAGAAATTTAAAATTTTATGTTTTGAAATAAACTCAGGTGTTAGTTTCAGTAATTAATGAGACACATAATACATATGTATCGTTCATAACATGAACCCGCAAGGACAAATATCGCGTAGTATCTCCATTTGCCTGAAAGCAACTACATATTTTTTGTATTTAAATAAATCAAATCAACTATAGTTTTTAACTGCAGTTTGCTTTTACATACATTGCCTCTACTAAAAACTATGTAACCATAAAACCACAGATAAAATTATGTAATAAAATTTCATTGCCATAATATAGAGTAAACCATTCCGTCTGATTTTTCCAAAAATTTCAATAAAATATAATGTTGTTGACATGTACGTACTCAGAGCACTCAAAATATAATTATACGTGAATTAAATTCGTGTATTTCGCAATCGCAAATTTTATTTTTAATTACGGTAGCAAAATATTTATGTGTCATATATGTTTGTAATTTTATATTTATCTCCAAATCGAATCACATCAATCGTAAAAATCTAATTGTTATGTCATCGTCGCTGTTATTGTTGCTGTTGTCGCATTACGGTACCGTTCCCGTTCATCAGAAAGCAAAATGGGAATGATGATAAGCCACCCACCCATACGAGTATTTTATATTATAACAATCCCCTCCTAAAATCAAATATAATTTACTTCTGTGATATTACAACATGTATACTGTCGTCTACTATACTCATATCTGGTACTACTACATTCTATGATTACACGGTGCCGTAGTTAGATGGTAGAGATAAATAAATTACACAGGAAATAATCTTAGTGAACATTTCGGTGACTTTTCATGCGATGATTAATAAATAGAAAAATATCATGGAATTCATTACAGGTTAAATACGGTATTTTTTTCCTCTTCGATTGTTTTTTGTTGTCTGGTTGAAAAACATTTTCATCTCCGTTTCAATTTACGTGTATATCTCCGCCACAGGTTTATATTATTTTTATTTACTTATGTCATTTTTTCGTATACTTGTATATCTTTACACAAAAGGTCAAGTTCTGGTTATTTTTATACATGGTATAAATGGAAAATTGCCTAAATTTAATTTTGTTTTATTTCATAATATTATATTATGCTATCTACGAGTTAATTTAATTTCCACTGATGGTTTTCCATTATTCGGATTAAAGTACAATTATTTTATGTGAATTACAAAAAATGTGATCGGTTAAGAGCTTTTTTATTACTTTCGAAAACAAGTTACTGGTTTTGTTGCAAATTTCACTTGGCTGCACAGCAACCATATGTTATACGGTTTTTATGTACTCGTGTATCTAAAAGAAATATTATTTTGCGCTAAATACGAAATCTCAAGAAGGTAAATTGTCAGTAGAATTCAAGAAAATTTAAAAACATAAATTTAAACGTTTGGAAGACATAACTTTAAACAGAGCAACATGAGAACTTTTAGTTGTACTTTTATTTTTAACTTTACCATTCTCTAAAAGGTAAATGTTTTCAATTTCAACTTGCAGTCTAGCATTATACGTACATAAATAGGTCGATTCAGTACAAAGTTCAGGAAAGTACTTCGATTCAAAGAATTTGTTTAATTGGTTTAAAGCAATACGATTAATTCGTTAAATTAGATTAAAAACATATCGGAGTTCCAGAATTAAAATTTTTATAATGTCCAATACACAAATCAAGAACCCATATTCAAAAAATGGAGAAACAGGTAATAAGCTTACTTCAAGTAATAAATTTTGACTTTAATAACCATCAGACACTCAAACTCCAGAAAGATCGGAGAAAGAGTCTGTCCGACACAACTAAGTTGTAATTATTTACAAAATTAGACAGTTATTAAAGAATTTCGGTCTGGAAATTGACAAACCCCAAAAATTCTCTGGAAATTGGGAAACATTACAAAACTCCAGTAAGCAAATCGATTCTGAAAAACATGCCCATCATCATTGATTTTGAAAATCAGACCAGATTTAACAAGTTTGCATGGCATAAAATGAATCGAAAAATTAAAACAGTTCTGATTTGCTTCAAATTTGTTAAAAACATGAGTATAGCTATATATAAAGAAAAACTTTTCTAAGAATATTGACATAAAATGAAAATCGAAAATTTCCAATAAAAAATTCTTCACAAAACAAATAAGAAAAAATTTCTGATCCTTCATCGATTTTGTGAAAAGTTTCTTTATAATTTGTCAACAGCGCCAAGGCACTGAATTTGTGAACTAAAGCCCTGGTAAATAAAATTGTTGTTTTTCCACGACTTTTGAAATGATACGCCACATGGTTATATTGCCACAACGATCTAGTTTTGAGTTCTAAGATGTTCTGCAAAAATTTTGACATTTTTCAAGACCTTTTGATATACGAGAAGTATATACGTCGAAACTCGATTATCCGGGATCATATTGTCCGTAAATCTCTGTTATCAGTGATTTTTTACGGTTGCTTTCTTGAGTCCCTTGTTTATCCGGAATTTTAATTGATTAACCGGGGATTTTTTTTTTGCTAAACTTTTTGAGCATGTCGGCATGGAATACACAACCTCAAAACAAACGAGTTGTTTCTCGCACGACCAAATTCCTAATGCTGATGAGACGAACATTTTCTACAAAGCTTTGCCCGTAATACTTTATTCTCCAGAAATGAATTCCCTGTAGAATGTGTTAAGGAACCTCAAGAATTCGTAACTGGTCTTGTGTGTTCAATTTGTCAGGAAACTAATAATTATTGAAACAAATCGCGCTTTCGGACTTTCAAAAATGTGAAAGAATTTCCGGTGTATAAAAGAAGAAGACAAGTGCAACATTTTGGTGCTGCTAGATAACTGTCCTGCACATCCTTTGTCACTAAATTCAGACAATAAATGTCATTGTAAAATTTTGCTCCCAAATTGAACGTCTTTGATACAACAAAGGGATTAAGGAGTTATTAGAATTTTAAAGTGTCTTTATCGGAAACAACTGATAAGAAAAATATGCGGAAGAACAATTGATGAATTTTATAATACCATTAAACATAAAAAACGCAAAATAGTGCCTTTATGTCTCGGATGACGTGACTGAAGATTTGAAAAATACATGGCATAACATTTTGTGTGATGCTGACGATGGCACTTCAAACATTTCTAATTGTGAATTGAAGCAAGATAACACTTTTTAAGCTGGGAGGATTCGGATATTGAAAACATTTGCCTCATTAACGGACAACAAAATTCTGGAAATGGTGATATATCCCACTAATGATCAAAAAAAATCCAGCCCAGCGTTTGCGACATATAGACAACCACTACATTCAACAAATAAGCAACGGCAGAAGAATCTGTTACGGACGGCTTGCAGCTAACCCGCAGTTACCGACTATAGTCATGCAGAGGCCTCACGCACGGTGATTTTGCAGCCTGATACTCAGGGTATTATGTCGTGGGGATTAAGAGGCTTGCATGACTCTGGCCTACACCGTGTTTACAGAAAAATTTAAAAAAAACGAAAAATTAAAAAAAATGAAAACCGAGTGTGCCCATCTGGCGGCGACTGAAACTCCCCCAGTGAAAAGTACTTAATCTGCTGAAGAGACTCTCTCGAATGACCCATCGACCCCGAAAGGCCGATGCTCAGCCACAATGGCTGCTTGGGTGGGGACGTCTTTTCAACAGACCAAGCCTCTCTTCACCCGAAGACCTCCAGCGAATCTCGCACAATTCACACTTCGACAGCATGAGACCACTGAAGTGCCACGAGGAGACCGCGTGGATTTTACGGTCACCTCTGAACGGACGACAGATTTACTGGACTCACCACTCCGACCCTGTGGATGTTCTGCCAAGAGCATGAAAAGGAGTGGCAAGCCCAGCCTGTAAACATTGAACCGACACAGAATGGAGTATTCCCGCCCATCACATCGAACCGCAAAGTTAGTAATTCATTCTATTTAAAAAAAAAACTGAAGAGGGAATAATAACCCTAATGTAACCGTAATATCGCCGTACAATTTTTATTAACAACAACCAAAAAAGAGAAAGAAAAAAAGTAAAGCTTTCCAAGATGATGGAACGAGACCAATGTGCGACCCTGGCCGCGTATACAAACACCGTAATTTGGGTGCTCGATTACAAAAACAACAAAAAAAATTGTGGAAAAAAAAAATATTTTATAAATTTTAAAACAGAAAACAGAAATTTTTTCAAAACCCATTCATATTAACCGGACTAAATTTTTTTTTTTTATAAATTTTTATGGACCAAAGAAATTTTCTAATCGCACATGTAATTATTTGTTTGTTTTTAATTTTTGGAATCCATGCTTTGTCCGAAATACTTACAACTTTTTCGCGGTTCGCTTTAGGCAACCTACCTAAGGCACTAATCAAACCAAAAAAATCCGATTTATGTAGAACCATCTGCACATTGCACCGCTCCATGCCAGTACCGGTGTTTGTTTTCATTACCGATCGTGTTCAAATGGTTAACCATTTCTTATGCATCTCGCTTTCATCTGGACTTGAACCTGCTAATTTCCGATTCAGATGCCAAAGTGGCAGTTAACGTTTTAATTGAGATTGTAACTTAAACCGATCCACTAATATGGAAAATTTATTAATTCAAAGTGCACGAGTAACTTTAATTAATAGCATTCTTTTTCAGTTTCCAATCAAAATAGTAAAACGATTTTCCCTTAAGTTAATCTCTTTTTGATTTCTCATGGGACAATAATTGGAAAAAGTTAAATTAAAGAATTTTGAAATTTTGGATGACAAAAAAAAATAGAAACAACAGACGCTCGTGCCTGCCCTAAATTATTAGTTAGCTTTTCCACGCACAAATTTTTATATAGCCACCAAGATGTCAATCAAACATATTTAAAAGTTCAAAAGCCGAAAATCGCCTAAGTATTTTTTGTGTTATGTAGGCTGAACGCGTGACATTAAAAATTGAATGTTTGTTTGTAAAATGTAGTGATAGCTTTTTTCAAAATGTGCTTCATGTTTTTAATGTGACTAAACAAATAATTGAATGAAATTCGTAAAAATGCTTTCCAAGAAAAATATTGTGAAAAGGCAAACAACAGAGAGTTTTCTATGTTTGGTACAGATTGTGTATATAGCTATATGTACGTATAACTCACTGGGGGGCTGTATATGAATTCAGATTTATTTTTTTTTGTTCGATTCTGATCAATGGTACTATATATCTTAAAACAGCCGCACCTTTGTTACACTAGAGGATAAACTAAAGCATATACGAAAAGCAAATAAAATTCGATAATCAATCTTGCTTAAGTTGGACTGATTTGGTGGAAAATTGATTTTGAGAGTTCTTGCGAATTACATGTGTTGATGTTACTTTACTGCACAATATGTATTTTATTAGATTGATATATTGTCCTGGAAGCTGATTTAAACGACTTGTTTACAAAAACACCCCATACAAAAGTTTATAACCAGGTTGTAATATTTGTCCTTAACATAGTAGTAAACCACCCTTTTATAAGAAATTTGTACAGACACACACGACTTGGGAATTGAAAAGAATTTGCGTGTCAAAATGATTAATGGCCGCTTATAATAAAATAACTTTGTTGGCTCAGGGCTCATTTAAATACGAACATAAAATGGTAAAACTTTTCTTAATACCGGTGAATAAAAAAATCAATATTACAAATACATTATGCACTGCATTCTAACAATATTAAATCGCTCTTGAGAAATTAATTTTTTCTGCACTTTGTGTCTGCACTAAAACAGCAGGACAGTTTTCCCGACCGCATGCGGAAACGGAAATAAAAATACGCAAAAACGGAGGAACTCAATCCTACTTTGACCAATTTTTATTTAAACCGGGTCATTGAATCCTAGCCAGCTTCTGGATCTCTTGAATGAGGCACGCTGACATGCACGTGTTTTCATTACGATCCGTTTTTGCGTATTTTTATTTCCGTTTCCGCATGCGGTCGGGAAAACTGTCCTGCTGTTTTAGTGCAGACACAAAGTGCAGAAAAAATTAATTTCTCAAGAGCGATTTAATATTGTTAGAATGCAGTGCATAATATATTTGTAATATTGATTTTTTTATTCACCGGTATTAAGTTGTCATAAAATTTGTCATTGTTAATGCTGTAATATTATGTAAAACATAAATTGCAGTGTAAATTGAGGTAGCAGGAACGTTTTTTTTCACACAATTGTGGTATTGCGAGCATGAAAAACTAAATTCTGAAATCGAAAACCCCCAAAAATCCCGAAAAATAAAATCCTTAAAAATGAAATACTTAAAATCGAAATCCTGAAGCATGAAATCACGGGAAACGTTAGACTGAAACTCAATATCGTCTCCACCGGTTGACCCTGAAACGAATTTTACTAAAATCATGGCCTATTAGACAAAAAAATAGAACACAGAAGCCATCCGACGACCCACTGAACTAATTTCCCGTAATCAGGACAATTTAAATTAATTTCAGGCAATTAAAATCCCCTATTTTAGAAACAAGGTGCAACGCATCAACGAGCAACATCACGCCACATGGTGCAACATAAAGGTGTTTTTGTCCCCATCAGAATCGATATTTATCAAAATCGTTCGGGTCAAAATATTTATGAAATAAATGGGCTACACCGAAAGGCCTCAGAAACGGATTTTTCCGAAATTACGTTTAATTCCATCGAAATCGATTTCTGACATTCAAAATCTCCTATTTAGCAATTTTTATCAAAATCATTAAAGCCGAAAAAAACAATGAGGCATGGCTGCTACATGTCGATTTCTCTTAAATGAATTTTGAATGTACTACAATCGGTTTCTGGTGAGTACCAGAAAGCATTTAGCTAATTTAATAATTTACTAGAGACACTCGTTTGGGTCTAGACAGTGTACCAATGTCACAGAAGCCCATGCTAAATGCTTAGAAAATTCTTAGAATGACTTTGGAATGTACCTAAGGCACATTAAAAAGTCACAGTTTTAAATCTCATGGACACCCTGTCTGACCCATTAAAAACCATATAATTTACTAGAGACACTCGTTTGTATTTAGACAGTGTACCAATGTTACTGAAGTCCATGCTAGATGCTTAGAAAATAATTAGAATGACTTTAGAATGTATCTAAGGTCAATTAAAAAATCAAATCTCGTCTAAATTACACAATATAAATTCGCCTGAATGTTTACTTACACCAATACTATTACAATAAGTTTGTTGTGTTGTATTTTTTGGATTAGTTTGGATAAACTTAGGGCTCGTATTCTAGGGTACCCAGATATTTCACCAACATTTTAATTACCCGAATACCCGGGTAATAGGCTCGGGTAATAGATAAAATTATTGCCTTTTTTTATCGTTAATAAATCATAATACAGTTTCTACATATCACTAAAATTACGCTTCGTTTGATCTAGAACGTTTTAGTTTCCTAGTCCTTCCTAAATAAAATAAGACAAAAAATTAAGTTTTTTAAGAAATCCACAGTAAGAACTAATATTTTATCTAAGCACGTAGAAGCGCAGGAAGGCAAGCATGTAAAGCTTATTTTAGTATGAAGGACTCGTTGGAGCACGCTTATTATGGCAGTAAATCGATTTTTGAAATGACACAATTGTATTTGGCAATTAGGCGCCAAGAAAATTAGCGAAACTGATCTAGACATTTTAAAAGAAATTTTATTTATTCTTGAACCGCTTATGCTAGCACTACAAGAGCTTAGTAAAGAGAGTGCTACACTTACAACAGTTGAAGGTACTCTTTACTACGTACTGAAAAAACTAAAGGAAGAAACGAACGAACGAAGTTGATGGGCGGCGACAAAAGAAATTAATTATTGTGGTAACATCAATACTGAATTTCGAAGGAAGTCAATAAGATTCGCCGGTCCGTCTGTGTATAATAAGTTACCTGAATCGTTTAAAAAATCATTTAATGTTAATCATTTTAGAAAAAATCTAAAATGTCATTTTCAAGAAATTATTCGTGATTATTTTTAATATTTTTGAAATTTTAAATTAAAAAACGGAAAAAATACAAATAGAACATCTGATTACAGAATGAGTGAGTAAATATTTGTGGTATTGGTTTTCCTTCAAAGAACAATAAATTCATTGGAACTCCTCTACTGCAAGTATATTGATTTGATTTTTTTCGTTTTGAATGTTAATTTCTACATTTGAATTTGTGCAGATTATTGTTAAGTTTTTCTTGTAAGAAATAAATTAGATTTAAGTACATTTAAATATAAAAAAAAATTCATTCTTTGTGTAATTAAAATAAAATAAATCATATAATGTAAATATAAACAAATAAATAAATAAATAAAATGAAAAAAAAATAAGAAAAAAAACCCCCAACTGTAATATTTGCATCATGGCATTCATTCTAAAGGAAATGAATTTTTAAGCTACGAAACTAAACTTTCTACTAAACAGCTTGCAGTTCAACTATTATTACGTCTTTATTTAAATAATAACAATATAAGGATTACTGATTAAAGTTCAAGTTTTTCTGAAGAAGAGTTGGAACAAACAACCACCTACAATAAACTTTAAAAATGCCTTACATGATTTATGTGTATAAAAGCTAAGGATAAAATGAAAAATCTCAACATTGAACAAGCACTTCGATTTATGGAGCCAAGGAGGTAAGCGAAACCAAACGCTGGAAGCGAAACCAAACGCTGGATGATTTGTACGATTCACTTCTCACTATAAGGCTTACATCAACGGCATGCGAACGGGTGTTTTCAGTGGCTGGAAGCATAATTACCAAGATTCGTTGCTCGTTAGCTCCTTCCACACTCAATAGCCTATTATTTTTGAAATATTATTTTATAAATAAAAAGTAATATTCAACGTTATAGTTATAACAGATGAATTAATCTACCTTTATTTAACGATTTTTAAGTTACATTGAAATAACTCACACGCTTATGATTTCAATAAAAGTGAATTTTAAAAAATTTGTTTTATTTTATGTTTTTTTCGTGTAATACCAGAGCCGACTAGATTGCTTTAGTAATACCCGGGTATTTGACTAAATAACTATCCCACACCCGGGTATTTAAGCTGTGTTTCTTATTTCCGATCTAATCGATCTGATCGATCTGAGTACTAAAAAGTTGTTTCTTATTTCAGCGCAGACCGATCTGATCAATTTTGTTGCTGTTTCTTATTTTTCTTCAGATTGATTAGATCGATTTTTTTGATTTGTAAAAATATTCCGATTTCCCAGATTAGTTTTAGTTTCACGTAATTCAAATTCAAATCTATATTATCATTCTCATCATTTTTGATGGTTTTTGCAAACGATATTAAAATGGAAAGAGAAAGAAATTTTAATTATTATTTTATATTGATTTTATTAAATAATGAAATAATTATTTTATACAGCCATATATTTTTATAGAGTATTTGCAAGAAGTGGTACAATTTCACATTCGTGGTACAATTTCCTCAAAGTAATTTAGCACGTTAATATTCCCTTCGTGTTCGTATTCGGTCGTTTGTAATACTCCCTTCGTGTTCATAATTTGAATCCAAATGATAAGTAGCTAATAATAATTTATTTGTATTAATCGTGTATTTTTTGACAGTTCGATGACAGTTGATAAGTTTTTTGATCTACCAAATCTGAAACCTGTTTCTTATTTCAGATAGACCAGATCGATCTAATTTCAGATTTCAAAATCTACTCGATCTACGGATTTAAATAAGAAACACAGCTTTAGTGTTGGGGTATTTTACGAGCCAAATTTTGTTAAAATCTGTCAAGCCAAATAGAATGTTAAGAAAAGTCGCACCAAGAACTCCTTTGAATGACGATTTATGGAAATCAGTTCCTGGCACTAGAGCTAGATTTACAAAAAAACGGGATCTAGGTCCCAACGAAGGACCTCCTAATCGGTATTTACCCGAAATTAAGGCTCATTGCCATCCATTCCTGACGTTATAAAATTCTAATCACCTCAACTTTTATCAAAATCGTTCGAGCCAAAAAAAATTTGAAAAAGGGATCCGGCCACCATCGAGAGATACTTAAATAAATATTCGCGAAATTAATTCCTGGCATTTCTAATCCTATAACATCACCAATTTTTATGAAAATCGTGCAGGCCGAAAAAATCCGAATCCAGTCCCCGGGTGAAACCCTAAATTAATTTTCCCGAAACTAGGAGTAACCGCAAAAGATTTTCGGTACCCGTGCCCTACTGAACGACTCACTCAGCGGATTTTCCAAAAATTTGCACCGATCGAAATCAGCTTCTTGCACGCCAAAAACCTCCTTTACCAATGTTCATCAAAATCGTACAAATAGAAAGTCCTGTTTTAAATTTTTTTTATATTTAATTCCTAAAGCAGGACGATTGATATAGAATCTGGTACTATAAAACACCCCGCAGCAATTTACATCAAAGTCGATTACGCTCAGTTAAAAAAAAAAATAAACCGATAATGGTGAAATTGGCTATGCTGCATGGAAATAGGATTGTAAAATTATTTTTCAAAGGAGTTGTTCAATATGGCCAACAGGGATAGAACTCGGGGATTTCTTAACTAATTATTTTGGAATAAGGTATGTAAATGGAAATGGGATTATTAAATAATTTTTAGAAGAAGTTTTGGAATATGGCCTTTTCAGATGAAACTCGGCCATTTCTTAACCCATTATGATGGGATAGTTTATGATTGATGAAAATGGAATTCTAAATTGCTTGTGGAATAATTTTTGGGGGACAGAACTCGGCCATTTCTTAACCGATTATGATTTGATTGGGTATGTTAGAAGAATATGAGATTCTCAAATGTTTTATGGAAACAATTTCGAAATATTTATTTATTGATCGACAAATTTGGTAGAGGAAGAGCGCCTATAGAAGCATTGCAAACAAATCCACTCCATGCCCTCTATATTAAGCTCAAGCTCATTTATTATAGAGGATACTGCCAGAAACCAATACTTACACAATAATAATATTAGAAAAACTATAAAACATAACAACAAGTACTACGGTAAATAATACTCTTTGAAAGATTTAAGTAACGCTGATCTCTTAATATCGTAGGGAATGGAATTCCAAAGAGAAATAATTCTAAAATAAAATAATTTAAAGACCCGCGCAAGTTTATAGGAAGCAGTAATCGTAAATTTGAAAAAGGGACCTACTGAACAATAACTTATTAAATATTCATATACGGCTACCTGGGACGGAACTCGGCCATTTCTTAACCGATTATAATGCGGGATTGGGTAAATTGGATGGAATCGGAATACTAAAATGGTTTTTGAAAGAAATTTTAGAATATGACCGCCTGTGTCAATGTCAGCCATTTCTTGAAAAATGCAGTTTGTTTTTACTGTTATCTTTAATGCGGAGGAAATTTTGTAGCGACATAAGAACGTGGTCAATCTGGTTGACCGCGTAACATTGTCGTTTAGTTTCCATTTGAATTTAAGGATAGAAAAAATGTGTTTGCAACCACTAAATTGTAGAGTATGGCAAATTAATGGTTCTTGTCCCATTGTTGTTTACAAACAAAGTGTGTGGAGTTCTGACCGACTGTGCTATGATATATTCTGTGAGTGCCACCGCGTTGCGTTTTGGTATTCGCTCAAGAATATTGTGAGACGTTTCTACAGAAATCATGCTTGGTTTGAGATTAGTAGGTTGTTCCACGTTCTGAGTAAATACTAGTCGTTTTTCATTTTCAAAGATTCATCTTTAATTCGAATATAATATAATTTAAACTGAATGATCCTCTCCAGCTTTAACAACCATGACGACCGACCATTTACGGTAGAGGTATAGCGAGGTCAAAATATCAAAGACGTAGAACAATTCGCGTCTATTCATAGCCTACTAGCTTATAACCCGATCAATCCAGAAATTGTATTGTTTTTCATCGGTTTGCTTAAAAATTGACAACAATAGATTTCAGTGAAAACATTGTGACAAAGATGAAAACTCTTTATCGAAATTATTTCCAAGCAGAATTCTGGCGCCCAATACTTCTTAATTTTTTCTTTTGAAAAGCGAAATTTTATAAATTCAATCAGCAGATTAAGCAATTAGTATCACTGTGATTGGACTAAGTAACACACGAGAGGAAAGTACATTGATATAGAAAAACAATTATCATACTCGTAATCTCTTGCATTCCAAATCAATGCACTTATAAGGTATTTTAAATAACTAACCATGATCGGTTAAGAAGTGGCCAAATTTGGTCACAGATGGCCATATTCCAAAACTACTTCCAAAAATCATTTTAGAATTCCATTTCCATCCAACACACCCAATCTCATCATAATCGGTTAAAAAATGGTTGAAATCAGTTTCAGACGGCTATATTCAAGAATTTCTACCACAAATTATTTTTAGAATACATGGGAATGTCCAAAATACGCAATCCTTTCATAATTCTTTAAGAAATGATCAAATTGCATTCGGATGACCATATTTCAGATCTTGTTTCAAGAATTCCCTTTCCATCTAACACACCCAATATATATTATAAACGTAAAAGTGACTGACTCACTCAAGAACGCACAGGGTGACCAAAACAAATTTTGTTTCTATATTATAAAGCCCCCCAAACACGGTCAGTTTTGAATGGCAACCAACGTGATTGACTCACTCACTCACTCACAAAACTGGAAAGTTGGAAATTAGGAAAATAAGAAAATTGCAAAACAAGAAAACAGGAAATTTGGAAAATGGGAAATTTGGAAAATTGGTAAATTGGAAAATTGGTAAATTGGCAATTATACGCACAGGTTGACCAAAAATTTATTTTTTTCTATATTATAACGTCAATGTTACTCACAAAACTAGAAAATAGGAAGAAAAAATAAAAGATGAAAATGGGAAATTTGGAAAATTGAAAAGTTGGTAAATTGGAAAATTGGAAAATTGGAAAATACGAAAATAAGAAGATAAGGTAATAAGAAGCTTGCAAAATTGGAAACAGGGAAAATTGCAAAATTCGGAAAATTGGTAAATTGGAAAATAAGAAAATAGGAAAATTGGTAAATAGGAAATTAAATAATACGAAAATTGGGGAATTAGAAAATTGGTAAATTGGAGAATTGAAAAATTGGAAAATAAGAAAATATGAAAATAGGAAATTTGGAAAATTGGAAAATTAGGATACTGGTAAGTTGGAAAATTACAAAATTGGAAAATATATATTATAAACGTCTATGTCACTGACCCACTCAAGAACGCACAGGGTAACCAAATTTTTTTTTTCTATATTATACCGTCTACGTCCCACACAAAATTGGAAAATAGTAAAATAAGAAAATTGGAAAATTGGAAAATTGAAAAATAGGAAAATAGAAAAACAGGAAAATAGTAAATTTAGAAAATTGGAAAATTGGAAATTTGGAAAATTTGAAAATTGAAAAAATTGGAAAATTGGTAAATTGGTAAATGAAAAATTGGTAAATATACGCAGAGGGTGATCAACATTTTTTTTTTTCTATATAATAACGTCTATGTCACTCACAAAATTGGAAAATAGAAAGAGAAAATAATAGATGAAAATAGGAAATTTGGAAAATTTGAAAGTTGGTATATTGGAAAATTTGAAAATATCAAAATTAGAAAATAAGAAAACAAGGTTTAAGAAATTTGCAAAATTGGAAATTGGGAAAATTGGAAAATTGGAAAAATCGGAAAATTGGTAAATTGGAAAATAAGCAAATAGGAAAATTTTGAAATTGGAAAATTGGTAAATGGAAAATTAAATAATAGGAAAATTGGGAAATTAGAAAATTGGTAGAATTGGAAAATTGGAAAATGGTAAATTGGAGAATTGAAAAATTGGAAAATAGGAAAATACGAAAATATGAAAACAGGAAATTTGGAAAATTAGAAAATTGGTAAGTTGGAAAATTAGAAAATATATATTATAAACGTCTATGTCACTGACCCACTCGGGAACGCACAGGGTAACCAAAATTTTTTATTTCTATATTATAAAGTCTACGTCCCTCACAAAATTGGAAAATAGCAAAATTTGAATATTGGAAAATATGAAAATAGAAAAATCGGAAAATAGGAAAATAAGAAAATAGTAAATTTGTAAAATTGGAAATTTGGAAATTTGAAAAATTGAAAAAATTGGAAAATTGGTTAATTGGAAAATTCGTAAATGGAAAATAGGTAAATATAGGTAAATATACGCTAAATATACACGAGGGTGACGAATTTTTTTTCTATATTATAACGTCTATGTCACTCACAAAATTGGAAAATTAATAAATAGGAAAAAAAAGATGAAAATAGGAAATTTGGAAAAATTGCAAATTGGAAAATAGGAAAATTGGAAAATAGGAAAATAAGTAAATCAGAAAATAAGAAAATATGAAATTTAGAAAAAAGAAAATTGGAAAAATTGGAAAATTGGTAAATTGGAAAATAAGAAAATAGGAAAATTAGAAAATTTGTAAGTTGGAAAATTAGAAAAATGGCAAATATATACTATAAACGTCCATGTCACTGACCCTCTCGAGAACACGCACAGGATAACCAACATTTTTTTTCTCTATTACAACGTCTACGTCACACACAAAATTGGAAAATAGGAAAATAAGAAAATTGGAAAATAAGAAAAAAGAAATTTGGAAAATTGGAAATTTGTAAATTTGGAAAATTGAAAAAATTGAAAAATTGGTAAATTGGTATATTGGAAAAATGGTAAGGGTGACCAACATTTTTTTTCTATATATAACGTCTGTCACTCACAAAATTGAAAAATAGGAAAAGAAAAAGATGAAAATAGGAAATTTGGAAAGTTGGTAAATTGGAAAACAGGAAAAAAAGTAAGAAAGTCAGAAAATAAGAAAATATGAAACTTAGAAAAAAGGACATTGGGAAAATTGAAAAAATTGGAAAATTTGAATCTTGGCAATTTGGAAAATAAGAAAATATGTAAATAAAAAGATTAGGCAATTGGGAAATTAGAAAATTCGAAAATTGATAATTGGAAAATAGGAAAATTAGAATATTGGAAAATAAGAAAATTTGAAAATAGAAAAATTGGGAAAATGGAAACTTGCAAAATAGGAAAATAGGAAAAATAGGATAAATACGAAATTTGGAAAATTTGAAAATAGAAAACTAAGAAAATATGAAAATAGGAAAATTGGGAAATTGGGAAATTAGAAGATTGGTAAATGGAAAATTAGAAGATTGGAAAATAGACAAATACAAAAATGTGAAAATGTGTATTTTGAATTTTGGAAAATTGCAAAATTTGTAAATTGGAAAATTGGTAAATTGGTAAATTGGAAAATTGGTACATGGAAAATTGGAAAATAATAAAATAAGAAAACATGAAAATATGAAATTGGAAAATTGGGAATTAGAAAATTGGTAAATTAGAAAATTGGTAAATTAGAAAATTGGAAAGTTGGAAAATTGAAAAATTGGAAAAATGGAAAATTGGAAAGCTGGAAAATAAGGAAATATGAAAATTTGGAATATTGAATGAAAAATTGAAAAACTAGAAAATTGTAAAATCCATAATATAAACGTCTATGTAACTCGAAAACGCACAGGGTAACCAAAATATATTTTTCTATATTATAACGTCTATGTAACTCATTGACTAACTCACTGGCTTAGTCACTGCCACTCACTCAAGAACGCAAAGGGTGAACAAAAGAAAATCGTCAGTGTGATTTTTTTTTATATTATAAACGTCGCTATGTCACTGACTGACTCACTCGAGCACGCACAGGCTGAGCAAAAAAAATTCGTTCGTCTGATTGTTTTTCCAATTTTCGTCAACGAAATTCATGAAATGGCCGAGTTTCACTCTAGAAAATCATGATCCAGAACTTCTTCCAAAATTTTATTTAAAATCCCATTTCCATTCAATATAAACGATCCCAACATACACGGTTTAAAATGATGGCCCAGGTGGCCATATCCCAGCACATCGTTCAACAATCATTTTAGAATCCCACTTATAGCTAGCATACCCAATCCCACAAGACACTAATTGTGTTGATACGATAAACTGTCCTCAAGATAAACTGTTTTACGATACATTTTTCTACGATAAATTGTGCTACGATAGATTTTTCTACGGTATATAGTGCTACGATAATTTCTTTCCACGATAAATTGATTCCACGGTGAATTGTTCTACGATAAATTGATTACAATAAGACGCTCCACAGTATATTGTTCACGAAAACTGACACTAAATCTGCAAAAAGTTTTAATTTTTCGGATTAATGCTATGTACTTTTTTTATTTTATTATTATCTAATCTTTGCAATCTGTTCTAAGGCCGAAGCACCCCCAACTCTTTACAGCTCGCTTTTTACGTCCTTACTTTACGCAGTCGCCTGCCAAACCGAGGACGTACGACTGGAGGTCCAATTTTTTAACCGTCTACGTACTGAGCCATTGAGATCATAATCTGTTGTTGAAAATTCTATTTTGCATCCTGTCCATATCGGAATTCGAATACGATACCTCCCGATCCAAACGCCAAAACCACTGTGTCGTTTGGTCAGTATAGCTATGTAGTTTAAGGATGGCCAGACCCATACCTAAATTTGAACAAAATATGAAACAAATCGTAACGTTTAACCTAGTGAATTAAGGCTCGGAGCCAAATATATATGTACATGTAATTAATTTTTGAGACCAAAAATAACATTTTAATTAGTTATGTAAAAATATTAACTTGTTGAGACTAATTTTGGTGAAAATAAAGTGGGATATGTATATGGGTCCGGCAATCTGAAAAATATAGCTCTGTTCCGACAGATGAATAATTTTCACATGACAAATTAAAATGTTGCTTTTAGATATGAGGCTAATTTCGCTAAGTTGCAACAATAATTATTTTTACAAATCATAGTATGAAACGGGGCGGGGCCAATTTCACACAAGAGTTAGAGGGGTATAAATATATGTTAGTGTTTCCGGATTAATTGTTTTTTATTCCGGGGATAGAATACGGGGATATCTTTACATATATTTCCTTAAACTATCCTTAATATTAAACGCCCTACCTCCCACTTATTAAATTTGTTCATAATATCTAATTAGGATCTCCAAGGATTTCAATGAATAGGTAGAAAATAATTTTACCAATGATGTTACTGAATTAGTATCATTAACTATGTATACGATTTCAAAATGGTTATATATCATGTGCGCTCCATTTGATAAGGCATAACATAAACCAAAATATGTATTAAATTTTATGCCTACATAAAAATCTTCCAATTATTTCAAATCATACAAAAAATCGAAATACTCAACATACCGTATCTCATAAATTCTCGTATAAACATGATACGAGCAAACGATATTCTTTTCGCTGCAACAACACATTGCCGCTGCTTGTTATTAAACTAATATTTTCAAATTTACCGACAAATTTTTCGAAAACGAAATGGAAACACAAAAAAAACACTGAATTTATTTCTGATGCAAATAACAGTAAATTTCATAAGACGAGCCAACTTTCATACAAAATATTAATGTACAGAGAGTACATTTATACATTTAAATTGGTTTGGAAACGACATGGAAATGTATATTCGAGTGTATTATCTAACATACCATAGTTAACTGTATCGTACGTTGTCTTCTTTCATGGAAATTTCTTGGAAATATACAACCAAGAATAAAATTCCGAATATCTTTTAGAACAAATTGAAAATGTTAATATATTTTAAATTAGGTATATTGCATATTTGCTGCTCTGTACACAGGGCAAATATCATTTTATTTACATCGCATGAAATGGAGTTGGATGGATTTTTCATTTCTTTTTCTTCGTATAACATTAACCTTTATTTTATTCAAATTCTAATGTGTTTTATATAAGATGCCAACTTTTTTCACAATAAATTAACACTTTAATGGATTCCAACGGAATATTTCTCGGTATATACAGAATAATGTACGTTGAAAATTTAATACGTTGAATTAAAGCATTTAGAAAATTTTCTTTAATTTACATCGTAATCAACTTATTGTTCAAAATGTAAATTATTTTTAAGGCGGTACATTACAAATGTTTTGCTTTCCTGGAATTATTGTCTTTTACGTAACGCTGGTCATATCATAATTTAGTAGCGATGAAATTTTTAAAAGGGTTTCGAAGAAAATATATTTTCCCTTGTAGAAGGCGTATTTGTTTTAAAAACAATTTTGTTTTCAAAACAAATTTACGTCCCAAATCATTTTGATGAGAATGTAACCTTGAAATCAAAGTGAGACATCTCACTTTGTTGGAATTATTTACTTGGATAATTCTTGTATAAATTGTAATACAATACCAAGAATGCGTTACCTAAATGGTTTTCGCCTCAGCAATGAAGCGGACATAACCCTTGTGTAAACAGACTCAGATTATTTTCTAAAATTTCCCTAATACGTTTGAGCAAAGTGAATAACAGAATATTTTAAACCATGCGGGGGAATCACAATAATCTCGCGATTCGAGACCTGTATTTTTCTCAATTCTAAAGGTGGGGGGAGGGTGTTACATTATCGAGGTTTTATTGACTGTTTTATGTCAAGTTATTAACAGAAATGCTTCCACGACTATCTATTGAAAAACAAATCACTGCAATTAGCCAAATCTTAAACAATTTCGAAATTAGCACAAAAAATAATATCAATTTATGAAAACCACGAAAAATTATGTCTGTGAAGTTATCCCGAAAGATAATATCCCGAAGAAGTGCGATGGCAACACTACAAAATGAATATCGCGACAAACATTTTTTTACTATCGTAACAATTTTTATTTTATTTGTTATCCCGAAAAAAATCCAATAAACAGCAAATTTTAGTCAACAAAAGTTGCGACACGTACCATCTAAAAACTGCATGAAACGTAAAATGCATGAAATGTGAAATGCAGAAATGTAAAATGCATGAGATGTAAAATGCATTAAATGTAAAATGCATGAAATGTAAAATGCATGAAATGTGAAATAAATGAAATGTAAAATGCATGAAATGTAAAATGCATGTAATGTAAAATGCATGAAATGTGAAATGCAGAAATGTAGAATGCATGAAATGTGAAATACATGAAATGTAACATTCATGAAATGTAAAATGTATGAAATGTAAAATGCATCAAATGTAAAATGCATGAAATGTAAAATGCATGAAATGTAAAATTAATGAAACTCAAAATACATAAAATGTAAAATGCATGAAATGTAAAATGAATGAAATGTAAAATGCATTAATTGTAAAATGCACGAAATGTAAAATGCACGAAATGTAAAATGCATGAAATGTAAAATGAATTAAATGTAAAATGCATGAAATGTAAAATGCATGAAATGTAAAATGCATGAAATGTGAAATGCATGAAATGTAAAATGCATGAAATGTGAAATACATGAAATGTAACATTCATGAAATGTAAAATGTATGAAATGTAAAATGCATGAAATGTAAAATGCATGAAATGTAAAATGCATGAAATGTTAAATTCATGAAACTCAAAATATATAAAATGTAAAATGCATGAAATGTAAAATGCATGAAATGTAAAATGCATTAATTGTAAAATGCACGAAATGTAAAATGCACGAAATGTAAAATGCATGAAATGTAAAATGCATGAAATGTGAAATGCATGAAATGTGAAATGCATGAAATGTAAAATGCATGAAATGTAAAATGCATGACATCGTCCATTTGCTGCAATAGTGACACAACTCAAAATTTTTAATTTTTCAGTAGAGCGATTTGAAAATATCACTCAAAATTGAGTGTAAAAACGGCGTTTTTCAAAAGTAAATAAAAATATTTTCTGATTAGTAAAATATTTTTTTTCTGTTCCTAATCCTAGATCGGATTTTAATTTTTGTAATTCTTAAATATTTTGCAAATTTTCTTCTAATAGATTCCAATATCTTAAATTGTTAATTACTTTCGCGAATTGAGTGTTTTTTTATACGGGATTTTAACTAATTTGCTAAAAATATTATGTAGTTAGCGAGTATGTTTTGATACAAAATAATAAAAATATGCACTATTGAGAATCGTTTGATTCGAATATCTTAGAAATGAGTGAATTTGGGGTTGTGTCACTATTGCAGCAAATGAGCGAAATGTGAAATGTAGAAATTTATGTATTTAAATATTAAAGGAAATCCATTTAGTACATTGCAATTATGATTTCAAATTTAACAAAACTAAAATATAAAATATATTAACAAATAAAAAAATAAAACTTTAAAATAGAAAATAAAATAAATTACTCTATTCACACTTAGATTGTAAATAAATAAGAATTATAAATAAAACAATTATTTAAATTAACAGCTAGTACTTCATGACACTGTCAAAAGACTTAAAAATTTAGAAAATACGATTTTAACATTTTTTTAAAACTGTTTTTTGATAAATTAAAATCAAATTGATCAATTACGGTATTGAAAGATTCTGATCGATTAATGGGATTTTCGTCACCATAATTGGTTAGGTGGCGTTCATGCGCCAAAAATTGATGATTACGCAAAGTTCTGCTTAGGACATTTATGGAAATGTTTTCCAGTATGAAGGATGAATCAATGTGGCCGAGAAGGACATTTCCGATAAAAGCGGCATCCAGAAATAGACGCCTGTTTTCAAGCGTGCACACGTTATATTCTTTGCACCTTGTAGAGTAAGGAGGTAAGCGAGCTACATTTTCGTAGAATGGTATGTTGTAATCATAATTCCAGGAAGTTTTTTTTCAACAAGAATATAAGAATTTTTTTTTGTATGCTTTCGATGCTGTTCATGTGCACAGCGTAAGAGGGGCTCGAAACCGTTACATCATACTCCACTTGAGATTTTACATAAGCGTAACAAAGTCAAACATGGAGTTAGCTTTAGCAATACAATTATCTATATGACGGTTAATAATCTCACGAGCTCTTTCAACTCTTTGAACCGCTCCATTTATTTTATATGCCGAAGTTATTGGATATTTTTTTCGATGAAACGACATAATTTTACATTCCTTAATATTGAGGTGTAATGAATTTTGGGCACACCACTCACTAAGTCTATTGAGGTCATCCTGCAGTTTATCAACATCATGCTCATGTTAAATTGTATGAAATTTTTTTACGTCATCAGCAAATATTAGAACATTTGAATGTTTAATTATCTTGGCTATTCTATCGATGAACACAATAAAAATCCCGGTTCCAATATGCGATCCTTGAGGGACACCAGATGTCACTTTTGATAACATTGGATTTCTCATCCCCATATAATTAATACATATTGCAGTCGGTTTGTCAGATACGACTTGAACCAATTAATAAATTCTGTTGAAAACCCGAATTCGCGCAGACTTGAGGTGGAGTGCTTTGAGGTGGCATATAGTGTCGAACGTACTTGATGATGATTTTCTATCTCATTTAACACTTTATAGGTAAATTCGACCAGATTGGTGTAGATGTCGATCTTCCAGGCATGAACCTGTGTTGGTAAATAGAGGTGTGACGTATCTATGTAGATTTAAAAGCTTTGCACACAATCAGCTCAAATAATTTAGGAATTGACGAAGATGCTAAATTCCTCTGTAACATGAGACATCCTCCCTCTTACCCGATTTAAAGATAGGTGTTATTTTCAAAATTTTCCATTTATCAGGAAACACGGCTGTGGTTATCGATTGATTGAGAAGTTTGCAGAGTGGATTTGTGAAGCTACTCGCAAACCTTTTTAATATAAAGGCGGGTATATCATCCGGCCAACATCCATCCCCAAATTCCTTCAAGGCAGCCTCGATTTCCCGTTTGAATCGAAAGTATTTCCAAAATTCTTTAGCGTTCGATTTAATTTTTGTTTCAATACTTGCAAAGCAAGACCTGTACTTAAAACTGAAATAGACGTCAAATTTATCACTGCGCTATAAAAAAGCTAGCTTGCCGGGTTCCAATAGAGATTTCCTTATTTTAGTATATAGGCTTTGCATTTTCTGTTTTTTAAATTGGTTAGCAGCATCGAACCACGGAGCACATGGAGTTTTTGGTGAACGAAGTCATAAAATTTTTCAACATTTTCGTTCATATTGTCAACATTTAAAATTAGATCCCAATTTGCTGCTTCTAAATAATTTTGCAAACCGGCGTAATTTGCCTTCTTGAAGTTGAATTTCATTCTTGGAAAGTGCTCAGATTTCTTCAGTTTACAGTAGGTTGTATCAAATACAATGTCCAAAGGTTTGTGGTTGATATCGTTTACAACAAATGGATTCATTTATTCAGTTACTTTGGAAGCATCCTCCTCAGTGGTGAAGACCATATATAGAAACCTATCGATGTTATTAGCAATCATATTAATTTGGTTGAGGTTAAAACCACACTGAGAAAAAAAAACCAGTAAAAGTAAAAAATATACATATATTTTTTAGGCGAAAAGTCTCGTTTTTAAAAACAAAAAAATAATCTTTTTAATTTTAAAATAAATTTTTTCGCCAAATTTGTTTATAAAAATAAAAAAATTGTTTTTATTTTCAAAAATACTTTCCTTAGTTAAGTCAAATAGTTTTCTTGAATTTTAAGATATTTTTTTTAAAATTAAAAAATTATTGGCTAGCTTTAAAAGATTTATTTTAATTTTTAAATTAATTTTTAGAAAAACAATGGCACTCCCAATGTTTGTGACTGTTCAAGTCAGTCACTCTCCCTCCTCAATTTTTAACCCCCAGGTTCATTGTGTAAAAATACACACAAAAATATAATGAGAATCTCCTCAAGTTCTTTCTTAGCAGCTTGGTTTCGTACTGATAAAAAGTTGGTGTACTCATCAGGTTGCAACGACCAAAGTGCAAAAATTCAAACCTTCATACCTTTAGTATATACCAAGAATATATCGATTTGGCGAATTATATCACATATAGACGCATTGAAAAATAAAACAATGGAATTTCTGGCAAAACAATAAATTGTCATTATTATAAAAAAAATTGTTTTAAAATGCTAGAACTCTTCTTTTGAAATAAATTATTTTGTTTAAATAAATAAACTTTTTAAATTTAAAAAGTATTTTATAAATCATTTTACAAAATATGTTATTAAAATAAAAAAACTATTTATTAGTTTGTAAAAATCTCATTGAATTTCAACAAAATACTCTTTAAATTAAAAAAAAATTATAACTTTTTTAAATTAAAAACTTCGTTTTTTAATTTTACAAATCAAAATTTTTCTCAGTGCAAGCATGGCATCGACAAATAGGGAGTCTGCATCGCAATTGTTTTATAGTTAAGTTAAATTTTGTTAAAATCCATCTTCTCCTTAATACAACGAGTGCGGTAACTTTAGATTTGAAATCAGCAAGACCTTCCTTAAGGGCACATAAGCCAAGATCATAACCAAGTTTGTAATTGTTTATGATTCATGTAGATTTTCCATAGCCTGGAACACCCTGGACACCAATAATGATAGGTCGCACGATGTTGTCTATTGCATAGATGTTTTGTAAATTTTAATATGGAGCAGATCGAGCATAATTTTAGTCAGCGGAGCAGAAAATATATCATTGATTGACATCTTTGAGTGACATCAAAAGAGTTTGTGGACTCACAATATTTAACTAGGTGATCGCCATCAAAACCAAACTGATGAATAATTGTAGGTTCCTCAAGATATTTGTTGTTAAGATTATCAAGTATGAAGATGTGCAATGATAGTAAAGATGAGGAGGTGAACGGCATCAAATGGATGTATTTGCTGTAATAGTGTTGGAGGTGGCTTTTAATGATACTGTCAGAATGTTTAATATAAAACATTATTTCCATAACAGAGTTCTTATAGTAGGAATCCGCACTGGTATGCACGCACTGGTTCAGCATTTGGCAATAGTTACAAAAAAAAAATAACACAAAATTCAATTTTAGTTTAATGTACATAAAAAAATAGTAAAAAAAAATGATTAATTAAGATATTTCAACTTTTGCAATTACAAACGTTTTATTTCAATATTAATTTTATGTAGTTCCTCTACCCGTTCCTCGACCGTCTCGTTGCTTAAATTTTAGGTTTCCGGTTATCTCTTTTTCTTTTAACTTCAAAATCAACTTTAACTCATTTCTTACCTCGTTTATTAATTAATCTAATTTTTTCTAAGCTGAAATTCTTAAAACTTTAACTAAAATCACTTTCGTTTTCGATTTGTTTTTTTAATAGGTGATTTAGCGTGTTTTCTTTTTTATGTTGACGATTCCACTGGGACCCCACCGTATGAGCATTATATAACCCTCGATTTTAGGAGTAGCAGTTCCCGTCCCAGGCGTAAAATTCAGTGGTTCTAATAATTCACTAATCAGGTATCGTAGTATTTTCTAAATTAGGGAAGGAGATATTTTTGGGACATCCCTTTCAACTCCAAAACTGTAGCAATAATTTAGACCCTGTGCTCTAGTACGAAGTTTACAAATTCATACGTTCTCCAGTTCCGTAATAATTTTCTCTTTAAATTTCCCACCACTGTTTGGTATTTTTCTTTAATATTATAAGTTAGTTTGCAGGTTGTGGAGTATATGACGTCTTTCCAAACTTTTTTCTATTAAATCCGAATTTCTCACTGGGGGGCAGTATTTAGTTGAGTAGCCAACTCGTTCCACAAAAAATTTGACTTTTCTTTATATTGCGTACCTTCTAAATTTTTAGTTGCCAAATCGCTATGATTCTTCATAAAATCAACAATAACCTCTAATTGTTTTGGAAACTTTCGCTGTTCTAGAACAGTTTGAAAAATGATTTATTGACCATAAATACAAATATTTACTACAAATGAACATAAACATTTTTTTTTATTTTAGTTTTACTTACATTATTAATTTTATATTTTATTTTAAAACGGAAAACGTAACAAACGACCGTCAATCGTCAACACAAAAGCAAATGTGAATCGAAAAATTATCTGCCTTATTTTTGGTGGCGTTAGTTTTCTCGCTATCGATTGGATGGCGAAAAGGTATCGTGTTTAGTAATTCCAAATTCACGATATCGTGTAAAAATTGTTTCGCGGCGGAAATCACGATAGGGCCTCTGAACATTAGACCATATTTTAGACAAACACACTTTTAGATTAATATTACAAAAGTAGGCACAAAACTTAAAAAAATTGAGACAAAAAATCTGACACGTCTGTACGCAATGATAATTAGAAGAAAACTAAAAAACGAAAGCTATCTTTCGTTATTGTGAAATTGCAGCCCCAGTCTCCTTCATGCTTCATGAAAGACAGAAAAATCACGAAATATAACGAATAAATGCTTTCGTACTGAAGAACACAACAGAGCCAGATCGCACACGTGGATTATTTACGGTTCGTACTGCCAAATCGATATTGGCTCATCCAATCAAAAAAAGTCTGTATATATTTTGAGAAACGTTGACGAATTTAACGGATGAGTAAATCAATAAATTTTGAAAATTTTGTACTACATAACTTTGTTGCACATACAAGATGTATATGAAGGTACGGCCGCGCTTTAAAAATAGGGTTACGATGTCTATGACTCGATTTGAATATCAACAACAAACACAATCTAACTAAAAGGTTTCCGAATAGAGTAAATTACCAACCAAACCAGTAGTGCCATCATTTTTAATTTTTCAGTAAAGCAATTTGAAAATATCACTCAAAATTATTGTGACGTTTTTCAAAAGTAAATAAAAACAACATTTTGATTAGTAAAATAAAATGTTTTCTATTCCTACATCCTCAATCGGATTTTAATTTTTATAATTCTTTAATATTTTACAAATTTCTTAGGATAGTTTCCATACCTTAAAATGTTCATTTCTTTCGCGAGTTGAGTGATTTTTGAAATGAGTGAAATTTCAGTTGTGTCACTGTTGCAGCCAATGGGCGATACATTAAAATAGCACGATTATTCAGTTTTAAGAAAAAGTTATTAATTCTAAAGATTCCAGCTTCTATTTTAAGAGTTCTCTAATTATTTTTAGGAAAATTATATGCTGGAAAAGAATGTAATAAAGTATTCTAAAAATTTTCACCGAAATAAATTTCTGAGTAAAACAAATTAGCATGATTTCGCTTGTATTATTGTAGAATTGTCGTTAGGGTGGCACGGGAGGAAATATTTCTATAATAGAAAACCCTTATCATACACCGTTTGCTGTATTAAACAGATCATCACATATACATATTTGCCAGCCTGAATACATACATAAAAATGTCAAACCTCTTTTACAAGCTTGCCACAAGGTCCCACATAAAATAGAAAAATCCACAAAATATTTCGGGAAATTCATTTTGTAGAACATACATTATTTCTTAAATAATTTTATAGGAAAAATGTTGGGGGATTTCGTGTCCTCTCAACGATTATTTTTATTATATTACCTATATACCTATTTTATTCATAATGCCGGGAATTTTTTTTTTATAATATTACACAACATTTTAAATTTAATTGAAAATAATTTTTCTGTTTTCGTCTGGTTTCTGTTGAGGTTATTATTGTTACGCCATTGTTCTTGGTTGGTGGTCGTGGCGGTGCGATGTTGGGTGCTTTACCTACCAAAAGTTAAAATTATATTTTAATTTAATTTCTAATTAGGACATTAGAATGAAATTTGTTCATTTCATTATTGCCAAAAATAAAGGAACCGTGTTTCTAAGGGATGATGCCATTAAAACAAACCAAGTATAGGGAATACTTGTTGCGCATTCACTGGATGTATAGTAAACATGCTTAGACATTAATTAAACAGTTAAGGCATTGTAAAATTAAACCTTAAAACTAATTGCATGCTAAGCGGGCACGTCACTGCTTACAAATACTCGACATAAAATTAAGGTATGTATTTAGAGGTAAAATGATAACAATGGTGGTAATGATAATCGCAATAATAATAATAATCTTAAGAAATTTAAATTTATTTTGAATTTTTTGTTTGTGTGTCGTAGTTGTTGTTAAACTCTCGTAAGGTAAAATAGAAAATATGAATACGAAAAAATTTACATTGGAAATGAAAAAGAAAAAAAAACGAAAAACAGAAAAACCACTTCAGACATATTTACCTTCCCTATAACATTTCTTATTACGGTGTCTTATGTCGCTTACCTGTTTGTATATGTATATGTGTTTAAGGAAAATTATAATTTATATTTTCTATTCTTATATTTTGTTTACAAAGGGAAATGGGGAGAGAAAACCATTTTATTTACCAAGCCTACTGCGCTACCCCATCACTGCTAACAATTCATTTGTATTTATTTCTTGTGGTGCTCGTATATAGTCAGTTATGGGTTTATATATAGCAAACCGGAAAAAATTTATTGTAAAATTCATCCCGCATAGTTTTATCATATTTATTATATAACCAGAGCTTTTTAAATATACATAAAATGCTTTTTATACGATTTCGCGATTTCCGACTATGCGCCTGACTATTTTTATTATTGGTGAGTCACATTGCTGTTTAGTATATGGCCTAATAGAATAGCTATGTTAAGTTCTACTGGTGCTTCAATGCAAGATTTATTTAATTTTAAATGTACCCGTCACAAACGTTTCCCAGTACGGCAACGTTTACGTCCCTTAAGCTAGCAGAACCCATAAAGCAGAACATTACAAGATAGTATGGATAATTATAGGCTAATTGTGGGCTAACTAAATGCCCCATTAAAAAGTTTTGGGCTCCATCCCTACCAACTAAAGCGTGGGTTCTGCTAGCTTTAGAAAAAGTTAGCAGAACCCATATCAAAAAATGATTTAAAAACAATTAGAAAAATAGATGTTAATTTTAGGCTAATTAAATGCCCTATTTAAATTTTTTTATTCGGGTCGATCTAGAAAATGCAAAAGGCTTTATCATTTCAAAGCTAGCAGAACCCAAATCGAAAATCGGACCAAAACCGAAATTAGAACTCAAAACAAAATCTATTGACAATCGAATAATTTTAGGCTCATTATGGGCTAATCAAATGTCTCATTAAAAAATTTTGGGCTCCACCCGTTTTGGACCAAACTTCAGGTCATTTAATCTAAAGCTAGCAGAACCCAAATCGAAAATCGGACCAAAACGGATTTTCGATTTGGGTTCTGCTAGCTGTAGATTAAATGACCTGAAGTTTGGTCCAAAACGGGTGGAGCCCAAAACTTTTTAATGAGACATTTTATTAGCTCATACCGAGCCTAAAATTATTTGATTGTCAATAGATCTTGTTTTGAGTTCTAATTTCGGTTTTGGTTCGATTTTTGATTTGGGTTCTGCTAGCTTTAGATTAAATGACCTGAAGTTTGGTCCAAAACGGGTGGAGCCCAAAATTTTTTAATGGGGCATTTGATTAGCCCATACCGAGCCTAAAATTATTCGATTGTCAATAGATCTTGTTTTGAGTTATAATTTCGGTTTTGGTTCGATTTTCGATTTGGGTTCTGCTAACTTTAGATTAAATGACCTGAAGTTAGGTCAAAAACGGATGGAGCTTAAAATTTTTTAATGGGGCATTTGATTAGCCCATACCGAGCCTAAAATTATTCGGTTGTCAATAGATCTTGTTTTGAGTTCTAATTTCGGTTTTGGTCCGATTTTTGATTTGGGTTCTGCTAGCTTTGAAGTTATAAATCCTTTTGCATGTTCTAGATCGACCCGAATAAAAAAATTTAAATAGGGCATTTAATTAGCCTAAAATTAACCTTTATTTTTCTAATTGTTTTTAAATCATTTTTTGATATGGGTTCTGCTAACTTTTTCTAAAGCTAGCAGAACCCACGCTTTAGTTGGTAGGGATGGAGCCCAAATTTTTTTAATGGGGCATTTAATTAGCCCATAATGAGCCTATCATTACCCATACTATCTTGTAATGTTCTGCTGTATGGGTTCTGCTAGCTTAAGGGACGTGAACGTTTGGTAAATAAAAGTTACCAAAAATGTTCATCTCTTTAATACTTCGTTTCCGATTTTTATCACTCCTTTTATGTAAAATCTATCGCCTGTTAACAATCAACATATAAACAACTCTTATAGGAAACGAACTGTTGATTGACTTTTCGATCAATGACGTGTTAATTGTGTCAAGACAACTAATCGTAGTGATACATGACCATTAACAGTACTATTTGATGAGGTCATTGGCATGGAATTTCCCGATTATTTTTCCGTCCAAACTCTCTAGAAATTATGTGTTTGTCCCAATCCTCTGTACTACCCTACATTTCCCATAAATGCTTAGACTGAATGCTTTGTTTAAATTTGTTCCTTCGTTGGCAAAGGATTGATTAGAGCACTGTTTTAGGCCCTTCTAACCAATATCTCTTTCTCGAAATTTACATAAAATGAGGTAATTCTCGAGTGTTCATGAATCGTTGTATGTAATGCACATGCGATTTAATCAATGTCTTCGTCCTAGTATCGCTTAATGCCGCCGCTTATTGCTGGCTTGACTTATAATTGGCCTGGAGGAAACAAACAGACTCCCATTGTCAGAGATTAAGATCGATCGAACTCCAAAAGTTAAAAAAATAATCTTTCAAAAATCCTTTGAAGATACCTCGCATCGGTCCTTCTCGCATCTTTCAATATAGCAAATTTTGTGAATGCATCTAGCACCACCAACAAATGCCGATTTGTATGTATTTCCACCACTTTCAACTATACCACATCTCAGTGGGCGTTATCGTTTCTCCCATTGAAACTAAATTTTTTTTTAACAAACTCTGTGAATTCCCTACCATAATGGTGCAACCAGCACCAGAGTCGAGCAACACACAACCCAACAAATCAACATCAATATGAGGGCGACCATCGAATTTCTTGGATACCACACATGTGACGTCTCCATTTTACTTTTCATCATTCTCAACATCCAGAACGTTCTTCATCTCCTTCGATCTATGTTTTATTTTGATTCTTCCTTCAAATACTCTTCTATGTCGTCTTATCGTTCCATTCTCTGTGAGCAGGCCTTCGTTAATTAATTCACTCTTTGGGATGTTGATTGTGGCCAAATTTGATTTTGGCACCTTTGTGATCTGTTGGACAATCAGTGCCCCTCTCTGCTACAACACCAGAAACAAACACATTCTGGCTCTGACCAATAGAATCGCCCGTGGCCTTATTGTATGCATTTCCAACATGCCAATCCTCTCTTCTCCTCTAAATATGTTCCAACGAACTTCACTCCACAAAGAGAAATTTCTAACAGTTACCTTTTATAGTTAATTTTTTAAAACCCTATTAAAATTAGCCGAAAGTTTCCGCATCCGAAAGATGGTAATGCAGATCGCGACTAAGAATTTTGACCATTATTTTGACCATCGCACATATCAGCCACCCCATATTGCCGACATAACCATATCAACGACACCCACACCACCAATTCCCACATTGCCGAAACCCACATATCGTATGCATGTAGGAAAGGAACGTACCCTCAATGTAGTGCCAGATGCTCTGTCACGAGCTTCCTGTGATTACTGTAGACGATCAATGGAATAACACACCTGGATTGAAGTGATTCACCCTACTTCATGGATGAAGAATATTTGGAAAGGATACGAAAAATTGAAGCCACTAGGAATGTCACAACCAATTTTAAGATAAAGAATGGTAAAATTTTAATCTGTCCAGTAACCGGGTGGATATATTGCGAGGAAGCAGAATTGCCTCATTGAAAGTTAGTAATACCCGTTCGTGGAATACCAGCTTTACTTGAAAAGGCTTATATCAATCTGTTTGGTGGGTACATGGGTATTTAAAAAACTGAGGAACTATTGAAAAGACCTTTTTTGGACTGGAATAGTGAAAGACGTTTATACCTATATTCAAAACTGCCATATTTGAGACCAAATATGGGTGAATATCGAGAGTGCATCCGGTCGATTCAACAACTCTACTTGGACTTTTTAGGACCATATCCCCACTCCAGTAATGGCAATTGCTATATCCTAATCGTTTTAGCTATTAAAACCAATGCGAAAACGAAGTTTTCGGATAATGGTAAGCAGTTTTTATCTCATTTGTTCAGTAATTTAATTGCAGGATTTGGCATAAAACCCATTAAAACCCCCTTTCATGCACCTCAATGTAATACATGCGAGCGTTCGAACCGAAATATCCTAGCTTGCATGAGAGCATACCTTGGAGAGAATCATGTGGAGTGGGATAGATTCTTACCAGAAATTGGGCCAATATACTCCGAAACGTGGTGCACAGCTCCCCTTCAATATCTCCGCATTACCTTGACCAGCATTATATTGGGCATGATCAAGATTACGAAATGCGGAGAGTCCTGGGTTATGAAGCTGATAATGACGCTCTACTAACTACATAATCAGCACGCTTGCAGTTAGTACATGAATCCATATTACGACATCCATGAAAGGCGCATATGAAAAACGAGCGGTGGCGAATTGTACCACCAGTTTTCAGGAGCCATCACGAGATTTTATTGTCGAAGGTGTTACTAAGAACATTCCAACAAAGCTGTGCAACGAACCGTTTTTCAGCGAAACTAGTTCCGAAGGTCATCCCAGTTGTGGACAAAGCACGCATGGGACAGGTAGTTTACCAATTTGAAGATACTGCAGGTAGAACCATTGGCATTCACCATGCCAAAGATATACGACCGTGGCCGCGAATAACAAACTGCGTAATCTTAAAAAAGTTCT
Organism: Nephrotoma flavescens; assembly: GCA_932526605.1. NCBI lineage: Eukaryota > Metazoa > Arthropoda > Insecta > Diptera > Tipulidae > Nephrotoma > Nephrotoma flavescens. The sequence goes on from OW052220.1 coordinate 220,846,591, forward strand.
AGCTTTCCTAGGCTCAAAACGCACGAACTCCAGTCGTAAACCGGCTCTAGCTAGAGAATCCGCAACTTCATTATCTTGATGTCGCGAAGAGCACAATTGCCAAAACCATGCTACCAATCAATGGCCACCACCCCTGTGTTGCTCGATTGTTCAACTTAGTTATTGGTCCACTCCTGAAAAAAAAGCTTCAAACGCACACCGAGTAAGTGCAATTGGTAAATGTTGGTCAAAACAAACTCCATTAAAAATATTTATCGTTCAAAAAAAAATCAAAATTGACGCTCTTATCGACGAAGGTTAATCGTTTTGTCAAAATTGTGTAAGATTAGACCTCCATTATTGCTAAGAGACCAAAGGACCTGAAGCAAAGCACTAAAATTATAGCCACACTAAATAATGACTAATAGTGAAACAACAACAAGTTATTTTTCTATTATCTGCCTTCATTTGCGTCATACCTATACCCTGACATATTTTCGATCTGCGACTTTGGCAATAATTTTGGATCTTCGCTTAATTTTATTTTGATATATTTCAGATATATAAACATCTTTTATACCTTTTAAGGCCTGAGTGATCATACCCTTGAACACATTTAAATGATGTTAGTATACAATTAGTGATTCCATTCATTCAACCCCAATATTTTTCGCGAGTTAATTTGTGTTTTGTAGATCCTCTGTTGTTTTTTTTCGTCTTCTAGGTAGCTAAATCTCTAAAACATTTATTAAAGGGACATAATGGAGGTCTCATCTAAGGCTAATTTGAGGAGACGAAAAACTTAGTGGAAAAGATTTTCAATTTTGATTTTACTTCGTCCGAATTTTTTTTTCAATGTTTAATTTGTTATGAGCAACACGTCCCAGTGTTCCAACCATCAAAATAAATTTGAAAATTTGTAGCCAATATTTCCAAACATATAAAAATGATGATTGTGAAATACACACCAAAAATTTACACTCTCTCTCTCTCTCTCTCTCTGGCACTATATCCCATCAAGGGATTTGGCCGCCTCAAATGAGATTTCATAATCATATTTTCATTTCGGATAATGAGTGATTAATTCATTGACCCTAAACCAGCCATGAAATTTTTTCACCACTTTGCCACCGAGGCAAAAAATTTACACTGTTAAATTTAAAAATATTCCAATTGGATTTGTTTTGTAGTGAAATTAAAACATTTTTATAAATCTTTAACATTTACATTAGATAAGTCCATAAGTTCCTAAGAGTTCTAATTTTTCTGTTACCGCTCCTACAGACGTTCACAGTTTTTAAAATGTAATTTAGGATAGCGTAGACAAAGTTGAAACACTGAAATGAACATGGATAGTTTAAAATGATATTTACTGTGCCATACAGGCTACTTAGAAATTCCATAAATTTTAATAAATTTTCAAATTTTATTTCACCGATCCTAGAGATGTTCACAGGGTCTCACCTACATGGCCAAATAAATCAGTCAAAATCCTATAAGTGTGGTGAATGGCGTCTAAGTATAATGATTTTTAACTTTCCCAGGGACATTTATACGTTTACTGTTATATCCCATAAATATCAGAAGTTATTTGTGTTATGATGTTAAAGATTATATAAAAATGTTTCAATTTCACCACAAAACAAATCCAATTGGAATATTTTTAAATTTAACAGTGTAAAAGTTTGGTATTATTTTTGGTATGTATATCACAATCATCATTTTTATATGTTTGGAAATATTAGCTAAAAATTTTCGAACTTATTTTACCGGAAATACTGCTATCATTCTCATAAGTTATTTCACGATCACGTGAAAATTAGTATAGATGACGCATAAACTCCCAACTCCGATTCTAATATATATGTAATGTTGACATCCGATATCAAAATAGGCATAAAGGCATTTATCGTGCTTTTTAATGTAATACTCCGTACGCAATTAAAAAGTAGATCCGAAGTTGTTTGATGTTATTATAGTTGTATCTCGACTAGAGGATCGTACCTCATTCCGCATAGAGGGATTTGATTGCCTCATTAATGAGATTACATAATCATGATATTAATGTGTGATTGGTCCATTGAAGCCTGAGTTTTTGTATAGTTCATTTATATTCTGTAACCAGTAAAGTTTTATAGCGACATAATGTATTGTTCCATATTTCCACTGTAATAGATAAATCCAAATTATTAAGATTCAGATTTGTTCCTCACGCTCTCGTTTAATGTACAATATAATATGTATACATATTATAAAACTTTTTATACAAATTGTTTTTGCGCGAGTATGCAACTGAATGTTATAGTGAGTCACGTTTCCGTATAGTAATGGAATATTTATGTCATTTTCAGCCGGAGCTTTTCTAAAAAAAAGTTCATTTCATTTTATGTACAGAAAGCTTTTAATATTTTAATGAAAACGATTTTTCTCGCATAGAATTTAGAATGTAGATCAAATTTAACGCGAAACAATAGAAATTTTAAATATTTAGCACCACCCACTGCATCTTTACAATTCCATTTTGTATTAAAATAGTGTTAATATAATTGATATGTGTCATAACAACAGTACATCATTGTCATCAAAAGCACACACACACAGAACACAAAGAATTTTTTTTTTCGGTTCCATAGGAAATTTTTAAATTTTGTGTTCCCGCTAAGTCACGAAGATGTAATAACCCAGAATGCATGTGGTTTTTAAGTTTATTTCAAACCGAATACATATGAAGTACAAAAAATAAAAAAAAGGCGACGCCGAGAAGAAATGTTAATAAAAATAAATTTCAGTTTCAGATGTAAAGCTCGAGGCCAAAAAAAAAAGGTTTTATAATATGATTATATGCTCTCGTTTTTATTTTATTTTATTTTTTTATGTTGGCAGGGAAAACTAAACATGACTAAATAGAAAAGCTTTTATTTTTCTATATATTTTTTGTACCATTTTATGTTTGTGTTGTTTACTTGCTTACTTTGTGTCCCCGCACCGCGCCATATTATAACACGATTTAGTCGTGTAGATAAGAAAAGCTCGAGTATTTTATAATTTTTGTTGTAGTTGTAAGTACGTTTTTTTTTGCAGTTTAGTTAAACAGAAATTACAAATAATTTAATTATACATACAATTTATTTATATATGGGGTGTACAGTAGATTGGATAAGTATAATTGGTATGTCGAATACAATTTAGGAAAGGTTAAAATCCTTGTTTAAACTTTTATGTATATACAGTTATAGGGGTTCACGCAAAAATTGTACTGGATAGGTTAGGTTTTTTGGTTGCCTAACTTAAATGTATTTGCCCAGCAGAAAGCATTATATAAAATTACAAAAAGTTTAACATCATATCCAATTTTAACCGCACAGAAGACAGATACCAAAAAAAAAAATAAACTCTCCGATCGATTTTATTTTTATTTGGAACCATAAATTTTCATTTGCTATCTGCTCTGTGTATCAGGGGGTGGTTTGTGCGAGAAAAGTAATTTTCCAATTTTCTAATTTTTAAATTTATTAATTTACTGTGTGTATAATATTATGGTATGTGAGTACATGTTATCAGAAAATTTGTTCCGAAACAAAAACATAAAAAAATATTTTATATAAATTTTAAATTTAATTAAAGTTTTATTTAGCAAATAAAATATTTTTATAACGAATAATGACATGCGGCGGCAAATAGTGTTGGTGTTACGGTTTATTTACAGATGAGATCATTTTTTTGGTTTTTATAATGCTGGAAATTGGTTTATATTATAAAATCTACTCGTATATAGAGCGGACTAAGTTTAGTTAGTGGGTGAAAATCTGAACAAAAAACTAATCAATAATTTTTATAACTGTTTGCTGCATAACACTGATAGGGAAATTATTTTGTACCACGATGCGGCGGTTTTAAGCAATTTGAAGCGTATTACACAATTTATCACATACGGGGTTGTTCCGTATCTGTATGTATATAAAACTGCTGGACCCTCGCCGATATGATGATCATGTAGAGATACATATATGAAGCTGACCCGAAAGCCACCACGAGAAACGCCTTTAAAAATATACGTGTTTTTCTCAGCCAAACCCAATAAAAGGCCCTTCAGCATGTATATGAAGTCAAGCCAAAAAAGCCTCTCAGCCAGAAAAGTTTTTTTTTCAAATTGTGAAACATTAAGAAAATCTTAATTCGCAGCCCGTAAAAATCAAAAATTTGCGTAAAGTGGAAATCCATCCTGTCCACTTAAAGCAATTGTAAAAATTTTGTTGTCATTAAGTTGGCACAACTGTCCTCTATCTTGACGTGAAATTTGAGCGCGATCTGTCATTTTGTTTATTTACAGTGATCTATTTTGTCAGTTCATCTTAAGTGTGATGTGCAATTTTTATAATGAATAAAAATATCGAACAAAGAATTTCTCCCAAATTTTGTATTGCTTTTAGTCAATTGATGAAAGAAAATAATGAATGTACCATAGTGGTATAGGATGCGATTAACTGAACCCCAATACACACTATGTGGTCTGAAATGGGTGATTCACTTTGTAAACTACCCCAGACGATGTGCTGTTTAATTGATAAAGTGGTGCCGCACGAGTTACATGATAAGATCTTTGTTTATTTGGATGATCTGCTGGCCACGTCGTCCAATAAAGACGAGCATTTCGAGCTACTTAGGTTATTTTCGCCGCACAAGTGGTACAGTTGTTAAAGCTTCGACACTTGGATCGGGAGGTACTGGGTTCAAATCCCATCAGAGGCTAGATGCGAATCGAATTTTCGCCATCGATTGGTGATCGGTGATGTTAATAAATACGACCAAGACCCTTTGATGGAGTGCACAATTCAGCGCCGACCCACCGTCCACGTCAATGTACAGGTTGACATGGAGCTTGCAATGTGCAAGTCGTAAAACTGTAGCTGTGTAAGTCCTAAGTAAGCGAATGGGTTAATGATGTGGCGTGAATGTGTGGTATCACAATGGGCCAAAAGCGTGAACTATTTGGGATTTATTGTAGGAGACTGGGGGCTAATACAGATTCCGAGAAAGTCGAAGCGATTCGCAAATTTCCTCCTCCTCTTTCCCTAAAACAAACATGGAGATTGCTAGGAATGAGGGGATGGTACCAGCGGTTCATTCCACGATACTCAGAAGTTACCACACTAAAAACGGGCTTACTTTAAATTTATTTGGACGGGGGATGCACAAACTTGCATTTGAAAGATCGAAATACCTCCTAACCTCTGCTCCAGTTTTGACTAGCCCGGATTATACAAAACCGTTTTTTATCAAAAAGATGAAGAAGAAAAAAACGCCCGATTGCTTATATGTCAAAAAAATTAAATGCGCACGATCAAAGTACTCAACCACTGAGCTAGAGTGTTTGGCTGCGATCCTTGGCATAAAACCAAATCCGCCCATACATCAAGGGGCATTATTTTTTCATCGTAACAGATCACTCTAGCCTAAAATGGTTGATGTTTCAAAATGACCTCGATGGTAGGTTGGCGCTGGAGCTTAAAATTTCAAGCTTTTGATTTGGAAATTCAACACCAACGAGGAACTCAAAATGTCGTACCGGATACGCTACCGCGTATGTATTGCGATTCCGTAATATCTCCTACCCTTTGCCAAATAGATCTTTCGTCTAGCTCTTTTCAGGATATTGATTATATAAATTTACGTAAAAAAATTGAATCATCCCCAGATAAGTATCCAGCATTTAATCGATCCAGAATTGACAGATACATCTTTATGGAAATTATGGATCCCTTCCAGCATGACCAGTTCAGTTTTTTGAAAATTACATGATCCCCTTTTAGCTTCTCATGGGGGAATTTTAAAAACGCTCGAATGAATCAAAACTCTCTACTACTGGCAACGGATGCGAAAAGAAATCTACGATTATGTATAGCTAAATGCGAAGTATGCAAAAACACCAAAGCCTCAAATTCTCTGACTAAGCCACCACTTGGACACAAGCAGTTTGCAGAGAGACCGTGGCAGAACGTTTATGTCGATCTTATGCGGCCTTATCCGATCCGAGATCAAAACATGATAACACTTGCATTTTAGTCATATTGGATGAGTTCTCGAAGTTTGTGCTACTTAAGCCTCTTAGTTCGAGCACGACCAACAAAGTAATCACCTTTCTACGAAATCGGGTATTTCTCGTGTTTCGGATACCTGAGCAGTTCCATTCAGACAACTCTTCGGTTATAATATGATGATGAATGGACAAGATTATAGGCTTCTTCGAGATTTGCATTCGCTTGGAGAAAAAACTATCGCTCTGCCTATACCGGATAATTTGTCGATAATACATACCAATTATATTAAATACCTGGAAATCGCCTTTAATAAATATTCTAAGCACTACAATCTCAGAACCCGAGATATTAATTATAAGCCTGGCCAAATCGTATTTGTGAAACAACATCCATTGAGTGACGCTTCGCAAAATGTATGCGGAAAATTCTTCCCGAAATTTACCAAAGCGATCATAATCCAGAAAATTGGTAATGTAAATTATCACTTAAAAGACAGAAACAGTGAAGAAAAAATTACTGATTCAATGAATCAATACAAATTTTTTGCAGCAACGGCAAAAACATAAGATATCGATTCAACCATAGCCAATAATGTTATTTTTAATTTGAAAATTCTGATTGTCACCATTCTCGATGAACCGTTGAATATATCAAAACTCAAATTCGAATTTTGTTTGTTAATTTAACCACAAATTCGAATCTGTCCTGTAACGACCAGAAACGAGCACTCGATATTGGGATAATTATTTTTCAACCGGTCTATCGTTTCAAATTAGGTACTCAATTATGGTTGATATTTATACCATAATTCGGTGTAATTTTAGCAACAAAAACAAAAGATATAAAAAAGCTCTCGATATCAGCGGGGCAGTTAAGTTTAGTAAAGTGGTAATGTAAATTATCGCTTAAAAGACAGAAACAGAGGAAACAGAGGAGGAAAGGAATAAATCAAAACTCGGAAATAATTCGCCGTGCTGTGCCGACATGTTCTAACTATCACTTTTTTCGCTTCGATGCATTTTCTATGGAATAACGGTATTTTAGAAGTAAAAATATTTTTTTTGTAAAAATATTACTTCTAAAATACCGCTATTCCATCGAAAATGCATCGAAGCGAAAAAAGTGATGGTTAGAACATGTCGGCACTGGTTTTATTCCAATACAAAAATTTTGTGCAACGAAAAACATATCAGAAGCAGAAGGAGAGATAAAAACGAACAAAAATAAATCAAACTAAAAATGGTGATTAATGGAGGGGCGAAAAATAAATTGAACAACAAAAATGGTCGCTGAACGTGATTAATTATGAGGGCAAAAAATAAATTGAACAACAAAAATGGCCGCTGAATGTTGAGTTTGAAACTCAATGTGCCTTCGCTCTGGTCGCGCGCACAATGACCGTTATTCGGCGCTCGATTACAAAATATATTAAAATTTGAGGAAAAAATTGAAAAGGAGAAAAATAAAATAAAATTGAAAATTGTAAAAAATGTGAACTTAAATAAATTTACTTAGACTGCAGATCAATTGTCGGGTCCTTTATGGAAATCCCGTTGGGCATCCTCCCGCCATGGATAATACAAAATTCCGTTGGGGGATGCCCCGCCAAAAACCGCCATTATATATGAATGGCCTCAACTGCCCACCACTTAGTTGATCACGCGTGGCGGCACCTCCGCCGGAAAATTTTGCCACGTTGCGGAGCCTATCACAAGGCAATACCCGCTTGGTAACTGTGGTACTCGTTGGTAGTTACGGCACCCGTTATACCGCGAACGCCTCGTGTTGGCTGCTCGACTATATAATGGCAAAGTGGCCTCGATAATTAAAAAAAAAAATTTGGGCGTTGGAAAAACTTGAACCCCCGTTTTTAAATTCGGTGCCCGTTAATAAATTTGGCACTCGTCGAAAATAAGGTACGAGTCACCCGTTGTTAAATCCTGAAATCGGTACCCGTTGAATGCGGCGAGCTTCAATTGGCCGTCCTTTACTGTTACGCTCGATCCCTATATTTTTATTATTATCCCAAGTAGCACCAAATAACTTTATAGTTTTATGACCAAATCTCGACGTCGGTGCAACCGCTAGAAACATGAAAAATTAGACATTTTGAACTTAAAACTAAAATTTCTTATCTATCGGTCGGTCCGACCACCATACGACGGTATCTTTTACCAGTCAGTATCAAGTTATTTTTTATCGAGTTGACCAACTTATTTCACATTTTTTAACTATTATCCGACTACTATAAATTAATGGTCATTATTTACCCACGTGCCGACTCTTTAGTTTACCGGTCGTTTTACCCGATTTTTAATGACCAGTTGGCGACTTTATTGTCATTTAAAAACTGAAATCTAACTTAAATAAGTTATTTGACATATGCACGACGACGAAATAACATTTTTCACGTATCACAATTTTGTTGACTCGCTTGACAATTTTATCGAGAATATTATTTATCGACAAACGTCAAATGTACAAAAATTTATTATTTATAAATAATTAAATATGGATCATTTTAAATTAAAAAAGAAGCCATTTAAACATTCGACATTATTTTTCCGGCAAGTGAAATTTTACTTAAACAAACCCGTAAATCTAAAAGTCAATAGAAAAAGTAATTTTGACAATATTAAGTTAAAAAAAATAACGAAGTTGTTGCCAGAGTGACAAATTTGTTGGGAAAATAGTTTATTTGATTTTGAAATAACTTTTTTGTGTTTTTTGAGTCTTCTATGGGCCTATTTTTTAACTAAACCCGAGCAAGCAGTGCGCTGCCAAAAATACTCTGTGTTTTTTTATTCAACCTGAGTAATTTTACCCTGCACACTGTGTTTTTAAATTAATGCCAGTGTACGAAGAGCATGCAAAGTAAAAAACAAGTTATTACTCTATGCACACTGGTTCATTTGGCACTGCACAACCTGTGCTCGGTGTATAATACTCAGGGCAAGCCTGCTTGCTCGGGTTTAATTAAAAAATAGACCCATTATAACTTCTTGGTCATTTTCATATACACTATGAAACTCGCCATTTTTTCTTTAGATTTCATTAAAAATTATTTACTGCTGAAAAACAAAATTTGTTATTTTGATAATTTTCATGACTATATGTTAATATAGTATCATAATTTTAATGACGGGGATGTTTTTGAACAGATTTTCTCTGCTTTTATAGTAATTTAATCATATTTAATTATTTTTATTTTTTTGAAATATCAACTTATGTTTTAAAATAAAGAAATTATGGAAGCCCGTAAGTTTTGAGTTGGGAGACAGGTACATATTTACTATAAAACAAAATTTGTTTGAAAAAATAAGCCGTAATTAACACCAAATTTGAATTATTAGTTTAACAATGATTCTATAAATTTTAATTTTTATAAAGAACCTTTCAAAATAGGAACATTTGACATTTGTATTTTTTTATAAAACAAGAAAAAGAAATAAATAATATTATGAAAAAGACAGCACGATTATTTACATATATTGGAAAAAAAAAGTTCCCTCTCCACAAAATTTAATCCGAATGACGGACGAAATTAGTTTTTTTACGAACGTAATAGTTGTATAAGCGACTCCCATCTAACTAAAATTTCAGTCATTTGAAAAGACAAATAGTGGTTATTACGACGTTATAACAACCTAAGATTTATTCCCCAATACCGTTGTAGCACCGTTACCATACCGTTGTACCAACATCGGCTAGCCGACCACTAGTCATCCAGCTAACGGCGGTACGACGTTATCCCAACCCATTTGTGCTACTTGGGATGCACTATACAATGTAACCACCACACGTACCAAAACACGTCTTAGGTATGTAAATTAAATAGTGAAAGAGTAATCAAATAGAAAAAAAAAATTCTTTGGTTTCAATTTTCAATTTATTTTCACACAGAAGCACCCAATAAATAAACAATCGAAATTTTATATTTATTATCAAAAATAACTTTTCAAAAAAAAAAAAAACAATTTGCGTTCATCACAAAAATAATACAAGTATTAATATTTGTGTTATTGTGTTTTTTATACACATACAAATTGTTCATAAGAAAATTATACACAAGAAATTTTTTTCCCAAATCAAAATGAAACTCGACTATTTACGACATTCCAAAACTAATGCTGTATAAGATAGCGGAATTTTGACAACGGAAAATAAGAGATTACATTACTGTCATTACTGTTATTGGCAGCACAATCACTAAAGAGAATTAATTTTGTTATGTAATTACCGGTGGAAATTTTTTATTCATTTTGTATATATTTTTTCACTAAATAAAACATCTCAACGGAATAAAATATTAGAAGTGATCCTTAAAATGGCAAATTGATTGATCTCCGAAATAAAGAAACTCGGTATATGAATTGTTGAAATTTAACAACATTTCGCCTTTCCGGCATTTCATCCATTAGCAACCAACACTTACGGTTGGCTTTTTAATAGCTTAGGTCATACTGAGACTATATGGAAAATTTGGGGAAAATTCATGGACTAGAATTTGCACTAGAATTTTTTGATTTTCTGGGGTCATATAATTTATTTTCAGTTTCTGGACAATATCTCAAAAACTTCCACTAGTAACCAATACTTTCTGTTGTTTTTCTAATTAGGTCATAATGAGACTATATGAAAAGTTGAAAATAACTTATTTGGCCGCAGAAAATTCTCAATTGTCTAGAAACTGAAAATAACTTAGATTAAAAAAATTTTAGTGAAAATTCTAGTCCATGAATTTTCACCAAATTTTCCAAATAGTCTTAGTATGACCTAAAAGCTATTAGAAAAACAACAGAAAGTATTGGTTACTAGTGGAAGTTTTGAGATATCGGCAAAAAACTGAAAATAGCTTATATGACCCCAGAAAATCAAAAAATTCTAGTGAAAATTCTAGTCCATCATTTTCCCCAAATTTTCCATATAATCTCAGTATGACAGTGAAAGAAAAGCCGGAAAGGCGGAATATTGTTAAATTTTAACATTTCATATACCTAGTTCCTTTACTTCGGAGATCAATCAATTTTAAGGATCAGTTCTAATATTAATTAATTATGTTTAGTGATGGTGCTGCCGCTTGCGGCGAGTAGCGAAATCTCGTATTTTCCGCTGTCAAAATTCTGCTATCTTATACAACATAAAAAACTAGACTAGAAAAATTTTCACACCACAAAAAAACCAGAACAATATTTTTCGTTTGTCTTGCGCGTTACTCGCCAATATCCTTTCACACCGCACATCGACAAATCAAAACGAACTCGTACCACAAAAATACTCTTCTATATTCTTACTGGTCGCACACATGCACAAGGTGTACATTGGTCTTGCTCTCAAAGAGGAATGTGCAAAACGTGACTGAGAGTATAAAGGCTAATTTCCACTTACAAAAAAAACCTTAGTGTCAAATGCTCGAGAACAGATGGCAATGCCATCAATAAAAGGAATCATTTATTCGGAGGTAATGAAATTAAAAACTCAAAAACAAAACCACAATGTTATGCTCCTTAAGGTGTCGTAACACACAGACAAATCATGTTTTCGCTTGAGGAGCGTTTCGAAATATTGACAACTTATTTTCAAAGTCAGTGTTGTGTAGCCTAAACCGTGCGTATTTTGAAAGGAAAATGTGGGTCGTGAAAGAAGGCTAAGCGGAACCGCTATCGAAAAAATTGGTGAAAATTTTTTTTTTGCGTTGACACACTCAGAGAAAAACTTGGGTCAAAAAAACAAAAATCTGAGTCTGCTTTGCCAAAATCTAGGTGATTTTCGATCAACCAAATCTCTTAGTTAGAAAAGCGAAATTAAAAAACGAATAAAATTTTAATTAAAATACCCAAATCGTGGTTATTTAATGTTTAACTTAGTTAATATAAATAAAAACATATGGTTAGTTTAATGGATAGAATTGGAAAATGATTGGTAACAGTGAGTGACTAACTATTTTTTAAATTAACCAAGGGAAAAAATTATTTTACTAATTTGTTATTATTATTTTATTAGTTAATTCTACCAAATTTTCATAGTTAATGTAACAAAAATGGCGGTAAATGTTGCAAACATTTCATCAAGGTGGGGTTACCAAACCAACACGTTGGAAGTTTGGTTTCGCACTAATGAAAGATTGAATTCTTTTATTGATTCGCTAGAATTTAAGTCAGCCTCAACCAGTCAGACTTAAGAGCTTAAGTTACTACGGTTAGTGCTACAATCACCAAAATTTTATACGATTCTCGTCACAAATAAACAACTGACCTCTAAAATTGTGGTAGTCATACCGCTCTTAAGTTTGGCTGGTTGAGGTTTTAGTTTATATGACAAAACTTATAGGTCAAAATAATTAACTAAGATAAACCAAAATTCTTGGTTACTTATAACAAGAAAATTGTTTATCTAACAAAACTTTTTTGGTTAAATCAAACAAAACTACGTATACCAACATCCTGGTAACTCAAGTTTCATTCTGTTTTTGTAGTAACCAAGTAAGAAAATACCAAGTTTCTAAATTAAACAAGAGATTTGGTTTATCTAGCTCAGAATTTTGTGTTAAAAGAACCAAATTAATTTAACTATATATTTGATAGTAATCTTTTTGCTGAGTGCATATTAGGCGTTGCTTGATACTCGCTGGCCATATCTTAGGCTATACCTATCTCGCTGATAGTGCCAAACAGTGCTAGGCTAAGTTTATTTCAGGTTTAAAGTGGACTCATATTTCAACTTCTGTTATTGAAAGAATTTATCCGAATTTCAGAGGCGCGGGTAACTTTTTCTTGGTGGACTTAGTCCTATGAAACCTATCTAAGCCTCGCACGGTTAATGGTTGGAAGCTTTATAAGAATTTGTATTTTGAAAATTGCCTTGAATCAATTTACTTAAATCAGCTGTAATCTGCGACGTTTGTAAGTTAGGTGGGAACTTAAAACATTTGATGGGCATTACAACATAAAACTTAAAGTATTTTAGTGCAATGTGTGCAGTTTATGACAAGCAACACAGTGTATTTGTCTTGTGTTACTACATAATTCCAAATTCACGTTAGTTGTATATGTATAAATGTGTGGGCAGGTCTCCTAATTGTTAGTTAACCAGCTATACGGGGTATTTGAGTACCAATATATTCAGTAACAGATTAAGAATGGTGGTTTTTGCATTTAATCGAAACCACAAAACAGCAAAAAAAATTTTGATCAAAAATACAATTTCGATATGATTGATTGACAATCAACGCAGGTGTGAAATTAATTTCATATGTAATTTAAATTACATTTGTCGCAAATTGAATATTTCCCAATCCTATACGACTATAAATGTGTTACATCGGAGATTTACAAAATTTATCATAATGATTTCGTAAACACACCCAAACGCAATTGGTAATTTCAGTAATAATATTATTTTTACTCAAGATAATACAAAGTGGGTCAATACATACAAAATATTCGTTTTCAAACGTAAGTCGACATAAAATCAAGATAATCTAACTCTAACATTGATTTGTACACCAATTTTTAATTTATTGCCAGACAACTAAACCAAGTTTGATCAAATCCACAAGATTCGATTTGATTTCAATCCCACATATACTTAACGAAAAAAAGGAAAAAAAAGTTAAACGACAAACATAAAATAAAATTCGGAAAGATCCTAGATTTAAAAGAGTAAAAAAAAATTCAAGCGAGTGAATATTTTATACATATTCGAGATATAAGAATAGAATTTATTTTTTTTCTACTGTCTGACGGTAGCAAAAAACAAAAAAAATAAAACCTAAAATCGGGAATAAAACTGAGAAAGCTCTACAATAAATTTTTATTTTATTGCATTTGTGGATGAGATTTGATATAAGACAGAATACATAAATAAAATAAAAATTTAATTCATCAAGAAGCAGCGGAAATTTCTTTAAATCGTGTAAAAGCCGCTCCTTATTGATTTTTTTTATTTTCGCTTATCAGGCTACCCGCTATACCAAAGCGATGTGTACTATCAGTTTTAATTTCGTGTGATATTACTCTCCCGGAAAAAATTTATGGCATGAAAAGGACATTATACATATTTTTTGGAATCCCACCAACAATCTAGTATACATATATACAGATAACACAAGCCACAGATGATATACCAGAATACCAAAAATCCTTGAAACAATTTAAAATATTCATTATTGTAGCTCTGGGAGCAAGAGCTTTATTTTTTTTTGTGTGTGTTGTGTTTTGGTTTCATTTTCATTTTCCCGGAAAAAATTATAATTTTTCTTTTATTTATTTAATTTCCCCATCACATAGCGACATATATGTATATGTGTACAGCACGCACACACGTATACGTTTCTCGTTTGGAACAGCAGCAGCAGCAGCAATCTAATTTTAAAATTCACATATCACAGCGGCGTGCGTATTACTTTAATTTTGATTGTGTGTACTCATGTTTTGGGAACTATATAAACGTACAACAAGGAGATTAGTCACTCATACGTGGCGTGAATGAATTAAAAGTTTTAATCGAAAATCTGAATTGGTTTTGGGTTATGCTTAATCGTAAACGAAAAGTTGGTGTAGTTTAAAATTAAACAACATTGAAAAAATTGTATCAGCGCTGATGCATATGTGAGGATATTGCTAAAGTTTTACTAGTAAATTGGCAAAAACATGTTTATATAGCAGTGTGAAGTGTTTACTTAATCTATGCTGAACGTTTATATGTGTTGGTGCATAACAAAAAGATACCTGTATTAAGCGGAAATAACGTAACTCTTAATTTGTAAGTTTTTTTTTAAATATTTGGCAATTATCTTTAAAATAAAAGCTTCGTTATTAGGAGGCAGTGGACATTGTGAGCTTGGGTATTGAAAGAAAAGGTGCAGAGTATAAGTAAAGGTGGGGTAGCAGTGGAATGTAAAGGTCAGGAAGATGTGTAGAAATTAAAGGGGAAGGCGGAGGTATTCATGAAAAATAAGTTCGTGTTGGAGATACCGAAAGCTAGGACTATGTGTTTGTGAGCAGGTGCTATAATTGTTCGAGTCTAAAGCATATAGCCAGAGAACGCCCCAGTAAAGAAAAGGCATTGTGTTGGAAGTGTGGAGAAGAGGATCACTTGGCTAGTAATCGCAACAGGGAGCCAAAGTATGTAAACTACGCGGAGGCGGTGGAGAATATGAAGTTAAATGTAGACTACAAGCACTCAGCATGGGATGATAAGTGTCCAGCGTATGTAGAAAGAATAAGGAGAGTAGTGAAGCGGACGGCAAAATCATATTGACATGAGAGTGTACGGGCAAGTGGGCACGTAATGCTTGTAAATGCCGCGGCCATATGAAGTAGATTGAATAAGATTGCAGAGGTTATGCGAGATTTTAAAACATCTGTGTTGTGTGCAACAGAAACCCATGTTATAACAGATGATGGAGATGGTACTTTGCGAATTGAAGGGTATATTCATTATAGATGTGACTTTAGCTCCAGGCACACATGTGCAGTTCTAGTGTATGTGATCGAGAAACTAGGGAGTAGGCTGATAAGTCAAGTTAGTAAGCCGATGCAGTACCGGATGCTACCGGTGTTGTATTATGGATCGAATGAAATGTTTTTGATTTCTTTTATAAAATAATACTTTATTTATTATTACAAAACGTTATTTATTATGTATATATTTTATTATAATTTTTATTTATTTTTTATTATTATTATTATTTATATGATATAAATTGTGGCTACTTGCTTGCCAAAAATAGGAATGACTGACTGTTCTAGCTACGTCTCTTTTTTATCGTTTTTTTTTACTGATCTATTTTTATATTTTAGTACAGTAATGAACGATTTCACCCTATTAGTACTGTACAGTTGAGGACAAAACTTTTGTACATAACACCTTTGCCCTACGGTGAAGATAAACCAGAAGGGTCTATCTTTAAGTCAGTCTCCCTTTTCATTAACATTAACAAGCTCTATAAACCAATTTAAATACATAAGGTTTATAACAAACTTAACGAACAATTGTATTAATGCATGATTTAAAAGTAATACATATTACGAAAATTGAATTTACATATGTAAATTTAAATTAACAAAATTAAGTAAATATTTTATAATATAACCTTAAATTATCAAACATTTTAAATTATCAAACAGATTTTTTTTTTTTAGCTTGTTAAATTTGTCAAAACTTTCTTTTCTCATAATATTCGCTTTTCTATATTGATTCAAAACTGATTTAGTATATTTAAATGAATAACCGTTGCTAAATTTAAAATAAAGAAAATTTATATATAAAAAAATGAAAATATTGTTTTAATAAAATGGAATTACCAAAATTAATGATCAAACAACTCCTCATAAAAATAGTAACATTAGAATTATCACGTTTGAAATAATTTCAAACGATTATTATGAACAGTCCTATTCTTTCGATTAATACGTATTGTGGTGTTTTCATCGGAATTTAAATTTATAATTGTATATGGTCCAGTCCACAAATGATCGAACTTACCTTTATTCGTAACGTCATTTTTCAATAACACTAAATCCCTAACTTTGAATTTGGTAATATTCGAATTTCTATCATAGTAAGTTTTAAAATTCTCTTTAGCTTGATTTATTTTTTCCCTAGCTAGCTTCCAGCAATTCTGAAATTTATGTTCCAGTTCAGAAGCATATGAATCGTAATTATAGATTGGTTTGGGATTTCATTGAATTGATGTAGGAATATTTGGTTTATAACCAAACACAAAGCTCAAAAGGCATGTATCCTGTAGATGAATGAGGTGTTGAGTTACATGTAAATAAGGCCATCGAAATCCATTTATCCCAACTATCGACATCACTCGAGGTGAAATTACGTAAATAATCCCCTAAGCGAATTTCATTTTAATCCTCTTGGTGATAAGCGGTTGTGTTAATCTTTTTGATATTTAATATCTTGCACACATTGGTAAATAATTCAGACATAAAATTAAAACCCATGTCCGTAACGATTGAGTGTGGGGACCCAAACAAACAAATACATTGGTCTACGAATGCTCGAGCAATTGCTGTAGTTTCTTGATTTGGAAGACAAACGGACAGTGAAAATTTTGATAGATCATCCTGAAGTGTTAGAATAAATTTGTTTCCATTTTCTGTAATAGGAAGCGGTCCTACTACATCTAGAAACAACTTTTCAGATGGGGACTTAGTTGTTGTCGTAATTTTCATTGGACACTTGTTCGATTTACCAATCTTGTTCTGTTGGCACTGAGGACATTTCCTTATAAAATTTCGAATAGTAGTCAACATTTTCGGGAATTCATAATACGATTTTAATACACCCTGATGACCACCAAGAGGATTAAAATGAAATTCATGTAATAATTTTTCGAAGTCCCGTTGATTATCCAGTTTAATAATATTTTGGTATTGAGTTAAATTAGTGTTACTATAGTATTTAAATGAGGAAGAATATTCGGACTAGTTGCATTATTTTGTTGTATAGAGCCACTGATATCCGTTGTATCAGTTGGAATCGTTTATTTCGATTTTGATCTAGTTAATATGTTGATATTGTGCGGTTCTTTGCTGACCATTCGAATGTGATATTTTTTTTAGAAGTGCTGTAAGGGGTTCAGCTATGTTTAAGAAATTGTTTATAAATCGCCTATAGTAACTGGAAAGCCTTAAAAATGATTTTACATCCTTCAATGTTTTCAGTCGAGGATAATTTTTTATTGCTTCTATTTTTGACTGATCGGGTCGAATCCCTGTTTCTGTTATTGTATGTTATTTAGGACTTAGTATGCTGATTTCTTTCCTCAAGAATTTACATTTTTTCGGTTGAAGTTTAAGGTTAGGTTTTCGTAAGCAAGAGCGAATTTCAAATAATTTTTGGTTGTGATCTTCTAATCCATATCCATACACTACGATATCGTCCAGATATACAAAACATTTTACACCATTCAAACCAGAGAGTACAGAATTCATCATGCGCTGAAAAGTGGCCGGAGCCTCTTTAAGTCTAAATGACATACGATTGAATTGGTAATGCCCTAAATTCGTGCTAAATGCAGTTTTTTGCTTATCTTGGTTACTCGTTGAGTATAGTTTGATCTTAAAAGCTGATAAAAGCTATCGATAATGTTTGGTAATGGAAATGTACTGAAACAGTAATATCGTTTAATCTTCTATAATCTACAACAACTCTCCAACGCTTGAGGCCATCTTATTATATATGGACTATAAGAATTCTCAATAATATTAGTTTTTAACATTGTTGCAACTTGTTTGTCTATTTCTTCCTTCGCTGAGAAGGGTAATCTATATGGTTTAACATTTACAACCCTAGCATTGGGAATGAGAGAAATTTCGTGTGAAATTGTATCGGTTTGTGTAAGTTCATCACCTTCTAAGAAAAAAACATCGTTAAACGAATGACAAATTTTCAATATTGAATGTTTTTCTTCTAGTTTCAACATATGATTCAAGTATTTTGAGTCTATTTTCTACAGGATTTTCCCATTTATTTAAATAAAAAATTTCAAACTCTGGTAACGATGTTGGCATTAAGTTTATTTGTTTAATTTCGATTGGAAATTCATTTGTATTTAAAATTGACAGTTGAAATTGAGAATTTTTCGTTTTAATTAAAGAATTTCCTGTGCACACTCCTAGCACAACTTTCATGGATGGACAAAGTAATTGGAATTGTTAGGGAGAAAATGGGATATAATATTAATAAATTTTTCGACTCGAGGCGGTATAACTTCATTTACCAAAAATGGATAGCAAAGCGGAAATTTTTGTGAAATGTTAGTAGTTAGAGGTATTTCCAAAACTTTATTTTTGTAATCAATTTTACAACCATAGTTTTCCAAAAAATTTTTACCTAGTATACCCATAGATTTTATAGGGAAATCATTATTTACCATATGAAATTTTTGCGAAATTGAATCCGAATTGTTTAATTGAATGTTTCCCTCGCATAATGCAAATGTTTGAATTTTAATGGGTGTAATTCCAGTAATTGTGCATTTTAAATGTGGGAAGCAAAGCACATCATCTTTTATGAATTCCTTTTTTATAATGCTAATATCGTCACCCATGTCAATTAAAAAGCTAGAGCTTTTATTTGTTAAAATATCGACATTTAGATCCTGAACGAGTGAATTTCCGTTTCCCGATTCTTGAATGGATTGTATCAATGGCTTGGTATTATGTTGAGCACGATTGGCTTCGACATATTTTCTTTGACGACAATTTTTTATGTGATGCCCAATTTTTTTACAATATTCTAACACGTATTAGAAGAATGTCCGGGTTTTTTACATATTGAGCATTTCAAGCGAAAATTATTTGAATTATTATTGCAACTTGCTTCAGAAGGAGTAACATTATAATTTAGGGTTGCTTCCTCTTCTATAGCTTTAGACACCGCATCTCAGGGTCGTAAATCTACATGACTTTACTATTACGAAATTATTACGTCTTGCAATTTGAGCATAATAAGTTCAGCTAATGCCTCTTCATCGAAATCATCGTTCAACTTATTATAAACAATGTCACAAGCAAATAGAAACTTTTGTAATTTAGTTGCAGAACCATCGAATTCGGGGATGATTTTAAAGGCCATGTTGAAATTAAGCGCCATTTTAGAATTTTTATTAATAGAATCGTTACTATTTTTTGTCTGAATTTGTTTTACTCACCGATCTCGTCGATTTCACGCTATTCTCAGACGCTGTATCTTCGTCTGCACTTGAATCGCTTGTATTCTTTTTTTGTGGTTTTTTCTTTATTTTACGTTTTCCCATCCTCATTCAATTAATTTAAATTGCAGTTCCTCATAATAAATGTTCAACATAAAATAAAATTAAAAAAAAAACATATTTATGAGAAAAAAACCAATTTAAAACTAACAAATTTAACTCACCAAAAACATAAATTTATGTTCTAATAATGTATTGGTTTATAAAAGATGATTTGACCAACCGTCGTTGTACGTTATAACTGAACAATACAGTTGACTTTATTACCTTCCGTTTTGACTTGTTAACGAAAGTTGTTAGTGTTCATTTGTAGTTATTCTAACGATTATTCTCTCGTTGATAGATACGATGTTGCTCGCCGTAGTTTTTGTACGATTTATTTAACATACGGTTTTCAGATATTCACTGTATTACAAAAAACATACAAACGATCGCAAAAAAATTTAATTTCGCTGCCACCAATGTTGTATTTTGGATCGAATGAAATGTTTTTGATTCCTTTTATAAAATAATACTTTATTTATTATTACAAAACGTTATTTATTATGTATATATTTTATTATAATTTTTATTTATTTTTTATTATTATTATTATTTATATAATATAAATTGTGGCTACTTGCTTGCCAAAAATAGGAATAACTGACTGTTCTAGCTACGTCTCTTTTTTATCGTCTTTTTTGACTTATCTATTTTATATTTTAGTACAGTAATGAACGATTTCACCCTATTAGTACTGTACAGTTGAGGACAAAACTTTTGTACATAACACCGGTAAAAGTAGAACAAGCAAAGAGGATTGATGATATGGGAATGATAATATGCTGTTACAGGTCACCAAGTGCTAGCGTAGTGCAATCATTAACAGCCTTTAGTGAGTGGCTAGAGGGATTGATGTTGTTGGGAGCAGTGAAGGTAATAATTATGGGTGATTTCAATCTAAACTGGGAGAGATCGGAAGAAAGTTATGGTAAGTGTCTTAAAGAAATTGCAGAATCTTTTGGGCTTAAACAGTTCGTGAATGAAAATACCAGAGTAACGGATGCATCAAGAACGACAATTTATTTAGTATTTGCAAATAAGGGACTGAATTACATTGTTGTGGATACCCCAAAAAATACAGACCATGCGCTTTCAAGGGAAAGGAAGTAAATGGGAAAAAGGCGATCAAAGGAAAGATAGATCTAAATGTTGTGGAAGAGGAACTTTTAAGAACAGAGGATGGTGTACGAGAAGTCACTGGGGGCATCGAGGAGCAGTGTGGAAAATTAAATTAATGGGTGGAAAAAGCAGCGAAAAGGAGAACAGGCGAGTAAAGGATAGTGGACGTAGCTAAAAGTCGTCCATGGTTCACCGACAGAGTGGAGGAGGTTAGGAAGGCAAGAGATGAGACAAATAAGAAACTTAGAGTGATGAAGGAGAGAGAGGGAGATTGGGGACTGGAGTTAGAGTTGTTAACAGTGCAAAATACGTTGGATATGAACGTAATGACTTTTATTTTTAGGCTTCATAAAAATTTGTTACCGCAATATTTATGTCAGTTGTTGTGTAGGAGACAGGATATGCATAGTCATGACACTAGGCATAAGGATAACTTTTATTTAGAGTTTAATACACAATCTAGAAGTAAAAATTCGATATTTGACAAACGTATATCGATGTATAATGAGTTACGAGAAAATATAAAAAATGGTAGAAGCATAAAGGTTTTTAGGGCAGAACTGTTAAAAGAAATTTCATAAATTATTAAGTAGATGATTTATTGTTTTGTAAACTAGAAAATTAGCTTAAGAGCTATTTGAAAAATAAGATAAATAAATAAAAATGAGTTAAGAAATGCATTTTTAAATTCATTTTATCGAACTTTTTTATTTCCTTTTCAACTCTGATTTTAATTCATTTTTAAAATGAAGTAAAAACACTTATTTTAATTCAGACTTTTTTAATTCATGTAGCCGTAACAAACACTACATGCTGACCTACATAAGAAAGAATTATTGAAATCAAATGAGATAACCGGAGAAATTAACGTCTAAGAAGTTAGCCCAGAAAATAAAAAAGTTTAATCAGGCAACACTATTAAATTAAAACCTCATTTACTTTTATGTGAAGTTATCCCAGCCCAGGAATTTATAAAATTTACTTGTATTATAAGTTATTGGAATTTATCCCAGCCCAGAAAATAAAAAAAATCATTTCACTTTGGAATTAGTCTTAGCCCAGAAATTAAAAAATACTACATTATTAATGAGAAGTTAGCCCAGCCCAGGAATATATCAAAACAAATCTTTCAATAAAATAACAAAAAAAATCTGTCAATTAATTGCGGGTTGGAATAAAAAACAAATATATTGGTATACATATATACACATATATATGTACATATGTACACGTACAATAAATAAATACGAATATATTACGTCAAATTTGTTACCAGTATTCATTGTTAGAATTTAAAATATTTAAATTTTTACTTGAATATCGGATTAAGGCTATACAGATTAAGAATGGGTATGCAAGCAGCTTATTTGGGAAAAAATTTCAAGATGATCGGTATGTTGCAACTTGCCGAAATACGGCTCTGGGCTGGGTACTCCCAAGCATTTTCGAGAAATAAATCAGTTTTTCTTCCCGTGTGTCCTAAACATCTCTCGTGAAACTAAAAATCTCTCGGAT
Source organism: Nephrotoma flavescens (assembly GCA_932526605.1). Classification (NCBI taxonomy): domain Eukaryota; kingdom Metazoa; phylum Arthropoda; class Insecta; order Diptera; family Tipulidae; genus Nephrotoma; species Nephrotoma flavescens. The sequence goes on from OW052220.1 coordinate 220,869,019, forward strand.
TAAGGCTATACAGATTAAGAATGGGTATGCAAGCAGCTTATTTGGGAAAAAATTTCAAGATGATCTGTATGTTGCAACTTACCGAAATATGGCTCTGGGCTGGGTACTCCTAACCATTTTCGAGAAATAAATTTTTCCAGAAATAAGCTGCTTGCATACCCATTCTAAATCTGGGGTGGAATCATGAACGCCGGACGGAAAATTTAAACTGTAGTGAAATTTTATATGGAAAACAGCAATAATTGTACCGGTTTTGTTCCATTGTTTCGCAAAAAAAACACAAATAGCAAGCCAGAAAAAAAATAATTCATTCGTCAGCTTTATAGCAATCGAACGAATTTGTAAGGTTTTTTTGAAACAACAGAATAAAACCGGTAGAATTATTACTGCTTTCCATATAAAATTTCTCTACCGTCTAAAATTTCCGTGCGGCGTTCATGATTCCGCCCTGTATAGCCTTAATCCGATATTCAAGTAAAAATTTAAATATTTTAAATTCTAACAATGAATACTGGTAACAAATTTGACGTAATATATTCGTATTTATTTATTGTACGTGTACATATGTACATATATATGTGTATATATGTATACCAATATATTTGTTTTTTATTCCAACCCGCAATTAATTGACAGATTTTTTTTGTTATTTTATTGAAAGATTTGTTTTGATATATTCCTGGGCTGGGCTAACTTCTCATTAATAATGTAGTATTTTTTAATTTCTGGGCTAAGACTAATTCCAAAGTGAAATGATTTTTTTTATTTTCTGGGCTGGGATAAATTCCAATAACTTATAATACAAGTAAATTTTATAAATTCCTGGGCTGGGATAACTTCACATAAAAGTAAATGAGGTTTTAATTTAATAGTGTTGCCTGATTAAACTTTTTTATTTTCTGAGCTAACTTCTTATACGTGAGAAATTATAATCCACACTCGGGTAAAATGGGTGGGATAGTAAAAAATTAAAAAAAAAATATACTAAGCTACAATGGCAGAGAGCTCCTATTCTTGGAAATGGTACCAAATATAATGAGAGTTCTTAGGGCCGCACAAAAGATATCTATAGAGACCTAAATACAACCTAAAGAATATGAATTATTAGTTGGGGTTCACATTAGTAACAAAAATAGTGAGGATATCCTTATCTACACTGAGAAAAATTTTTTGTTTGTAAAATTAAAAAACGAAGTTTTTAATTTCTAAAAGATACAAATTTTTTTGTATTTAAAAAGTATTTTTTTGGAATTAAATGAGATTTTTACAAACTAATGAATAGTTTTTTTTATTTTAATAACATATTTTATAAAATGATTTATAAAATACTTTTAAATTTAAAAAGTTTATTTATTTAAACAGAATAATTTATTTCAAAAGAGTTCTAAAATTTTAAATAATTTTTTTGATAATAATGACAACTTACGAAAATATTTATATTTATTGTTTTGCAAGAAATTTCATTGTTTTATTTTTTAATTCGTCTATATTTTATATAATTCGCCAAATCTATATGTTCTTGTGTTATACTAAAGGTATGAAGGCTTGAGTTTTAGCAGTTTGGTTTTGGTCGTTGCAATTGCAACCTGATGAGCAGACCAACTTTATATCAGTACGAAACCATACTGCCAAGAAAGAACTTGCGGAAGTTCTCATTATATTATTTTTTTTTAAGGGTTGTGCTTGTGTGTATTTTTACACAATGACCCTGGGGGTTAAAATTGGAGAGGGGGAGTTAATTATCTACTTATTGTGGTAGATATATAATATTATGAATGACCTTGACTTAAGAAAACTGTGTGGCATTTGTTAAAAAATAATTATTTAAAAATTAAAATAAAACTTTTAAAACTAGCAAATAGTTTTTTATTTTTAAAAAACATTCTCTTAAAATTTAAGAAAACTCTTTGAAAAAAGTAAGGAATGTATTTTTGAAAATAAAAACGAGACTTTTTCTAAAAAATATATGTATATTTTTTTGATTTTATATGTATATTTTTTTATTTTTACTGTTTTTTTTTTCTCAGTGTGGTTGCAAAAGGGTTTTCACAACAAGAAGGTGTTGATTACAGTGAAACGTTTTCACTTGTCGTCAGATATGATTCATTTCGAACTATTCTAAGCATTGCCACAATTGAAGACTGGAATATCATGCAATTTTATGTTAATACTGCATTTCTTAATGCTGAACTTGATACGGTAATTTTCATGTAAGTACCAAAAGAAGTAAAAAGCAAGAACCCAAACATGGTATGTTGTTTAAAAAGAAGTTTGTATGGCCTCAAACAAGGTTCAAGAATATGGAATCAGAAATTCACAAAATTCCTCAAAGAATTTAGCATGATAAAATCAGATGCAGATAACTGTGTTTTTCGTGGTGAAATAAATGGTCAAAAAGTAATATTACTTTTGTATGTGGACGATGGTTTGGTTTTATCTCCAAGCAAAGAAATATTAAACATAGTCATGGACCACTTGTCATCAAATTTCAAAATTACTAAAGGATATGAAAATCATTATGTTTGATTAGAGTTTGTTCGTGATCGTGAAAATAAAAGGATGTTTATCACTCAACGAGAATATATCAAAAAACTGATTGAAAAGTTTCAAATGAACGAATGTAAAACAATCTCTACTCCAGCCGATTACAATATTGTTTTACAAAAATCTCAAAAGGAAGAGAATGAATCATTTTCATACAGACAAGCTATTGGTTCATTCATGTTTGCTGCAACTGTTTCTAGACCAGACATTTCATATGCAGTGAGAGCTGTTAGCCGATATTTGGAAAATCCAAATTTAATACATGTCGGGGTAGTTAAAAGAATCATTCGATATCTCAAAGGTACAATTGATTATGGTATCGAATACAGTGGGCGAACAGTCAGTTTAAATGGTTTCACCGATTCGGATTTGGGTCGTGATATTGATTCAAGACGATCAACTTGTGGTTATGCATTTTTTATTGAAAAAGTAATTATCACATGGAAAAGTTATTTACAGTTGCAATCTCAACCACTGAAGCTGAGTATATATGGCTGTTTCTGATGGAGCAAAGGAAACAGTTTGGCTTCGTCAATTATTAAAAGATCTTGGATATGAACAAGAACGAGCAACTACAATCAAAATCGACAATCAAAGTGCAATTATGCTTACCAAAAATACCGAGTTTCATCAAAGAATAAAACATATTGATATAAAATATCATTTTATTCGCGAGTATATCGCAAAAGGAGTTATCGAACCAGTTTTCGTATCAACGAAGGATCAGATGGCAGACATGTTTACTAAACTATTACCAGATCCACAATTCAAGGAAAATGTGACATCAATCCGTTTAAAAAAATATTAATTAAATTAATTAGTGGGAGTGTTGAAAATTAGATTAATTCATTTAATGGTATAATTGCTTTCATTATACGTTTCGTTTACGTTAATAAACATTATTATTCAATGATTTATTTATTTATCAACTGCTTGTATCTGCAGGCACACAAAGAAAATCAATAGAAATTAAACAAATTATATGAAAAAATCAGCATACATCTTCTAAAAATTCAACAATTTTACATGCCGATTTCATCAACTATTGTTGAAAATCACATTTAATTTGTTTCATTTAAATCATAAATTTGTTTAAAAAGTGTTTAAATATAATTTTATATTCTTTAAAGGTAAACATATTTTGTTAATAATTCAATAATATTCTAAATATTATTAATAACTTTTTTGTTTAAATTCTCTCCTTCAAAAGTTAATGTTTAAACAGGAAGTTAAATATTTTTTACGTTTAAACGCTACAGTTACACTCAATTATTGAAGTAAAATCCAAGTAAAATTTGTGAGCACAAAAGATATCTATAGAGATCTAAATACAACCTGAGGAATATGATTTATTAGTTGGGGTTCACGTTAGTTACAAAAACAGTCAGGACATCATTATCTAGGGATGAGAACAATTTATAGAATTTTGTATTACAACCAAAAATATATTAAGAATTTTTAGATCAACTGAGATAAGCCTAGAAATCTAAACACAAACTCATGTATATGGGCTGTTAGTTGAATTCCAAGGTGAATTAAAGAAAAAATAATCAGGAGCTCACCAACCAGGTGACCACTATTTATAGAATTTTCCATTATGATGAAATATAGGAAAAATTCAGTGCTTTAAACTAACACCGACCAAATTAGCCCGCCTCAATTAAACCTATACCATAATTTGTTACACATTTATTACAATTTATTAAAACAAATCGGAAATTTAAATACTTGAATTTTTGAATTTATTTCCACAAAATAAATAAAAATAAAACAAAACAATTTAAAAATATTTTAAAATATTTTTTATATAATAGATGAAAAACTTTCTTTGTGTGATAATTTGTATATTATTTTAGAGACCGGTTTCAGAAATATTTTCTTTCAGTCTGTATTTAAAAAAACCGAAAAATTTTTTATTTAATTTTTATTTATTTTATGGAAATAAATTCAAAAATTCAAGTTTTAAATTTCAATATAAATAGTGTTAATTATTGTTTTTGTGATAAAAGCCATGGACAACAACAAAATATGGATTCTTTAATGCCGGTAAATTTCACCCCAAACATTATTTATAACAAGAAAGTAAATTTGACCAAATATAGCACTAGAAGTCGTGTTGAGGGTAAGTCAACCTTATTTTGGTGTGTAATAAAATATTTTTTTTTGCTATATTGGCATCATTATACTATCGGGATTAACATCGACGATGTAGGTTTCAAATTGCAATACAAGTGTGGGTTTTGTCACATTTAATAGTTTAGCACACAAGACCGCCACCACCACTAGATTTTGGATTAATTGTTACTCGATGGACCTTGTAGACGGTAGGTGAACCTTATTCAGGTGTGTAATAAATTCTTTCTGCCAGATTACACGGAATTGGCTCCAAACGGTATGAAACCTTTACCGTTTGAGTGTGTAATTTTAAAGGTCGCTTTTACCACCTTTAATAATTTATTACATCAGACTGCCACCAATAATAAGTCAAATATAACTAGGTAATATTGCTCCATGGACCTTGTGAAGGGCAGATCAATCTTATCCAGGTCTATAATAAATTATTTGTGTATCAGGTTACACGGAGTTATATCCAATGAGAAACATTTCACTCAATACCGGGGTCACTAAAGGATTTGGATCAAATTTCGTATTCCCTCATCAATTGAGAACGGCTAGACCGATTTGACTGATTTTATATTTGTTGTGTTCGTAATTGTCAGGTCAAGGTTTATATGAAAGAAAGTTTTGGGAAAATCTATTAGAAAATTTGAATACTATTTTTGGATCATTTCAGTTACTCCCCATTCCGGGCAGGGGACAGTTAATAAAATTTTGTATTTTGACCAAATATAATAAAACTTCTCAGGCTAACTGAGATATCCCTAGAGATCTAAAACAACCTCAGGTATATGAGGTGCTGGTTGGGGATCATTTCAGTTAGAAAATATATTCAGTTGCTTTCCATCCAGGGGAGTGGACAGTTTATAAAATATTGTATTATGGCCAAATATAATAAAAATTCTCAGGCTAACTGGGATGTCCCTAGAGATCTAACCACAACCACAGGTATATGGGGTGTTAGATGGAGCCATTTCAGTTTAAAAATATACTGAGTTGCTCCCCATCCAGAGGAGAGGACAGTTAATAAAATTTTGTATTATGACCAAATATAATATAAATTCTTTAACCAACTGAGATATCCCTAGAGATCTAAATTTAACAACAGGTATGTGAGGTGCTGGTTGGGGATCATTGTGGTTTATTATATTTGGTTTATTGGTTGGTTTATTATATTTGGTCATAATAAAAAGTTCTCTAAACTGACCCACCCCTGGAAGGGGTGCTCTTGAATTTTTTTTAACTGGTGAGTCTCTAACTGACACCTCATATACTTGGGGTTGTGTTAAGATCTCTAGGGATACCTCATATTCAAGAATTTTTAATAAATAATTTTATTTACTACTTTATTGTATAATTTTTTGCTAAGAATTATGAATACGTTTTATTGCATATGAGCATGTTTTCCTTAGCGGTAAATGCAACACGTTTTCTTCTATATCCTTTATCATAAAATATTTTTTTAATTATTTACTTTGCATTCCCTGAATTAAGGCTAATTTATACAGTAAGTTTGATAGTTAGTAGTGTAATGTTCGTTCTTTGAAAAGTTAAATATAATTTTGAGTAAAATTAAATATTCATGTAACTAGTCGAGATAAAGTGGTTTTATATTATTCAGTTTAAAATTAACACGATTTAATAATTACACTCACTAAAATTTTAATTTTCGATAATGTTCCGTCTTACCCAGGTAATATCACTAACACAAACACAATTAATGAAACTAGCAAAAGATTAGCATTTTCTTAAAAAAGCCATGTCTGAACTTATTTCAGAATTTCGTTCAAAGAAATAAAGATGAAATGTAGGGTTTCATACTGATTTAATCCGGATATAACACATATGTAATTCGTTGTACAGGGTGTCCCAAGGTTGGAAGACCAAACGAAGCAAGGTGATAGGGGAGCTTATTTTCAAAAACAGCTAAGTAAAGTTTTCTCGAATTGTTGATGGTGCAAAAGTTATTCCACTTTCAATGTTTTTTAGTGAAGTCGGATGCGCACCCACCAAAAAATTAATTTGAAAAAAATCAAAAGTTCTTTTGTTTAACTTTCTTTTTAAATACGAGAGTGTGCCTTTCCAATAAAACTATTTGATAGGCATGTTCTGTCAAATAAAAACAATGGTGTTGTAACGTCTTTTAGTTTTTCAAATTTTTTTGTTGATGTTTAAATAACGCCAGCAGAATAAGAATGTACTACAAAAATTTGACTCATGAAAAAATGCTGACCATGAAAAAAAAGTACAATGTTGTCAAGAAATGTTTTGTAACAACGTTTTATGGAGTGAGGAAAAATGTTTTAAAAGGGAGGAGATAATTAATATCCATAATTTGCAAAATTTGCACTATTGGGCAAATCTATTAGTAATGTGGCGTCGTCGGTTTCCAACAATTTTGAGTGAACATGTGGGCGGGAATAGTCGACGGAAAATTGATTGGTCCATTTGAACTCCCACGTCAGATCGACGGGGAAGTCTATCTAAGTTTTCTACAAAATGACTTGGATGGATTACTTGATGACGTTTCTCTACAAAGACATAGAAATATGTGGCTGCAGCTTTGGATTGGAAGGGGAGAATCCATTGTTTGTCCACCGCGGTCTCCTGATCTTAATTCTTTAAGCTATTTTCTGGCGACGTATAATCGAAGCATCAAATATTATTAAAAGTAACGAAACGGTCGAAACGCACTAAGCAACGATTAGGAAAAATTTTATACGGCGACGCCGATTATGTATTTTGGCAAATGGCCACACTTCGAACACTTATTATAATATTTATAAAAAAAATAAATAATAAAAAAAATTAATACAAAAAATTATTTTATTCATTCTGTTTTATTTCTGACAAAACAACGATTTTAGAAATCGAAATTTTGTGTGCATTTTTGAATAAACACGATTAACTTTTTCATAAAAATTGATAAAAAACATTCTGTTGTAGCTACTGCTGCCTGCAATAGCTCTTTGTGTGATGCCATTTTAAATTCTGCATATTGTTCTGATAGTTGGTAAAATTTCTGTAGTATACTCTTTTCTCACTGGCGTTTTATTGGAAAGGTACACTCCTCTAGATCATATTAAAAAAGAAATTTAAAAAAAATAACTCTTGGATATTTTTAAATTAATTTTTTGGTGGGTCAATAAATCACACTAAAAGTGGAGTAACTTCTGCACCATCAACAATTCGAAAAACTTTACTTGACAGTTGTTGTTGGAAATAAGCTCTCCTATCACTCTGCTTCGTTTGATCTTCCTACTTTGGGACACCCTGTATATTATAATTCGCTTGATTAAATAGTTTATACTAAATGTTATTCTTTTACTCTTTTCTTTACAAATGAAGATTTACCTGCTACCTCCAAGTAAACTGACGTGCACGCATACATTAAACGTTCATAAACCACAATGTATATTTTGCTGTACTTCCGTTAAAAATGTGCAGGCAAGCAGTTGGGTTGTCTCATTAGGTTAATAAATTGTTATATTAACTTCGGTCTGTTTTCTGGAACGTGATTCTTTTACAGATCTAATCACTAATATTTCTGAATATATTTCACAAATGTAGACGTCAGTGCTTGGGTCTCGAAATATGTCAGATCCCGAATCTTGTTAAGCAGTAGATGAAAAAACGATTATTGTTTCTTAGATGCGTTGCTTAAACTCGCGTAATGACGTGACACTTCCTAGTGGAATAAAGTCCTGAAAAATGGGTTGCCTTCCATAACATGAATGAAAGTATATTGCCGACTGCCTGCAGATATTGGACTTTTAGATGGACGGTTACTAAAAGAATGTTTCATTTAGACTGCGTAATGGAGACTTTAAAATTCACCAATTCGCTTGATTGCCGTTCGAAAAATATGAAAATATTCCAAGGGTTCCGAGTCATTCCTAAGAAATTACAAAAACAACTAAAAGTTTGAAAATATTTGTAAAACACATATGTATTGGGCATAATTCAGCGTAGATTGGTCACTTGGCTAATTAACTGAGCGTAAACTTTTCTATCGAGAATTAAAGTTTTAACGACATTTGAAACGTTTGTGACGACTACAATTTTCAGGAATATTCCAGAAATCTGTAACAATTATTTCTGACAAAGGGGGGTTCTGAAAAAGATGGAGATGCGATGGGTCTAAAAAATTTGACGGTTAGGGAACTAAAATTCGAATTAAATCCGTGTAATTTAACGATGGGTGGTCACAATGAATTAGAGCTGCGACGCGTGTAGCTATAAATAATCAAGGGCTAGACCCAAATAATTAGGATTTCCAAGAGGTAATTAAAAGACCAGAAATTATATTAAAGAAATCAGATTACAAAAGTAGTTTATGGAAACATTTGTGAAACCATCTGGAAATTTCGATACAGAGCAGATGTTGATTTCTATGCAACAAATCATCTATCATTTGTCAAACAAAAGATTATTCAAAATATTCAATCAACAAAGTAAAGTTTTGAAACAAGAAATAAATGAAAACTTAGAACAAAGTGTGGTAAAAACTTGAAGTTTCTTGAGGTGGAACAGAAAATTGGTCTGGTTCAGTCAAATGTTAAGTCGCCAAAATTGTCGATGAGGCTATTCTTTATATAAACTTTATGAGAACGAATGGCTCCGTGTTGATGTTGAACCAAAGTTCCTGAGCTGTGATAATATGGAGGTGCAACGTCGACTCAGTGGTTCAAATGTAACAACCACCAGATGAGTAATAACTAAACACCAAGAGAAGCTGCTATCAAATAAAGACACAATTATTTGAGTAAGACTGGAAGAAAGTTTTGAGTCGCCCAGGTTATGGGCGGTAGAAACGAATGGACTGGGAAAAAAAGAATTAGAAAAATAATGGTCAGAAAAGCCTTAGTAATGCCAAATAACGACGACAGAGTTCCAAATATAGCTTTCAATCTCTCCGATTAATCTAAAACAACCAAGGTGAAAGGAGTAGAAATATGAAGTGCAGCGTTTACTAAAACGATACATGTCAATTTCCCGTGGTACCTAAATATAACTTTGTAAAAAATGGCATTGACACTGGAACAGAGACACCAAAACAAGAAGTGAATCAAGAGATCCGGAGTTATCCGTTAAGCAGTTCGTATAGAGCGTACTGGTGGTGCTGGTCGAAAAGAAGGACGGCATGCTGAAAGGAACTTGACCAATCATACTTGAACAATTTAGTCAATCATAAACCAATTATTGCCAAATTTGGTATTCAGTAAATCAGAGTACGATCAGTATCCAAATTCTTAACTTCTAAAACAAACCAATTAGGTTGTAACAAACCGAACTGATTGGTTTTAGAAGTTAAGATTTTGGATATTGATCGTACTCTGATATACTGAATAGCAAACTTTGCAATGGTTTATGATTGGTTAAATTTCTTTCATTGTTCTAAATAGGTATTATTTACATGAATTAGAGTCTTTTGTTCACTATTTCAAAATCCTGCTTTTCGAAAGCCCGAAATTAAAAATCCCACTTTTCAAAATTTTCCGATTTTCAAATACAGCTTAACGAAATCCAGCTTTCAAATATCTGATTATCAAAATGATGACGGAGGAATGGAATTGTAATCTTTCTTTGATATTTAGGCAATTTTACGGCAGCCCAAAAATTTCAATATCTGAAAGACTTGCTAAAGGGAGCAGTGACAGACACGAGCTATAATGAGGCATTACACAAACTAAAACAAAGGCATAACCAGAAACTCTGTACGGTCAATGCCTTCATTAAAAATTTCTTAGAATAATCCGCAAACATAAAAACTGACAAACGCAACAAATATCATAAAAATTACGGATGCTCTTGATAAGTCAATTAGAGAACTTAAAGCACTCAGTAGGTCGAGGTGAGGTGTCAATAATGTGTCGTCAGACGAAGCGAAGGCATTTTGTAAGGATCATAGATCGGGTCCGAAGGTTCCTAATCAACAACTTATGAAGATCTCGAGAAGGAAGCTGAAAACGCTAACTACTAGGTCAGCAGTTCCCCAAGGGTTACTATCAACGGCGTTGATTAAAATCAAAGACATCATAGTATGGTCAATGGCTAACATACCGAGCGCTACTTGACCCGGCTTCACAAACATCATTCATATCTGAAGCATGTATGCAAGATTTAAATCTTAAACGTCAAAATGTAAAGGTTCTCGTAAACGTATACGGAGAAGCCTGCGAGAGAGAGATTTTCCTCCAGAAAAGAGGAAGATTAGCTCATAAGTTTGTCATTTAGTTGCCACTTAAACAGCCGTGCAGTTTGCTGGGAACTAAATGCAATGCAGCATTAAATCAATTAAAGACAATGGAAAAATTTGAATGAGAAGGTGAATCTGAGCAGTTATGTATACAGAATGTATATAGAAATACACAAAAAGACTGTTACACATTTTCCGAGGTCACGTATTTCTACTTTACAATCGCAAAACAAATTTAAATTTAAAAAAATGTGTCAATTGGCATGGCAAAATAAATCTAGTAACCATTTTTCGCCTCGCAATTAAATAATTTGCGACCAGATAGAGGATATACCCCTAAAACCTATTTTTAAGAGCATATTTTTGGTTGCCCTAATAATGACATTTATTTAAATCATCCTAAAAATTTTGTGTTTGTCAAACATTGTTGTTGTTGTCAAAATAAAAATGGCAGACATTAACACATAATATACTAAATGAGGACTAGTAAAACATATACTCAACAGAAAGTCATTCGAGCAAACATTTCCAGAATAAAGGGGCACTTATATCTATATTATTCTGTTGAGGCGTGAGGAGTATTAACACACATAACAGTGATTTTCCATACAAACAGTTGGTAATTTAGTTTTACCGCATACGCCTATGTAAATTTGTACCGTTAAATTTTTTGATTTTTTAATTAACGTTAAATTATTAAATCAACAAATTTATATTATTTAATATAATTTAATTTATACATAATTTAATATAAAGAAAATATTGATTCAAATTCAAGTGATTTTAAAAGCCAGGATTAGGTAGAACACCGTTTTACATCAGGCAATATGACGACGAATAAGAGATACACTTTTAATATCTGGACTTGTGGATGATATTCTAATCACTAAAAATATTGGAAACGTATTTGTGGCTTATTTTAGTTCTAAAAATTTAATTAAATAAGTTTATAATTCATTAAGAATTTTAGATTCACTAATAGAAACAAGTATATCAGCCATCATAAAGAAAATTAAAAAAAAATCGATTTTGCGGAGCCGATGTTTCTCCAAAAAAGGAATCCGCACAGTGCTCTACTGTCCACCTTAACCCATCAATGACAAAATTTATTGTATGACAGTTATTACATTACAGAAATTATAATGTTATCACTCCAAATTTTATTGAAATTTTCACCAATTTCACATACATAATGCACCTTTGTACTGCGAAACTGATTTTCAGAAGCACCCTGTATATTTCCAACATTCCGTTAAATTCAAAAACAAAAACAGTCAAAAAATCAATCATATATCTACGTCTACTTATTTTTTAATTACGAATTTTTATATAAATAAAATTAAAATAAAATCATATAAATTACGTACCGTATTTCTCCTTCTCCGTATTTTTTTTAATTAATCCATATGAAATTTGTATAAAAAACATCAATCCAATAAAAATAATTTTTAAATAAATAAAATTAAAGTAGAAAAAATTCATTTTAAAAACAAAAAACACAGCAAATTATCGATATATTTTTCGTAACTATATATTTTTAAATATTTATTTTTTGGTTCTTGTTATAATTAATTAAATTTTATTTTTCGATATTGTGTTTTTTTTATTATTATTATTTTTATTATTGTTTAATTAAAATTCACAAGTAATAGCGCACACAATAGATTATTTGCAAATATATACACATACACGTACACATGTTATTATTACAACAAACGGAAATTTTTATAAAATAATTAAAAATTAAAATAACAAATTTGTATAAAATAAATAAAATAAAATAAAGAAATAAAAATTTAAAACAATAAAAATCACTTATTTTAATATTTTTAAAATTTTTTTTTGATACTGTAATTTTTTTATTTTTTATTGTACAATTTAAATTTATTTTTTGTTTTGTAGTTTGTTTTAATTTTTGTTAAACACAATATTATAAAAATTTTATTTTATTATTATTATTATTTATTGAAATTTTTGTTATGGTAGTAATTAAAAATAAAGTTAAATTATTTTTATTATTAAATTTTAAAATTTTTAAGTTCATTTTTGTATTATATTGTTGGATAATTTTCTCTATAATATTTTTGTTGTATATGGGTGTGTAGCAATATTGTTACGTAACTGCTGTACATATGGAGAAATAATGTGATTGTATTGGTCGTTGCCTGGACACTTGAATTATAGCTGAAAATAAATAGAAAAAGAATAAAAATTTTAATTATATGCAATTTAAAATGCAATTTAAGTTGTAATTTTTTATTAAAGTTAATTAGTTAAAGCAATTAAAATTTATTTTTCCACAATTAAGTTTTTAAATTTATAAGTTTCATTTCGACACAATAATTAACTGTGAAGGTTATACTGTTAATAATAAATATGAATGAGCCAGTATATAGCTGATAAAATACTGGGGAGTAAAAAGTTCGGTTTTTTTGGTAATATTTATTTGGTAATAAATACCACTATTTAAAAATGAAATTTTGTATGTGGGACCTTGTTCAATAAGCATTATTTTTATAGAGCATTAGGATATATACGAAGAAATAATGAAATTTTATATACAAACTAAACCAAAAATAATTCGAAATTTTGGGTTATTCTGGATTGACAGCCATATAGTATTTTTATATCAAGGTTTGGTTACCACAAGACATTGAAAGTTTGGTTTTGATCTAATGAAATAATGAATATTTTGTAGTTTGGCCACTGCATTGTGATGACACGACCGATTTTTTAATACAAAGAATTCATTGTTTCATTAGTTCGAAGCCAAAATTCGAAAGTCTTGGTAACTGTAAAGACAATGATGAAGGCTAGTTGAGGATGAAGTAAGTAATGATTTATTTCATTATTTATCTACAGTATTCATAACCCTATAAGCAATGTTAGGTGAGTATGATTATATGATTACAATATTTACATTCATATGTTACATCTCTCCCTCCTTTTTTTATTTTTTTAATTTAATTTAATTTTTACTATCACATTTATAAATCCAATTTGATACTTGGTTTGACTATTCTACCTAATTGTGATGAACTCATTCGCAGTCTTATTGTTGTTTGGTGAACTGCGACTGTTTATTGACTCTGCTGTAGACTCAGGAATATAATGGTTATCAGCGTTTTCTAAAGTTATGTTTGACGATTCGTTATGATTACTTCCCGTGGTATTACCAGATCTCGGAATAATCTGCTGATTTGAACTATTTTCAGTTTTTTGATCTTTAGCCGAATCTGAACTGTCACCTTGATTTAGTCTAATATTCTTCGGGATAACACATTGTTCCTTAGTTCTTTTGATATAAATTTTAATTGCGTCTAAAAGTTCTTCCATTTTCAGCAGCAACTATAAATGATCTATAGGATTATTTGTTTCGCCTGTTATGACTCCCGCCATCCAATCACTATGACATTGTTTAATACGACCTGTATCACCCAGATTTAACGATTCTCCGATTTGTCTTCCTGTTTTTGTCTTATTTTTGTTAAATCATCCGTTACATCTGCTACAACCATTGGTTGCAAATGATGTTTCGAAACGGCTAATCAATCTGATGCTAAGTCTAATGATGTCAGTTTGTTTCGATAATTCAATAATGCCAAATATACACAGGAATTATCCTTCATACATTTTTTAATCATATTCTTAACAATTTGAACACACCGTTCCACCATCCCATTTCCTTGTGGATGATTTGGACTAAACGGTGTATATTTAATTGACCATTTCATCACAAATTTCTCAAATTCCACTGCAGTAAATTGTGGTCCATTATCCGATTCTAATTTTGCAGGTATTCCATGCGTAGCAAAATAGAATTTTAAATGTTTAATAACTTCACTTGACGAACTTCCATTCAGCTTCCTAAATTCAAAAAATCCGGAATAACTACCAAGGATAATCAGATATTCCTCTCCATGGTAGTGAAACAAATTTATTCCTACCACTTTAAATGGAAGATTTGGAATTTCTTTTGTGATGATTGGTTCTTTGGTCTTTGATTTTTACGTTGATTGACAAATTGCAACAAATTGCGTTGATTGACAAAATGTGTTCTGTGTACATTATGTAACATTTTATGAATTCCCTCCTTGGGTACTACCACTTTCATTCCTTTATATACTATTCCTTCATAGTACATGAAACCTCCTCTCTAAAATTTCAGTACGGCTGCACTGATTCACTAACTTCTGATTTACTTTCCGGTCAACCTGTCATTACCACTTTGACTAATTCTTGAAATTCTTTGTCGTTTCTCGTAGCTTCGATCATTTCCTTTTTAACATCTTCTCAGAAATCTATTGCCACATAAACTTGCAGTTCCTCTTCCACTTCCGGTATAGCGTTTTCGCAGTCTCTACTAAGCAAATCATCTAAGTATTGACTTGTGCCCTTTTTGTAAATAATAGTTGGAGCATATTGATTAATCTCAAACACAATCCTTTGCAGTCTAAACGGTGCTGACTGCAATGGTTTTTTGTAGACAATCACCAAAGGTTTATGATCACTTTCTATTATCAACTTCTTTCCATAAACGTATTCATGGAATTTCATACATGCCCAACATATCGCAGCTGCTTCCAACTCAATCGGTAGATAGTTCTTTTGTGTTTTGCTCAACGCTTTGGATGCATGCGCTATCGGATGTAGCTTTTGAATCAATGCCGCACCAAAACTCTTCGTGCTGGTGTTGTAGAAAATGCCTCTTTTAATTTAATAAACGCTTTCTCGTGATTCTTAGTCCACATCCAATCGACATCCTTGATTTTTCTTAACGGTTCCGTTAAATCTGATAAATTTGATACATATTTGGATAAGTATGTGGCCATTCCTAACAGTCTTTCAATTCTTTGATATTTTCTAGTCTTTTCGTTTTCTTAATCGCTGCTGATAATTTTGTGCTCTTAATCTGGATCTGCCGATAGTCTCTGCCCACTCAACATATGACCCAAGAATTCCACTTTCCTTGCACCAAACATGCATTTCTCTTTGTTTAATTTTAATCCCGCATCTTCGATTTTCATTATTACTTGATTTATGATATATTCTAATTTTTCGATAGTTGACGCAAATATCAGAATATTGTCCATAGAAGATAGAACACTCCACGTTTATTCCCGCATATTCTACGAAACGGGGTTATTTCAAATTTAGGATTTTTAATCAAGTCTAGACTCAGAAAAAAAATATGATAAAGACATGATTGCATTTACCATAATATTAAAATTGTATGTTAAATACAATTATTTAAATGATTGATTTTATCGTAATATGATTGATTTTATCATACTATGATATTCTTGATTTTCTTCATCATAACAATGACGATCACTCAAAAAAAGCATTTTTTTCAGTGATCATCATTGTTATGATGAAGAAAATCAAGAAAAGTGATCAAAAATATCATAGTATGATAAAACCAATCATATTACGATAAAATCAATCATTTAAATAATTGTATTTAACATACAATTTTAATATTATGGTAAATGCAATCATGTCTTTATCATATTTTTTTTCTGAGTGTAGACAACAATGGAAATGTGGAAAATTATTTTTCAGTAATAAAACCACGGAATATGTATTTAAGCGGAAATTACTAAGCTTGCCAAAAATTTTAGATAAATCCTCCGTCTCAAAATTAAATGGGTATAGGAATTGCGAAGAGAAAACTTTATCTGACATATTAGAAGAAGAAGAAATGTGGGAGGCCAGGCAAAAGTAAGTGAAAGTTACTAGAAGTCATAAAAACGGAAGTCAAAATATCCAACACAAGTTTCCCTTAAAAACGGGCAGATGAAGACGGAACAAATTTTCAAATCTTATAAATGCATTAATTAGTAGCCATAAGGAAAGATTGGTAAAAGTTAGTCCATCGTGTAAAATAATCGGAAATGTCCAGTATAGTACATGCCAATTAATCTTCAATTAATAATAGATGAGATCGGTGTAAAAAAATTTGAAACTTGTATCAAAGAGTTAACACCACTTTTTTCCTTTAAGGAGAAGAAAATAATTAAACAAGTTTGTTTACAGCTCTACGCAGTTTTTGTTATTGTGAGGCCACTATTAACGCAATAAAAATCATGTATGTTTCAAATATACCTCCAGCATTAAATATAAAGACAAATTTAAAGCTACCGGATTTGTCAATTACCTACTAATTTCGTCTCATTAGGGTGGGTCACATTCAGCGCTGCCGCTGCAAAAATTTTGGGTACCACAATATTTTAAGGTGGGTGCCTCAACGAAAAATATATATGTGCATATAGAAAAATAATTTTTACGAATGAAAAACTTTAATTTATTTAATAACGAAAAATATACATTTGTATTTAGTTTCATCATATGTGAATATTGTATAAATCAAATAAAATTAAATATAAAAAGTTAACAAAAATAGATAATAACATTTCTCATGTTCTACAATATCAGCCTATGAATTTCTCTATAGGTATACATATGTAGTTTTCTTTATAGATAAATAAATTTATGTGAGCTTATATTTAGCCACTAAATTTTTTGATGGGGTCCAATCACATAAATACGTAACATCGTTTGTGAGCTGCTTGGCGATCATTAAGGCGTTAACTGTTTCTGTTTTCAAACAATTTCTATTTTTTTTGTTTTTTTGTTATTTAAATCTGACAAGCATCGCTCAGCAGCAACCCACCAATAAATTTCTTTAAATTTGGAAATCTAAGTTCGTCCATGCTATTTTTTAATAAAAATATTTTGCCCAAAAAATCCGTCAAATTCGAACTCACAGGAAAAAACTTTTGAAAAAGAACTGCTCTGAACTCTTCCTCTGTTTCATCAATATTTTCAAAACATAATTGAGGAAATAAATTTATTAACGGAATAAGGGGTACTCCTAGGTTCCCTGGATTTATACTTTGGATGCTGATGAGAGTTTCGTCCTTGAAATCGAACCGACTAATTATTTGTTGGCAAAGTTTGATGTAATATTTTTTACAATTTTCTCTAATTGTAGAAATATGTTGTACCAGTAAATCGCATTTTGTTATTTCTAGTTCAGCCTTTGGCCCTAAGTAAACTAAATTTAAATCAACATAAATGTAATCTAAATTATAATTAATAGCGTTGAGATTATTTTCATCGATGTTTTCTTTTCGAATAAAATTATGTAACACAGTTAAAATAAAACTTTACGGTGGGTAGGAGTTTATAAATTTTAGGAGATTCGCTCTGGAATTCCTTATTTAAGTTGTTCGTCAATTTTAGAATGTATGCCAGAAAGTTAAAATATATTAAATTATTATTGCTTAATTCATCAGAAACATCGGTAGCTAAATCTTTGTATACATTTTTTGTCTCAAACTTTTCGAGTAATAGTGTTGCAAAATTCTTGATATAACTTTTTCTAACGCCAGCCATCGAGTTGTGGATGTTCTTAAAACTTTATGAACCGGCACATCAAAACATTTCTGGAAAGTTTTGAACTCTTTTTTTTTCTTAGGACTTTAGGAAAAGTAAGCACAAACGTTTCTGGTCAATTTTTCGCACTTATCCGGAAGTTGTGTCGCAGATCCATTTCGTAGATGCATTAGTTGGCAAGTATATCCATTATTGTGCATTATTGTGAAATTATACACTACTAACACACTACTTACCGACATTCTACACAAAAAACTTACCGACATTCTACACAAAAAACGATAATGCGCATTTAGGAGGAATACAAGCGAAAACGAACATGAAAAACAGAAATAATTTATTAGTGCCTCAGTTAATAATTTTCGGTCCCTCTGGGTGCCTCTACGAATCTCAATGCCTCACTTTATTTGTAAGTGCCTCATAGGCACTATAGTGCCTCATTTGGCAGCGCGACTCACATTTACAAAAATTTGTGGCCGAACGCGTTCGGTGAATACATTTTCACCTCAAATAGGAAGTGTGGACGTGATGAACGCAAATGATCCAGCAGTCGTTTTAAACATTTTCGGCTAAAATATTTTTGCCCGAGTAGCATCAGCACAAATTTTTGTAAATATATACTCACCTTTATGTTGCGTATTGATTGTGTAATGGTGTTACGACTGTGTTGTCATTAACAAGACCAAATGTTCATTTTATGGATTACATCCCAATTTTTTGTAAATTTTTGTGTTTCTATTCTCCTCGGTTGTTTTGCGTCCGGGTTGTTTTGCGTCCGGGTTTTTTGCATCCGGGTTGGTTTGATATCTAAACGCGGTTAGTGGTGGATGGATTCCTGTGTTTTTTTTCGTTTTGTTGGTAACTGAACGAAAATGGGGAAGAGCGAGAGCGATGCTCATCGAGAGTGTGTGTAAAGCAAAACATTCCATAAGAATGTTTTTCTTATATGCCTCTCGTTTACATCAATGCGAATTGATGCAAACGAGAAACAGAGAAGAAAGACAATTCTTCTGAAATGTTTTACGAATCCGTCGTATTCGGCGTGAGAATTTTTATTAAGACAGTCGAGTTGTGGATTTTGATATAAAAAGTCTCGTTTATAATTTTATATAAAACCGGCTAGTTTTTTTTTGGTTTGTTTGAAACAAAAGTCTTGTTTAGAGTTGAATAACAAAAAGTGTTAGTTTGAACTTGGAGAAGTCAAGTTTTGTATTTTTGGTTAGCGGATAATTCTGTTTTAAATTATATAAAAAGTACAAAAAAAAACTATATAAATTACTTGCTGTGTATACAAATCAAATAAAAAACCTCTTAACGAGGTAAATGTTCGAGTGACGAAAGCCGAATTCAATTCACAAAATTTCTGATATCAAATTTGTGCCGAAAAAAACAATTGCATTCGATTTTTCAACGATTTTTCGGAATGTTAGTGCATTCAGCGCGTTGTTGTTTAACATTCCGAAAATCGTTGAAAAATCGAATGCAATTGTTTTTTTCGGCACAAATTTGATATCAGAAATTTTGTGAATTGAATTCGGCTTTCGTCACTCGAACATTTACCTCGTTAAGAGGTTTTTTATTTGATATCAATGATTTTGGTACGGCAAATTGAAAATGAATTGAATTGCGATTCGTTTTATTGTTGTCAGTCAAAACAGTTCATACACACTCGATAGCTCGATAGCACACAAGTGGCCGCTACGTGTTATTGTGCCTTAAGTCATATTCATACGACGGATAAAAATCCGGGATTTTTCTATTCCATCGTTCTAACCAATTACATCACGTAAATTATACAACAGACACGCTTTTTTCATACAAAAAAGTTGAAAAAAAAATCTGGGATAGAAAAATCCGAGATTTTTATCCGTCGTATGAATACGACTTCATACACAGACGCGTGGCATTGAAATTACGAATAGCGAGAGGCGAAGAACGAATTACGCATACTTTCACACAGCTGTCGGCTATGTGTTACGGATTCGTTCGTGCATGATTCGTTCTTCTTCTATCGATATTCGTCACTCCAGTGGCGTGCGTCTGTGTATGAGGCACAATGCTCTATTCCACACTTGATCTCACAGAAATCATAACTTTTTTCTATTCTTTCCCCATTTACCTATGATACTGATTTTAATTGCGGCTTAAACAAATTTTCTGTGAAATCACACTAACACAAACAAAAATGAAATAAAAAAGACGGGAAAGGTCGGAACCGAACTCTATAAGCATTTTTGTTGCCTATATAGTAGCGTACGGTCTGGTGTACGGTTTCTGGTGTGTGGTAGACGATTCAATTTCTTTATTTTGCATGCATTTTTTCAATCTTCATTTTGTAGTATTTTAGTAGATTTTATTTCAGAATCCTTTACCACATGCCACAAACAGGTCATGCCGGGTGTGATCTTATTACACAACCGGTTCTCGTAGGCTATCGACTGAACATATGTAGTTTAGGTTTTAGTGTATGTTACAGAGTAGTAAAAATTGAGATCAGATGCATCTGTTTTTGGCAGAAATTCGATTGAGTAATTCAACAATTTTTTTGCATGTTTCTTGCTGTTTTGTCACTAACCGCATGCGGATACCATTCATTTTTGATCCCTTAACCAGTACAATAAAATATACATATTTTAGTTTGTTAGTTACAAAACAAAAATTAATGGTAGCTATCCTCCCGCTGATATTCGATCTTCATGCGATGGGAGGAGTGGTAAGATCTATTTTTTTAAAGAAATCATCATAAAGATTAAAAAAGTGTCGATTTTATGCAAGGAAATTGTTCAATGTTTTTGGTGATTTTTTCGATCACATCAATTTGTCAGTTTTTTCATTTTTTTTGTAAAAATTCTCTTAGCAATGATAATAATATGATGTATTTATATTTGTTTCATTGTAATACGTTGATTCACTATCATTATGAACCGCAACGGACCGATATTAGGGTGCATTTGAGCCAAAAAATGAAATTTTGCAAAAAATTAAGGTGGCTTTTAAGTTATGGAGGTCAATATCTAAAATATACGAGTTTTCTGGGACAAACGGTTGATGTCATATTGTAGGTGAGATTTGTGGCTAGTAATCCTGAAAATATGAACCAAAAGTCTTGGGCTCATTTTTTAGCAATTTGGCCGAATGTGGCCGGCCGATTTCGCATTTTTCAGTTTTTTGGCCAAAATGACCCTCTAACATAATTTTTTGAATTCTTTTTTTTGCTATTTGATAGCTGGCGTCAATACCTTTCCAACGATATGCATATGTCCAGCGTATGTCGAATAGATTCAGCACTGTGGACGTGGCAAAATGGCCAAAAATGGCAATTCAGGGGCCGGCCGCGGCCAACATGGCGGCCAAATCAAAAAGTTGTAGAACAAAAGTTGCTTAGTTTTTTAAGTACTACAACCCCTGAAAATATGAGATGAAATAAAAGAGGTACGGACAAACAAACATATATACCAAAGCAAGATTATTTGGTGACGTCATAGAAAAATTTAAAATTGTCATAACTTTGGTCAAAATCATCCGTTTTGGACGTTTGAGGTGTCGTTGAATTGGTATTGACGTCTACAATCGTAATTTGCCAGTTAGATGCCAATTGGGGCATTTTTGGGGCAGATTTTTTGGGGCAATTTTCGGAAGGTCATATCTCCACTCAATGTTGGTAGAAATTCATGCTTTTATACATTATTTAGGTTTGTTTTTCAAGACCTTTCCAATGGTATATAACATGATCCTGGCGGCCTCAAGGGGAAAAAGTTCGAAACTTGCTGTATAATATACTTCGTTCGACTTCCAGCACAGTAGGTGCTTTCGTCACTCGTTTGGACTGCCGTCCAAAGTGATATATGGAATAAAAATATTGTTAAATGATACTCGAGAAAAGTGTCTTATGACCATTTGATTGGCGTGTGGGTTTTATACCGTAAATAGACAAATATTCAATGTTATTTCGGGTATAAGTATTCCCAAAATCAGCTGTGTTAATTGTATTCCATTAGTTAAATATATTTTGTTGGTGAATTGATTTTATTGCGATAAATAATTTTAAAGTTTGGAGGCTATCGGTGGTACCATCCCAATCCGAAATTTTTATAACGGCGGACGTGCAGCTACGTTTGACTTAATTTTTTGAGTGTCTAACGAGGCAACAGGGTAAGGTTAAGGCAAAAGGACGCCCAACATTTTGAAGCCCAATCGGGCAAAACTTTGCGGATTTTGGCGGGACCACGCCTAACTTATTTTGGCGGCCAGTCGAGGTTAAAATATTTACCGGCATCGAAGGCCGCAACCCATTGTTTGATTTTTGGTATCGGGGAGAGGCCCCGCAGCATAACGGCACCAAAGCCGCAACGGTCCGGGTGGGGCAAGGTCACCTGTGGCATGACGGCCGCAACAGTTTTTTGTAGTACTAAGGTACGATTTTTTTTTTATTTATTTAATTTTAATTTATTTTATTTTTTTTTTATATTTTAAATTTTTTAAATTTTGAAAATAATTTGTAATCGAGCGCCGAATAGCGGTCGCGCGCTCGATGTGCATTGCTCTCGCTTTGCTCCCTCGTATTTTGTTTCTGGTGGGAAGTTGCTTTTCCTTTTCTTTTGTGTTTTGTTTATATATAAAAAAAATTAATTATTAATTTTTCCTGGTTGGGTATGATGAGGGGGGAATTCCCACCCTGTGTCGGCGTAGGGTAAGCGGTCCCTTGGTGCCCGCATCCGTGTGAGTTCGGGCGGATGTGCGCACCAAGGCACCTCTCTACCGCTATGATTTTTTTTTTGTTAAAATTTTTCTGCTGTTTGTTCCTCGTCCAGGTTCCGGCCGACGAATTTCGGCGGAACTCGGGTATTATTAGTATTTGCGGTATTTTTTTCCTTTTTATAAATTTCTGTTAATAACGGTGTAAGCCAGGAGTCGACTTATTGAACCGTTTTGAATATAAACTTTTCCAGAGGCCGCGACGTAACACCGCAATTATTAATATTTATATAAAAAATGGAGGAATCCGACAACAAATCAATGAAAACGTAAGGTATTTCATGATATTATATTTATATATTTGAATAACATTTGTTTTAATTAATTAGATTAACCAGAATTCATATATGTAAACATAAAATGAATAAGTCGTTCTCATTATTTAAGAAGCCTAACATTCCCACACCAGTCTTAAGTTTACGTAACACCCTATTATTAAGTCTGCCTGACTAACATGGTCCTTCGAGCCAATCGAATCCGAATCAGAACATCATACCATCACCAGCAGCATCATAGTGAAGCCATGTGCGAGCCAATTAAAGCGCAAAGTGTCACAGGCCAAGAGTTATTACGGCTAGTGGCTAATGTGTAACGAGATGATGGTATAGGGCGAAGACGAGGTCTTACTACGATCAAAGTTGAAAGGACATCATTCCCAATACCAGAGATATTGTAAAGGTGACAAAATTTTAATCGCAGATAACAAGATCAAGCCGTCATATCAGTATCTCGAAGAGAGGAAGGAGATACAACGAACGTACAAAAAGGCAATTGAGGACATCAACAGTTACGTTACACGGCTGCTCTGCAACCCGTCAAACGTAACAATATCATCAACTATTACACTGAAGACGACGAAAAACGGGTTGTGACAGAGCAGCCTAAAAACGAGCAATTTAACGTCGGATCTGGTGATTCAAAATCATACCGTTGACACACAAAAAATCAAAACAAACGACGAATTCAGGGCAACACCAGCTCAATTTATCGGGAGCTGACCTGAATCTAATTCAACAGCTTTTCAAACAACAAGATGTCAGAATGCGTTTGTTATACGAAAAATTATCGGTGAACGCAGATAAGATGGAAGCATCTGACGGACAGAAATCGAACATCGCACGGAAAAGTTTCTTAAACGCTAAGAGCCTCAGCAATTAGGCGGCGATGAAATGCAATGTGATCAACTGCACGTATGGTGGGAAACTGCATCACCATGTCAAAGATTGCATCTATTTTCAAAACACTTTCACTAAACGAAGAACTGATTTTGTGAATCGTGCCGAAATTTGCACCAGCAGCAGTAATCGACATCACCAATCGAAAGGTCGACGCATATGTGTTGCCAAAATTTACCACCCACAAATATTATACCTGAAAAAGCACGATCGCCAGAAAGCCTGACGACAAGTGGAGTAAATTACGTTTAGGGGACCAT
This sequence comes from Nephrotoma flavescens, assembly GCA_932526605.1. Taxonomy (NCBI): domain Eukaryota; kingdom Metazoa; phylum Arthropoda; class Insecta; order Diptera; family Tipulidae; genus Nephrotoma; species Nephrotoma flavescens. The sequence continues at coordinate 220,893,471 of OW052220.1, forward strand.
AAACCAACCGAATAAACAGAGGAAGACCAGGCGCTAATATAACCAGTTTGGGATGGATAATCTCTGGCCCGTCATAAACCACAATCCAATAGCAGATCGTAACAGCTCATGCTAATTTCAAGGAAGACAGGGAAATGGAGAATTTCTGGGAATTAGAACAAATTCCAAATGGAAACAAGAGCTGGTCAGCAGAATACTCTTCATGCGTGACACTCTTCCACCAAAAGACCAAGCGAGGTAAAGACGTCCGATATAGTACACAATTACCATTCGAAGAAAGCTAATTGAATCTGCTCGAAAGTTCTGGACAGCGAGCACTACAACGGTTCCTATACCTAGAAGCAAAATTCGGTAAAAATCCAGAATTGAGATCACTATATATGTCAACTTCATGCGAAAGTATATCCAGATGGGTCACATGAAACAGGAAACATCCACAGACCTGAGCCTGAATAAAACTTTATTTACCGGCCCTCCATTACAAAACGATCAATGAGCGGTCCTTCTGGGATGGAGCAAACATCAGAGGACATTCTCTACAGACATCAAAAACATGTACCATCAAATACCGGCACAAGAGGAACATCAGAAATATTAACGAATTTTATGGAAAAAGATCAAATGTAATCCAATAAATGAATAATAAATTAACCACATTAAAGAAGAGATCTTCAGAGAGCAGTCAGTCAAAATGATTGAAAGAATATGCTACAGTCCAGCTGCCGACTGTTTTGGATTCCAAGTATACGCCTACCACCCAATGCCAAAAAAATTACGAAACGTCAATTTTTGTCAGAAATGTCAAGAATTTTTAATCCTTTGGGATGCCTGTACGTTTGAACTTCAAGGATTCTATGATGCTTCTGAGCATGTTTACGCGGCTGTACTGTATAGTAAAAGTACTGTTGAGTCGGTTAGCTCAACAAGCTAACAAAGAGCTTGCGGAGGATAACATAAGTGCCACAACCTTATGGTTCGATTACATGATTACGCTGGCCTGTATTTAAAAGCCACCATCATCTTTGAAGTTATTTGTCGTCATCCCACCGTATAAAGGGCCTTTCACTAAGTTAGTATTGGATTGGGGACATAAATGAACGATACACGAGGGCAAGGCGTTAACTTTGGCCCTCCTCCGAAAAGAATTCCGGATCATTAGGGGATGTGGCTCATGGTCGACGTAATGTTGCACACATGTACAACAAGACTAACTTTGTGAGAGCGCAAAAGTTATTACTACCATTTACATGGTATTTCATTTCACCAGCATTACCACATTTCGGAGGATTATGGGAAGTAGGGGTGAAATTTGTATATATCACTTAAAAATACATACTTAAAAAAATAATACCAAACCTGTCTGAATTCAAAGCAGATTTGCCCCCTATCCGAGAATTCCGAATCGCTATTTACTTCTTCTGCGGCAACGTTCCAAAGTGGTAACAACAATGGACAAATCTGAAAGTAGGTGATATTGTTGCGAGACGTACTACAATGACCATCGAGATGAAAACTCAGTCGAATTGTAAAATTGCACACGGTATTGGTAAATTCTTAAAATTTCAATTTAGTTTATTTTTTTTATTTAGAGGTATGAAACTGACTCTATAAACGTGTCAGAGCACTGTCCTGCTAAAAGTGATTATATTTTATTTTATATACGTTTTTATGCCTAAGGGAAGCTAATAAAATACATCGATTTGAATTTCTTACGCTTCCAAACGGCTTTTCCTCCAAGAACAATTTATTTTTTTTTTTTTCTGGGTAATAGAAACTGAATAATTTCGTCTCTTGCTCTATGTGATGTGAGGACAACACAAAATCAAACTTATAATACATGAAATACTAAACAATTAGAATTTTCTGTCTTAGAATAATACGATTTCAAGTGCACCTTAATCGATTTACAAAACATTATTAAATATTAACTTGAAAAATTAAAATATGAATTTCATTGTCGCCTTTAAACGGAAAATTATAAATATTTCAATTTTTAATTGTGTGTACGTTCAAAACAAATTCAGAACAAAAACAATAAAACCAGACGGAAGCTTTTCTCTTAATTTGCTTGCACAAAACAAAAATTACGTATGTATAAGTATATAGTTTACGTTTAAACTTTATTATCCATTAAACACATATATAGAAGTAAGTTTAAACGAAACATAAACAAGAAATTGAAATAGAACCACAGCAAAAACTTAAAGTTTTCCCATGAAATAAAAAGTTTAATCGATTTAAATCGATTACAAGATTTTACGTTTACTAATGAACATTTAATTGATTTAAGCATTAACCAGTTTTAAATTATTTCGATGTCGATCGCTATATGTATATAGTATTTTATACCTTACTTTCTCCGTCCGCCCCTACTCACTCGAATCAGTTTCTCCCCGTCGGGATAAATCTTTATTCGTTTGTTAAGAAGTTTTCGTTATTTTTTTTTGTTTCCATTTAACATGGGAAAAAAGTTTTTCATTTCTTTGTTTACTTTTAAATCAATGTTGACACTTTGCTGTTTCTTCTTCGTGCTTTAGGTACATATACCGTTTTCTTAGATTTTCCGTTTTACTTCTTTTTGTGTTGCCTAAACAGTTAAAATCACACAAGCCAAAAGAAAAAAAAATTGTAAATTCGACATACCCACACATCCAACATATCTTTCCAACACGAAAATAAAAAAAAAAGCACCAGAGAAAAACTTTTTCGTATTATTTTTGTATGCTGTAACAGAAAAGCTTAAAAGTTTCATTTTTTATTTAAAATAAAATAAAATTTAAAAATAGTTTATTTTATTTTATTTTTTATTTACTTTTTTTTGTGTATGTTTCGACAAAAACGAGAGGAAAAAGTTTTTCGTTCCGTTTTTTTTGTATATTGAGATTGATTATGTATTTTTCTGTTTGGTTGGAAGCTAAAAAATGTCGACAAAAAATAAAAAAAAACACACGAAAGAAAACAAATTTCAGAATAACTAATTTTATAATTTTCTAAATTGAAAATTGAGTTATAGAGCTTTTTAATTTTTCTATTATAAATCGTTATTCGAGTACATTTTTTACATATTTCCGATAAAAATCGGTTAGTTTGAAATTTTGGTGTCGATTCGTTTCGATTCAGCATTACATATACGGATAGGATATACAAATACACAACCATATAACAAAGAACAGAACTAATTAAAATGTCGAGCTTTTTTTATTTTGTTGTTTGTGTCGACATCACTGGTAAAAATAAAAATAAAAATAATTAATTAGTTCTATATAATTTATCGGTTTAAATTGCAGTCATGTGAATAAAAATCAGTGTACAGCACATTTTGATTAAACACGTATGAAAGGGAGAGAGAGAGAGAGAGAGAGAGACAGAGGGTAAATAAACAAATAAAACAAATATTTTGAAAAATCCGCGAAATAATAAAAATCAAATTAAATTCTATTTTTGTTTATATTTTTATCACAAAATAAATGCATTTCATATATAATCAATTAAGTTTAATTAAAATTCACTTCTGTAATTTTTTTTATTGTTTTGAGCAATACTATTCAACGCAGTGCAAAATAAAATTAATAAAATAATTAATTACGGTGTTTGCACTCAACCCGATATTGAATTTTTAGCGCATTGAGAGATCTAAATTAAATAAATTTAATCCAGAGATATTCTAACTAAATCCTAGAGCGCACCAGTTTAACACGTCCACAAACCAATGTGATTTAGATTATTAACAGAATTATTATAAATAAAACAACCTAGTTAAATCTAGGACCATTATATGTCAAGTTAGCGTGAAATATGCTAATCAAATTTATCCACAACAAACCAGAAAAGACAAAAACAACAAACTTATTGTTTAAATTACAATGCCCCCTGAAATATGATTCCTAGGTACATTTAAAAGATATTCTAAGTATTTTGTAAGCATTTAGCAAGAACTTAAGATATATTGGTAGACTGCTTAGTTCCAAAGGAATGTTCTTAGTAAGTATATAATTTTCAAATGGGTTAACAGGGTGTTCAATGGGATTTAAAAATGTGATTTTTTTTAATGAGTCTTACGTACATAACAACGTCAAGTATTTTATAAGCATTCAGAAACTTCAGTGATACTGCAATTTACGTGGACTGCTTAGACCTAAAAGAAAATCTCTAGTAAAGGGACACACGGTGTTCCATGGGATTTAAAAATCTTATTTTTTATATGCCTTAGACACATTCCAAAGTCATTATAAATATTTTCTAAAGTATTGAGCATGAAGTTTTGTGATATTTGAAAACTGATTAGATCAATGTTTCGCAACAGGGGTCATACGGTCCTCCTAGGGAGGCATACCATCTATCTGAGGAGCCATATGCTAAATTCATAAATTAGGGAGCCTTGGATTTAAAGAGGTCATGAAAATATTGCCCTCAAAGTTTTAGTTATTACTGATATAAATTTGAAATTAAGATGTAAAAAATAATGTTGAGAAACACTGGCCATAAAGACCATAAAAAAAGTCCTTAATAAGATATATGATTATCTAATCTTTCTGACAGGGACAGTTCCATTAGGTACATTCCAAAGACAGTTTAAGTATTTTCTAAGAAAACTTCAACTTCAGTGATAATAGTGGACTGCGTAGATCAAAAATAGTGTGGTCCCAGTAGGCTATATGAATTTCTAATGACTCTGTCAAGGTGTTTCATTATATTTAAAAATGTAATTTATAAATGAGCCTTGGGTACATTCCAAAGTCATTCTAAGTATTTTCTAAGCAATATGCCTCATTTCAGTGATGATTTAAAAATGAGTTTCGCTTAATGTACATTCCAAAGTCGTTCTTACTATTTTCTAAGCATTTAGCATACACTTCATTGATATTGGTGCACTGCTTAGTCAAAAAAGTTTCTAGATAATTTTCTATTGGGTCTGACAGGGTGTTCCATGGAATGTCAAAATTAGATTTTTTAATAGGACTTAAGTACATTCCAAAGTCATTCTAGTTATTTTCTAACCAGTTAGCCTGGCCTTTAGTAATATTGGTGAACTAATTAGACCCAAAAGTGTCCCTAGTAAGTTATATGATTTTTAAATGGGGCACTCAAGGTGAACATAAGATTTGAAAAAGTGATTTTTTAATGTACCATTGCAGGTATTTTCTAAGAATTTAGCACGGCTTTCAGTGATATTGGTGGACTGCTTAGACCCAAAGGAGTTTTCTTAATCAGTTATACAATATATTATAAGGCTGACAGGGTATTCCATGAAATTTAAAAACGCGATATATTGAGCCTTAGGTAAAATAAGCCTTAGGTACATTCCAAGGTCATTCTAATTATTTTGTAAGCATTTGACATGAACTCCAGTGACATTGGTAAACCAGGGTTGGGCGTTTTACATGTAAAACACGAGTTTTACATTTTACATGTAAAAACGTCAAATACAGTAAACGTTGTGTAATTTACATAAAATATGTAAAACACTTGAAAAATCGGAAAATAACTGAAAATATTGTAAAATTGGAACAACTGTTTATTTATTACGGTTATATGCATCGTTAGTATCAATCAAACAGTTCATTTAAACGGCCAATAATAATTATTTTAGACTTTTAGTTACAAGAAGAAATTCATTTATGTATCTACACTGCCATCTGTGTTTGTCTTAAACAAACCCAAAAAACCATTATTCATATCTTTCGGTTTTGTTTAGCTACGTATAAAAAAGATAATATTTTTTATAGTGTAATAAGTGCCATCTATTATCAAATTGTAGCATTTAACATGACTTTTTTTTTGTAAATGTCGAACAGTCAAGGAAATGTCATAACATTAAATCGAAACAAAAAAATTTTAGGTTATCCATCCGTAAGTTAATTTTTTTCATTGGTATAAATATACCCTTTATTTATGATTCTTATTTTACAGATCCAAAAAAAAAATACTGCGCCACTACCAAGAGCCTGATTCACCACAAGTAAAATCAAAAATATTGCCGGCGTTTGCTGTACTGTGTATGCTGGTGTAATTTATATTCTTGCCGAAGATTTTGCACCACCACTACCAAAACGTAATCCGTTTAATCATGTAGGTATATCGAATGATGTTTATTATATGCCGAAATCAACAGAAATTAAATTCAACTCCGGTAGTTGAAAAGCGAGCCCCGTTTATTCCAACGTCCACGATAGAAACCATGAAATTGAGAGCATTCCATCGGCCGCCAATGAAGAAATATTCGCATGGGCGATTAATATTCACTTCTCATCCTGTAGTGTATTACCGTACCGCTGTAAAAAAACATACATACGAAGAAAACACCACGAGAGTTGGAAAGAATTGCGTCTGGTGGTGAAAATGAGTTCTTTATGAGATTTGACCGGTCGTGATGGTGAAATAATTTTGGTTGAGTTTTGTGCACAAAATCCCTCTTTAATGAACCAAGTAGGAATGTATTCGAAAATTAAAAATTGTTATAAACAAAAACCATGAAAAAATTCGGGCCCTCCAGAGTTTAAATATGGTGAAGTTGCGTTTGATAACACAAGCTCCTTTTCGAGAATACTTCATCCAGGACAATATACAGATACAGGTCGTTGAAAATAACATGTATTGAGCACCTATTTATCCGCATCAAATGTTTGAGTCAGATTTCTAGTTATTCGCACAAGGAGGGGCTACTATGCTCTAGAGATTAATGCGGTGTTTATGGCTGGACAAGAATGCCCTCTATAAACTATAAGAAGTTCCAGGACCAAATTCAAAACGAGCCAATAATTTTGTTTGAGATTTTTTACAACTTTTACAGGAAATTACAGTTGGTCTTGGTCAAGCAAGGCGAAAGATTAGTAAATACACCACAGTCGTTCATTACTTTTAGTTCCCATGGTACACGGCGATGATGTATGATGATAGCCAGCAAGCGGCCGCAGCAATGGTACAACTAAGCAGACTTTTATAATTAATGTTCGTCTCTATTCCCGTGACTTCATATTTTGAAGCAAACGTATTTTGCAATATCGGCAATCGGAATCGAAATTTTATTTGACAAATTCTTGAACTACCTAATAAAATTTTTAATTTAAACAATATTTTTATTTTTTACGCAGTTACTTTACATATTGATAAGTTAAAATCACGCACATCAAGCGATTTTAAAACGAATCACCGTGCTTATTTTTTGAACCATTTTTTGCTTTGGTTCTCGGTAATTGAATCGCCCCTAACTTCAATTATGGTTCTCGAACTACAATGATTCCGATAAAATCACATCGATCATCCATCAGCATGAACAGTTTCAACAATTTCAGTGCGCAAAATAATTTGTACCGAACCTGGTATACCATACCACCATCGAATGGCCACCGCCACAAAATAAACTGTTATCGATATGTACCGTGTTAATTGGTACTTCGGTAATGAGACATAATATTCTTGATCTTTCTTGAATACGATCTTTTTCCCGTTAAATCTGAAATCGAATACATATTATTTCTAATCGACACAATCACAATGTGACTCAATAAACTTACTCACTCATTAAGAATAAAAGGAATATTTTTTATCAGTGTGAAAGTTACGAATCCGACACCAGCAAAGAAGAGAATGGCCAACATTTATAAATGTGACTGGAAAATTGTTCAAAATCATTTAATCATCCTCTGAGGATGCAACAACATACTAGGTAGACATGACATTGACAGTACGGTAAGACATGACATGACATTAGGGTCATGTGAATCGCTTGAACGACATCGTCTCAAGTATCACGGCAGCGAAACATTAGTAATCTTTAATTCTAGCAGCCATCCCGAATGAGATCAACCACTATCTTTTTGAGGTTTGTTCTCTCACTTAATATACCTAACTATATGTTAGGCCATTGATGGTGATGGGCAGGGGATACAAACTCGAGAGATCGAAACATTTCTGGTTGTGTGAAAGTTAAGAAACCGAGGGATACTTCTTGGAATTTTGATACACTAGAAGTCACCCATAATAAAATGTAATGATTTTACGATGATGATGAGGGAAATGTATATCCAATGCAGAAGTAGGAAATAAAAATAAATTTACTTTTTAAAAATGATATATTTATTACATTTGAACAATTTACGAATCCGCTCAAGTTTAAGTAGCGATAATTTTATTAAGTATCATTTTATCGACTTAACAGGCAAACGCGTTAATAATTTCAAGATACCAATTCGATAAATGATAATGTATATCGATAAGCTTTTTTGCCTTATCTGGATTGAAACCATGCTCAATAAATTCAAACAATTTACTTTGGTTATCCGTTAAATTAGATAATATACCACATCCGAGTACCGCATTAAAATAGATAGTTTCTATATTTTTATAATCGACTTGGGTAACTGATAATACCTTTGCTATACAGTTTCTCGGCTATTGTCACCGTTTCATTGGCCGTTATTTTTAATTTGCGTGATCCAAGCTTTTCCAATTCTACTGTGTCCATCGACCTGCTCCGCCATTTATTCTTTGGCTTCTCAACAACACTTGTTACAACTGCTTTCGAGTTGGATTAGCAGAACATAAAAAATGATTCACACGACGGGCGATCAAATAATCGTTTTCTGGCCCATAAAAATTCAACCGTCAGGTCTTCTACTGTATGTAGAACTATAAGAAACACACGAGAATTGGTCAGTTGTACCAAAATCTACAACATTCTCACCATTAACTTTCCAACATTTATTTTGTTACGCGGTTGTGGAGCTCTTAATGTGTTAAAACCACACTGTTCAAATTGTACTCGTAATACGGGAACTATTCATCGGGAATGAGAGTTTCTGGGTCTCATTTCTGACAGCATGATCAACCAGCACCCAGACCTCTCCTGACGGATTCGGAATCCAATACGGATCCGGAGCTTACTACACAACCAAAGATTTAAGAGTACTCAAATCTTCCTTACAAACCACTCCAACAAATTGTAAACCGTTTCCATTCGAATGCAAGGAACCGCAGAGTTAAAAAGTATTTTAGGAGCAAGCGGAAAATTAATTAAAAACTTATCATTCGCCTGTGTAACAGTGTCAGGAGTAAATCTCAGGGGATTTTTAGATAGTGAAGCCCATATCAGTGTACTGGGCAAAAATTCAGTTGAGTTTCTCACCAAACATAAAAAATTTATGTACCCTCTTGCCAATGCAATTCAGACAGCTAAAGGTGCGATACAACCAGTTACTGGCTATGTTAAAGCCACTGTCACATATCAGCGAAAAATTGCGCAAATGAAAATTTTTGGTGTTCCCAGCCTGAAACAGCAACTATATTTAGGATGCGATTTTTAGCAGGCCTCTGGTTTAAGACCCGTATTGGTCGAAAAAATATCTATACCGAGTCCATCCGAGCCAAACCTTAAAAAGCATACACTTACTGAAACTCAGGGGAAACAGCTCCAAATTGTCATCGACAAATTTCCTAGTACTGCAAAATTAGGCTTAGGTCGGACTTCCCTGGTTACCCACAGTATCAACATAGGAGATGCGCCATCGGTCAAACAACGGTACTATGCTGTTTCTCCTGCAGTTCAAAACGAAATGTACGTAGAACTGAACAGAATGATAAATCTCGGGGTGATCGAAGAGAGCCAAAGTCCGTGGTGTTCTCCAATGACTAGAATGCGCCAAGCTATTGGAAAAACAAGATTGTGTTTAAACGCCAGAAAGCTGAACGTTGTAGCTCGTAATGACGTGTTTCCTCTCCCACTTACTGATGGACTCCTCAGTCGCTTAGGTAGAGCACAATACATGTCTAGTATAGACCTAAAAGCAAACCTTATGCAGATTGAATCACAAGGTAATTTCTTACTGAAGGAGATTGATTATCTTGGTTATGTGGTGAGTGGGGGTTCCTTGCATCCTAATCCTGATAAGGATCAGACCATTGCAGAATTCCCCGTCCCGAAAACTGCAAAGCAACTTTGCAGGTTTCTCGCTGTATCTGCCATTGCCTTTATGTAACAAAAGCTTAAATCTGCTCAGCGGAATTATAGTGTGATGACATTGGAATGTCTCGCGGCCGCTATTAGGAAATTTAGAGCATTCGTCGAGGGTTTGCGTTTCACTGTGATAACGGACCAAGCAAGCCTCAAATGGAAAATCTCTTGGTATTTATCATTTCAAACAGCTTAAAGTTTAAATTCCTTTTCTATCCTATGTAAAACTGGTACTACTCATTATGGCTAAAACGTGCAGAAAATGCCCGGCTTTTGAGATATATCCTGGGTGTGAGTCGTCCCCACGATTTGTAACGCTGTCTCTTTGGATCATCATGACAAGCGAGGGTTATATTTTTTTTTCTTTTGATGATTCCGCTTATCAACAAACAGTATTTTGGTTATACGTGTTGGTGTGTTTGATTACGCTGTCCAGCAGGTTATTGTGAAAATCACATAAAAATCTGCTTAATATACAAAAACCGTAAAGAAAAGAAATAAATAAAATCAAACACAAAATATCGTTCATATATGAAGTGTGAATGAAAATAAATTATATGATCTCGGTGTGTAAGAGATAAATATATACATCCATACTCGTGCTAATAATAAATGAAATTTAAAGTTTGTGAATTTGTTATGACTAAGAAGTAAACAAGGAAAGTGAAAATAACTAAAAACTAAACGCTGAAAGTTAAAATGAAAAGGTGAAAATGTATATAGTCAGATGAAAATAGAAAATAGAATCTAAAAAAAAGCATTGCATTTAAATTAAAGTAGTCAGCTGATAATGAACGTTATCTTCGATCAACTTGATATCGATCGTCAGCAAACAACATACGGCCTTCTACGAGCGGCGTTTAATTTTATTGGTAAAGTTCGCTTTATTTTTATTATCATTACTACTACATAGGTATCATTTGTATATGCTTTTTTGGAATAATAATTTTCGAGTGTATTTAGTCGAGTTCCCAATTTAAAATTTTGAATTCGGACGGAATTCAATATATGAACAGTTTGATACAGTTTACATTTAAATTTAGAGAAATAGTTAGCTTATTTTAGTTCAGGTTTTAGTCTAGGTTTATTCAATTCGACGTACAAAATAAATATTAAATATAATTATGTTAAACTTCATGACCTAGAATTTAATCATCGTATTTCAATAGCTTTTCCACTTTTCTCGTGCGATTTGAATTTTGCTGCATTTATTTCAGGAGGAGATAAAAACTGGAAAAAACTGAGGATGAGGTTAGTATAGGTCGTGGTTCTCCGACGACATAGGGTTGGTCCACAATCATTCAGTTCCTTCCGGTTTCCCTGTTGTCCGCGGTCTAGCAAGATTTATTCATACTCCAGAAAGCCCACCCCTTACTCCTGAGCATCAGATGACGCTAAACATGACCGTACTGGAGTCCCTGAATGAATAAAGTTTCTGTTAACGTAGTTTGAGGATTGACATAGTATATTTTTTTCTATCATCCAATTAGGAGGTCGAAAACGATTTTCACAGCTATGACCACCTACAAACTCATTACTAATTTATGGAAATGCATTAAAATAGGGAGTACAGAGGACACTGGCACCAACAGACAGTAATAAAAGCATTTCAGTAAAAATTTCGAGGTCGAAAAAAATAACAACAGAAAAACGATAACAACAACAACAAAATTCAAGTGAATAAGTGGATCAGACCAATACAAATTAGCTATTAAAAGCACATACTTGTACAAAACCAGTATACAAAATTAAGTCGATAGAATGTATAAAGTCATTATATAAATAATTAAATCTTTAATCGGATTTGTATAAAACATGGCAAATGGATGGAAAACAATAAACAATCCACTCAGATGAAAAATGCTTAAATAAAATTTTAATGTTATTTATAAAATCTACATACATATTGAAAAATCAATTTTCTGTTATTTTAGTAAATATAAGCCCTGCTGAAGCATTACTAAATATTAACAGACTGTTGTTGTGTACATTCAAAATATTTATGTAAAAATAATAATTTAAATTATGTAAAATGAAATTCATATCAATGTTCTTAATCATATTATAGAGTACCAAAAAGAAAAATAGAATTATACCAACAATAATAATGCCTTGCCTACCTAAAAATAATAATAATAATAAGGATGAAAAAGAAGCAAAAATTATTTTACCATCATGATCCTTCGGGCTACTCTGTGCTGTATTTATATCTTATGCATAAATCCTTAATTTATTAACAATAATCGTTATAATAAAATTTAAGGAAATTATCATTACCATTACCGATTATTATTCTTATTATTATTTTTTTTTTAGTAGATTGGTTGCATGATTTTATTGTTTTTTAATTCGTTTACAAAAGCGAACGACAAGCCCACTGTGCAAATAATTTCTATATACAGGTATATCGTTGTCATTTCGACTTGATTCGACCTAAAAAAATTATCCTTAACCCTATAGTATCCGTCCGTGCTTTGTGTGTACAGAGAGAGTACAATATTATTAAAAGCATATAAAACTGATTCACGTTTTTATCTTCTAATGATCTTAAGGATAAGTGAAGGATATATGAAATATATTTGGGTTCAGCAGGCAAAAAGCACTGGAACATCTTTTTTTTCCTTCCTATTGTCCCCTTTTACCAAAGAGACAATCTATACAACATCATCATGACCTCTGCTTATATATATATATATATATATATATATATATATATATATATATATATATATATATATATATATATATATATATATATATACATACGTAGGTTATTATTGTTGTTATAATTTTTATTATCCTTTTTTTCATTACTTGGTTCAGAACATAATTCATTTCTATTGAACATTTTTTTCTTTTCCGTATTGTTTGACCTCCATGAAAGTACGTTTTTTTGTTGTGCTCAAGTTTAGGGAAAAAAAATTCTAGACTTTAAATGTCTGTTTACGGTATATTTATACCAGGATATCATGATTACTTGCGGGTGTATGAGATCTGGGTTTGGCGTTTTTATTTGTTCAGGAGAAAATTATATAATTAAAATTTGCACTTCAATAATTATGCTTAATTAAAATAATAATGGCTATGGTATTTGTACAAATTTTGTTTTTGCGTATAATTACAGGTATAAATGCGTTCGCTCATTAATTCATGGGGAAGTTAATCATTAAATAAAATTTGGATAATTGTTAATTAATTACAATCGATGATTTAATTATCAAAAATTATTTTTTTTGTTTGTATAAGTGGCTTACATAAGTGTCTATTTTTACGCACGGTTTGCCTTTTAATAAGGATATTTATTATTATTCGCTGCTCAGCGAAGAAAATATCTCTGATTTATTCGCAATACAAAAATTATGAGTAATCAGAATAACTGAAAATTCTGGAAATCTCGGTTTTCAAAATCTCGGTTTTCGAAATCTCGGTTTTCAATTTCTCGGTTTCCGAAATCCCGGTTTGCTTTTCTTCTAGTTCTAATTGCACAAAATAATTAATAAAATCTTTTAATTGCAAGATTTGGTACTTGCAACATTTTTTAATTGCAAAATTTTTAAATGCAATAATTGTAGGGGCTGACGGCTTCGATAACTCTCACGGGCACTTAGCTCTCCATCCAAATTCCATCCCTATTAGCCATTTTGTATAACTTTATCGCAAACTCATTTTAGAATTTTGTCAAAAATCCATTTAAGAGTCCCATTTTCCCACATTCCAAATATTAAAAATTTAAACCTGGATTTCCTAAAAATCACGTTTTTTATAAAAAAAAACCGGGATTTTGGAAACCGCGATTTTGAAAATCGAAATTTTGAAAACCGGGATTTTGAAAACCGGGATTTTGAAAACTTAGATTTTCCGAAGACTGAGATTTACAAAAAAACCGAAATTTTGTAAATTCGAGATTTTGAAAACCGAGATTTCGTTACACACCCCAAACAAATTTACCTGTTTCCATTTGCAGATTTATTTTAGATTTATCTATTTTCGTAATTAACAATGTAAGCAGAATATCTCAAAGATCTAAATTCATTCTCCGAGAAATTTTAACACAAAAAAAATGTTTTTTGTTCGGTTGGCACTATTCGTACATTTATGCTAGATTATGAAATCCACAACAAATTAAGAATAGATGGGCTTATATATTGTGATTAAAGTCACAACCAGCGAACACTTATAAGTTTAATTTGCACGTTGTTTGCACCGTTTCGGTAAGTGCTACAATCAGAAAAATTTCACCGCTCCTGTAAGTGGTACAAACAGAGCACAACTTAAGCTCTTAAGTTTTTGCTGGTTGAGGCTTAACACACAACTTTATTTTACTTAACATGAATGATCCATACCACACATGATTTCTATAGCGAAAATAAAACTTAGCACAATTTTGTAGAACGCCGTAGAAATCGACGAAAGCGTAAACAATTTATTTTGGCGTAAACAATGTCGACAGTTGGTAGAGTATGTAGATAATTTGTAGACAAAAAAACTTTTTTATTGTTTTTCAGTTGGTTTTTTATAATAAGGAAATTATTTTAATGTTTTCCAATTCAAATTGGTGATTTTCAATTAATTCAAGTTTTGCAAACCAAATACTTGTTATTATTACAATTAAAATAACTCAACATATCCAATTAATTCTCAATTGTTTATTAACAATGTCACCTGTTTTGTTATTAACAAACGCTAACACGCATATATTGGAATTTTTAAGAATCGGTTACGTTGTTTTTAGTTCCTTATTTATTAGTGGTATTACCTGTATAAGACTCGATATCTTTAAACGTATTTTAGTTTACAGTATCGAATTGAACGAAAACAAATCATTTTCCTAAATATATGGAAAATGATTTGTTTTCGTTCAATTCGTGATTTAAACCAATATGTTGATTTAAACCAATCAAAATACTCTTAGTTAATCAAAATACGTTAGTAAAAGAGGAAATTACAGAAATACTGTAGTTTTTTATCAGATCCATTCGAAAGTTGCAATGCTCAATATAAACTCTTCGAGAAATTACGAAAATTAGATTTATTAGATCAGTTTCTCGTTTTAACGATAAATATTTCTGTAAACTACAGATATAACGAAGAAATCAAAAATTGTGGTATTTTATTTCCAATTAAATTTCAGTTACGTAAAATGTTCAAAACAGGCAAATTTAATTTATCTAAATTCATACAAAAATGTTAATGGAAGTTTTTTGGAAGGAAAGCTTTGGCCGCGCCGCCTAGAACAAATTAAAAATAAAACATGTATCCCATATTTTTTATATTTCGACGACTTCGAAATAAATAATCCTCTTGGATCCCATATTGAAAATGTTACTGGAAACTACTATGTACTTCCAGATTAGATAGAAGATGTTCCAAGTTACAATATATTTCCTGTGCGGGCCTGCTAAAGTCTTCAGATATGAAGCAATACGGTACAAATGCATGCATAAAGATTTTAATATTTGAATTGAAAGAACCAGAAGAAGAAGGAATTAATATATTTAGTGAAAATTGTCATAAAAAAATTAATTTTGTGCTGGGTTTAATTATCGGAGATAACTTAGGAGTAAACACTGTAAATTTTTTCTGTACATTTTGTTATCTCCCTAAATCCATGACACAAACTACATGCGTGGAACTAGTTACTTCTTTACGTAACATTGAAAATTACAGAAAACATTTGACCTTGGAGTATAACGATAGGTGCGGAGTTTCAACTAACTCTTTATTTAACGATATACCTTCCTTTCAGGTAACTGAGATCTTCCCAGTTGACTTGACGCATGATGTCTTTAAGGACGTGTGTCATTACGATGTTTGTCATATTTTAAAGAATTTTAATGAAAAAAAATATTTTAACTTACGAAAGCTGAATTAAAGAAAAATTACATTTAATAACGGTGCAATAAGCAAAGTCGGTGAAGTTAGCCCGAAATTTCATCCCGAATTTTTTGGTGCGTTTACGTGTTCCGATGTAACACTTTATTTAATCAATATTTTTGATCTTAAGTCGATCACGTTTCAAAAATCAACTCCCTCATGTTTTTTTTCCGTCCAACCAACTCATCTTTCCCAAATAAAAATTTCAACATCGATGTTTACCGTATGTACATGCAATTGTTGTTTACAATCTAAACGATCACTACTATACAGCATCTATATAATTCAAACTCCTATATTTTTATATACAACTAAGCTTTACATAACTTATACAAAGCAAAATTCAAACATACATAAATTGTAATTGTATCGAAGAATTGAGTGAAATTTGGTTTTATTATAACGAGTTTAATTGAGTGAAATATCATGAAATTAAGCAGAGATTATCCACCATTTTACAATTTTACTGAAAATTGAGAAAATTTGATCATTACAAAAAAAATTTTATCACCCGAACCAGAATTATTTTGCAAATTTAAATTTTTGGTCAAATTGAAAAGATACATGTAAGAACTTAATTAATTTTTGGAACGAATGAAAATGCAGTCGATACAATTTCACGACAATAAAATAAGCAAACCATAATACCAGAGCTAAATTGCACTAGTGGTATATACGGCTATTTAGGTCTTGGCTGTGCTAATAAACCCTGCGAATTTCATTTTCATATCAGGTGTCAAAACACACGCACTATCGGAAATTGGCTACGAGAATACCGACTATTTGTAGAAGACGCTTTAAAATGTTGGCCAGTTTTCAAGAATGTGGGTGTTGACTTCTGTTATGCAGAAATTCATTCTGTTCTCGATGCGTTTAACAGAATGGACCTAGTTGAATACCTCAATATAACTTATATGTGGGCAAATAATATTAATTGTCAAAAAACCCGGAAAATATAGTTAACAATTGCTGGTGATATAACAAATATTTTGAAAACTCTTCTGAAGTTCGAAAATTTATTAAAGAGGCTTCTTTAATAGTAGTCACCAACTATCAAAATTTGAAACAGATTTGGGAAAAGTTATCAATTTTGCTGCAATCGAGAAGCATTAATGGGCAGGTTAAACAAGCATTTGTTAATTTAATTGAATTAATTGGAGCAAATATTTTAGAACCAGAATTAAATTTATTTGGATCCAATAAAACTATTGACGGTAATCAACAATTAGATAGCAAAAACTTTTCTAGCCCAATTTACAAACAAAGCCCTTTTTATCGAGACTTACATGAAATAAGTACCGAAGTACGATTACATATTTTGGAAGATACGAACGAATGCCGGAAAAATAATTTTTTTTAATATATTGTTCCATGACACATTTCTAATTAAATACGGAACTCTTATACCAATATTTACCGGCATATTACGCAATGGTACTCGTAACAAGCCATTCGCTTGAGGTTGGAAAAATGCCGTTAAAAGTTGGCCGCTTTGTCCGTGAATTAAACCATCGAAATAACACAGTCTGCAAAGAAATATTTCATTCTGTACCAAAATTTTCGTTGTCGCAAAAATAATGTAGCACAACACCTAACAATCGTCCCTGCAATTTGTTAGATGTTCAAAGCAGCGATTCGGTTTGGAAACGAAAAAGCAAGTATTCATCCCCAGCAAACTGTAAAAAGAAGCAATCGCGGAGCAGTTTTGATTTAAATTTTGTACACAATTTTCAAAATTTAAGTGAAATAGACCAAACTATTACTGCCATGGCAAAATTGATCCAAAACTCTAATACACCAAAGAGGAAAACAGAGCCAAAATCTAAAAAAAAAATTAAGGATAAACCGGAGCGTACAGGAATTCCACTAATAGAAAATGCAATCGCCCTTCTAATAGGGAAGGATGATTACATTTTAAATAATTTAAGCAGCTGTCGGACAAAATTGTTATCGCAGTACCACAGAACTATTTAATATTTCTAAGAAAATTTTTGAAATGTTTACTAGTTTAGAATGCACCAACTGTTATACAAATGAAACAGGAAAACGTCCTCTTATTTATTTGAATACTGAGAAATACGCAAACCTAGGAGTATCAAAAATAGGAGAATGTTTAGAAGAAGTCCCCCCAAAAACTTGCAAACAATGTTACCGCAGTGTATGAATCATATCCTATTTTCTTATAGACAAATAATTTGTATAGATAGCGAAGCAATTTGCGATGTTTCTGTACGATTATCTGATATTCCGAGCTCGATAAAATTGGATCATAATAATTATAAAGTTGTATCGCTTGTCAGTTTTTTACATGATGGCCCTTGTCAGTTTTTTACATGAGTTATAAATTTTCCCAAATCGTTGGAAGGACATTATGTTTGCTATGAAGTTGTCAACGATACATGGAAAAAGTACGACGACTTATGTACGTATGTGCCAGGAATACGTAATTTCTCGACGATGCAAATAAAACCTGAAATTATTTTAGTTTTTTAATGGTTATTAACTCTATTAATTACAAAAATTATTTATTTTTGCTTGAGCTTTCGACACCCTTTCGGTGTCATTTTCAAAAGCAATATAAAACGGATTAAACATTTTTATAAAAACAAAAAGTCGGTATAGCAAATTCTAAAAAACGAGGTTTACATAGAAAAACGGCTATCTCAGACACTTTCAAAAACTAATTTTGAAAATCAATTTTTGGAGGTGCACTACATAGACGAACTCTATGTAAAAAACGTTGTACAAATAAATTTAAATTTCATGTATAAATAAGACAAAAAACAACAATAATTAGACAAATAAATTGTAAGTATTACCAATATAAGCACAATCACTTACGATATTAATCGAATTAGTACTACTTTTGATATTTAACATTTCTAGAATTGATCTTTTTTTTTAATTTTTTTCTTTTTTGAGAATTTTGACATTATCTAATGTAATTGTATGATTATTATCTCTTAGATGTTGTGTAGGTGGACTGCAATTTTGGCCAAGATTATTTACATTTTTATGTTGGTACAACCTCTTTTCCATCATTTGTTTGGTTTGGCCAACATACGTTACGTTACAATCGCAACAAACTTGATAAACAACATTGGATTGATGCTTTAAAGGAACCAAATCTTTGAGTTTCGAAAAAATATTACTGTTTAAATATGTCGCCGAACGTCCAATAACTTTGAAATTATAATTTTTGAATAAATGCTTAATTTTTTCGAATAAATTTTTAATGTACGGAATTGATAAATAATTTGAAGTTTCATTTTGTGGCCGAGAGTTAGAATTTATACTAAAATAAATTTGTTTATAAACAATATTATCTATTAGTTTTTTGAGATAATAATTTTGAAGTAAAGCATCATTTAATATTTTAAAATTTTTATGATGAAATTTACTGTCCGAGAGTTTTAAAATTTTTTGGCTTAGAATTTTAAGATTTTTTACGAAGGATTTTTTAATTACATACGGGTCGAGTATAACAATATTTTCGTTCGAAAAATGAAAAATTTCATGAATGATAAATTTAAACTCGCCAAATTAATAAATAAACAGCATTTTTTATTAAAATGTCGAAAAGAAAAAGTTTACCCGAAGACAAGAGTTCTAAATAACACATTCAACATTAATAATGAAATTTTTACAGGTTTGCAAAATAAGTTTATATTTGGTGTGATGAATGAAGAAATTAGCGAAACTATTAAACTCATTAAGACAACCAAAAACAATTTGAATACGGCACAACAATATTTAGAAAATCGGCTACCCAGTAATTGTTATGAAGAATTTTTACACCGGGCAGAATCAACATATAATTTCTATTTTGATAAAATAAAGGTAAGGCAAAAAACCAAATTAGACAATATTTTGTTAAATAAATTAAGTGAAACTTCGAATAGTCAAATAAGTACGAATGAAAGATGGTTGGTTAATGCGTCTAATGTTGATCTTCCAAATAACGTTAAATTTGTTTTAAGTTTAGGCAATAAGTTCTGTCCACCTACAGTTGATGAGTTTGTACCATTTCATGAAATTATCTCAGATGTTGAAAGCGCAATTTTTAATTTAGATGAAAATGACAAAATTAATATTCGAAATCGGTTTGTAAATATTTTAACAAATTTCAAAAGTATTCAAAATTCACAAAAACTAACACCATCGGAAAATCAAATTTTATCATATGTAAAACAAACAAAAACGTTTTTGAAAAATAATCCTAATATTATGGTTACTCGAGCTGACAAAGGTAATGCAACTGACAACTGTTGTCACTTTACGTAAGGATTATTTAGAAAAAATGTATAGTTTATTAAATGATGATATGACGTACATACAAGTGCCCAAAAATAATACAACGCCTATACAAACTCATATTAATAAAATGGTAAAAGAATGGCATGATTCTGGAAATATTGATATTTACACAAAGAAAAAATCAACGAACTATAATTGTATAATTCCAAAATTATATGGTTTACCAAAGGTTCACAAACCAAATTTGCCATATCGACCTATTATAAGTTCTATAGATGGGCCTACATATACATTATCATCTTATTTAGGAAATATTTTGAAACATAGTGTCGGGAAAACATATTCGTATATCCAAAATTCAGAAGATTTTAAACAAAAAATTATTAACATTGTAATTCCACCAAATTTTCTTTTGATTTCTCTTGACGTAGTGTCATTATTCACTAATGTGGATAACAAAATGGTAAAAAATATTATAAGCAACAATTGGAGAAATATAAAGAAAAATTCTAAATCAAAATTAACAAAATTACAATTTTTAACCGCTTTAGATATTGTTTTATATAATTCATAATTTTCATTTGATAATAAAGTTTTTAGGCAAATTTTTGGTTCATCTATGGGTTCCCCAATGAGCCCCATAATTGCAAATTTAGTCATGGAAAATTTGGAAAATCCGATGCTAAATTCGTTAAAATTTCAACCATTATTTTACTATAGATACGTAGACGATATTATAACGGTCATTCCAGAAGACAAAATAAACACATTTTTAGATGCTCTCAATTCATTTGATAAAAGTAATAGAATTAAATTTACTCTAGAAAAAGAATCAGAGAACAAAATTTCATTTTTAGATATTCTTTTGATACGTCATGAGCCTGATGGAAAAATTTCTTGTGATTGGTACCACAAAAATACTTGGTCTGGTCGCTATCTAAATTTTTGTGTCATGGCTTCCCATCTCGTACAAAATTAACACCGTAAAAATCCTAAGCCAAAAAATTTTAAAACTCTCGGATAGTAAATTTCATCATAAAAATTTTAAAATATTAAATGATACTTTACTTCAAAATTATTATCCCAAAAAACTAATAGATAATATTGTTTATAAACAAATTTATTTTAGTATAAATTCTAACTCTCGGCCACAAAATGAAACTTCAAATTATTTATCAATTCCGTACATTAAAAATTTATTCGAAAAAATTAAACATTTATTCAAAAATTATAATTTCAAAGTTATTGGACGTTCGGCTACATATTTAAACAGTAATATTTTTTCGAAACTCAAAGATTTGGTTCCTTTAAAGCATCAATCCAATGTTGTTTATCAAGTTTGTTGCGATTGTAACGTAACGTATGTTGGCCAAACCAAACAAATGATGGAAAAGAGGTTGTACCAACATAAAAATGTAAATAATCTTGGCCAAAATTGCAGTCCACCTACACAACATCTAAGAGATAATAATCATACAATTACATTAGATAATGTCAAAATTCTCAAAAAAGAAAAAAATTAAAAAAAAAGATCAATTCTAGAAATGTTAAATATCAAAAGTAGTACTAATTCGATTAATATCGTAAGTGATTGTGCTTATATTGGTAATACTTATAATTTATATGTCTAATTATTATTGTTTTTTGTCTTATTTATACATGAAATTTAAATTTATTTGTACAACGTTTTTTACATAGAGTTCGTCTATGTAGTGCACCTCCAAAAATTGATTTTCAAAATTAGTTTTTGAAAGTGTCTGAGATAGCCGTTTTTCTATGTAAACCTCGTTTTTTAGAATTTGCTATACCGACTTTTTGTTTTTATAAAAATGTTTTATTCGTTTTATATTGCTTTTGAAAATGACACCGAAAGGGTGTCGAAAGCTCAAGCAAAAATAAATAATTATTGTAATTAATAGAGTTAATAACCATTAAAAAACTAAAATAGTTAAATAATAACTCAATAATAGTTTTAATTAAAACCCGAAATAATCTTGTATAAAAAATCATAAATAACCCTCAAAATAAAAGATTACAATAGCTACCCTCAATTTGTCAATAAAGGATACTCTGCAAATAAATTTATGTATCCCAAAAATGGGCGGTCAAAAACGTCAGTATTGCGAGGTAATATCATAGAAAAAACATCTTTGATAACATTAAAAAAATTCCAACGATTATTAAACACCTAAAAACAAGTAAATCGAGAAAAAATTAAAGACATACTTTTATATGCTTTCATTATACCTGCACTCACCATTTGCCATCTTTTATAATTTACGATCAATCACAATTTATCAATATTCACCACCGTTACCCACTTACAATATACATATCATTCACCATTTAACATAAACTGCTTTACCATAAACCATCATTCGCGAAAAACAATAATTTAATATCTAGACTCACTACCATTCACCATATACCTTCATTCGTCGTTTACCTCAAATACACATCAATGTTTACATCATTTTTCCACCTGATATGAAAATGAAATTCGCAGGGTTTATTAGCATAGCCAAGACATAAATAGCCGTATATACCGCTAGTGTAATTTAGCTCTGGTATTATAGTTTGCTTATTTTATTGTCATGAAATGCCTATGCACTTTTCGATTTAGCTTAATTTTCTAATTTTAATTTTATTTGTATGTTTTATTCCAAAATGCTTTTTAAAATTTTAAGAATGGTTTTTATAAAATTATAATATTGCACGGTTAGTCCACAATATGAGGTTGCAACAATTTTTGCCACTTTTCAAAAAACAATTTTTAAAAATGTGTAAATTTAAATTAAAATTGTATTAGATTTTAATTTCAGGATAATCATTCATTTTTATGTAACGATTGCTTTTATGCAAGAAATACTCAAAAAGTTCGGGGTAACGACTACACTTTTTTCGGGTTGACTACACTTTAGTCAAGAAATGCACCAAAAAATTCGGGATGAAATTTCGGGCTAACCGACTTAATAAGCATTGGAATTTTTTTCAACTTCACAATGATAGAAATCATTTACAAATGAGTGCAAGCGAAATG
Organism: Nephrotoma flavescens; assembly: GCA_932526605.1. Classification (NCBI taxonomy): domain Eukaryota; kingdom Metazoa; phylum Arthropoda; class Insecta; order Diptera; family Tipulidae; genus Nephrotoma; species Nephrotoma flavescens. The sequence continues at coordinate 220,916,591 of OW052220.1, forward strand.
AATTGTTTTGTTTTTTATTATAACCTCTTATAATTGGTGATTTAGTTCCAGTAACAGTAGTTTGAGGCATGTTAAACTATTGTTAAAAAACACAATTCGCTAACATATCACATAATAATAGAGCAATCTGGTTCGCCCAAAAATTTCTGGTGTTTTCACTATGAAGCGATACACCGAGAGTTTAAAACATATGCCCGTTCTTCGTCAAACAGAATAAATATTCTAGTTAGTTCTGTCAAAAAAGTTCAACTTAAGTTTGCCGAATTTCTACTCATACCAATTGAGGAAAACAATAATAAGTGAGAGCTTCAGATTAATAGGCTACTTAAATATAAAAGTTGCAAGTTTTGATTTGATTGAATATAAAGGAATAAAGGAACTAGATATAAATCTGGGTATTTTTTATCAAACAAAATACAAGATAAAGTTCATTTATAACAAATTCTTGCAATACTTATAATTGATCAGTTGAGGGCGCTATTAAGCTTAAATGAAATTTTGATTAAAAGATTTAACAAACATCTACTTGCATTTGAAATTGATAAAGAGAAGCTAACTATTTCAAACAACTAGATATATGATATAAACAGATATAAATCACCACCATTTAATTCGCATACAACTGTGAATAACACCCGGTATTTCCGTATACCGCCCGATTTTTAAAACCGTTTCTTTAAGAAACAATATTTTGCAAACAGTGACTGACCGATTCAATCAAACATTTTTTGAATTTGGTAAATAATTACGAGTATCAAGGACATCAAAATATATTACAAATTGTTGGACCCATAATTCAAGGTAAAGAAAAAAACCAGTTTAATAAAGTATTAGCCGAATGGAGATGTGAGTTTCTGTTTGAAATGTTTCTAGGTTCGTATATAAATTTGTCTTTGGGGTTGATTTAAATTTTCATTTCTGACAATTTAATTTTTTTCCCATTCTAGAAGAATCGATTATTAATCGTAGATGCCCTTCGCAATATGGAGCGGGATCATCTCATGCTATTATGTTGGAAAAACAAAATTAACGTAGGAACAATGATAACGGTAGAGCAACAACTTAAGTTATGGAAAGCCAAAATCGCAGGTGAAAATAGTACGGATGAAATAAAGGTCGATGATTCCCAAAGAAGTTCTAGTGGAAGCGGTGGTACTTCCAATTCAATTAATTTGGACAGTATTTTAGAAGACATCGGTGCCGGTAAAAAAATTGTAGAAAACTACCGGAAAGATCCAACATTTACAGACGCTTCCGGAACAGTTCTTCTCACGCTTATAACGAACTATTTTGAAGTGCACGGGAAGAAAATGACTTGCTGATAATGCCATTATCAGAAGAAATTGCTAGAAAATTTCCATCTGAAGAGATTGTAAGTTGTCTCCAAATGTTGTGTACATTAAATATTTTAAACTTTTTTTGAAAGCTGATGTCTAACAATCGGGGAAGAAAATGGTGTGTAAATTATACAATAAGTATTTTAACTCTCAGCGGCTTTTAAAAGAATCTGGAATAATAGAAGAGAGACCTCATTCTCCTGGTGGAAGTAAGAAAGTATATGTTCGGAATTCCAAGGCTAACGAAATAGGTATTTTAATTCTCGACACATACTAATTCCAGAAATTGAGGGTGAAATTGAGGAGGACTTGGCAGCTATTAAGCAAGAAAATAGTAGTTTTTCTGAGCTTGAAGTTTATTGGCGACGGACTTGTGGCTAGGAATTAAGGATATTCATAGTATAAGTTTTAACGAGAAAAACACGACATCTGAAATATTTATTGCCTGACCTAGTTATAAATCTAGTTTGGGATATAAATTGGTAATTTACTTTTTAAGCTAAACATTGACTCATTTCATTAGTTTGGATTTATATATTTCAGATATCAATTGATTACACACATTATATACGGCGCTGTTAAATTTAACGACAGATCAACAAATCGTGATAAATTACTGAATTTAATACAACCAAAGCATAAAGAACAAAGTATGAAGAATTTAGTGTCCGAAATAAATCCAGCTGAGGTCACTGAAAGTAAGTAAAGAAACTGATACGCCAACCACAATAAGTAGACACTGATTGCGATGGGTGTCATCTTTTTGTTTCCATCTAAAATATAAAAGGAATAAAAGTTTTGTAAATTATTGGCGCCGATTATTAAAATGGTCCAAATACCATATAAAAAAAATTTAACATACATTTCGATCAATTTTGTATTGGAAACTTTTTTATATTCATATAGTTCAATTTTTATGATCCGCAAAATTTTTGCTGCGGATTTTGAACGAATACTTTTATTTGATTTTTATGAAAATAAAACTAGTATTTGTTTTTAATTTTTTCTATATATGATCAGGAGTTTGGACTCAGCCATAGTAAAACCGCATTTCGCGTATTGTTGAAACTTATAAAATTTTAAATTGTGATTTATCTTCTTCATCATTTGATACCTCCAGTATCAAGGCCTATGGTAGAAAATCCCGATTCGTCTAAACAAACACGTTTGAAATTTTCAATCAAACTTTCCAAAATTCAATGTTTATATTTGGAGAATCGGTATTGGAGTGTGAAGAGAAAATAGAAAAACTAAAGGATTCTAAAATGCCTGTTTAACCGTTTATAATCTTGTTTGGGACTTTACATAATTCAAAATCATTTATAATATATTTTGATGAAGTTCGATACAAATTTAGTTGCATTTTACAGGCTGTAGACGCGTGTTTCAATATATTTATGCTACTTAACTTGCAGTATCCAGTAGCATCTATTTTAATATGAAATTTTATTCAAAAGTTTTTCTACGGTCTTGAAACCGAATTTGATAAAACTCATACCAATATTAATTTAACCCTCGTCAGGCGGCATAGGTACAATTGTACCTTTTCTGTTTTTAAATACTAATAAGTCTTCTTGTAGAAGCCGGAGAGAGTTTAAGATTTGTGAGATCTCTCCATTTTAATAATGTGGAAATTCCAAATATTATGTATTTACAAAAATTATGACTACAGTGACGATTTTCATATAAAATATATTAAAGTACAATTGTACGTCTGCCGCCTTTTAGCGTAGTAAAATTATGCCGCCGGACGAGGGTTAATAATTCAAAAACTCGCTGATAAAAATTAATTTTTGTATTAATATTATTCTATATAATTTTGTTATCAATGAAGTTGAAATGAAGTTGTGGATAATTTCAATATAAAACATTCTATCAATATGAAACACTGATCGGTCTTTATAATTGATTTTCAATCAATGTGATGTGACCACATGCATAGTGCAAAAGGTACAAGGTGTCCGATTTCGAGAAAATATACTACATTTCTATGCAGATCGTCGAGATGCCT